>OY720441.1:369502179-370102179 GCA_963082915.1 Dolichopus griseipennis
AAGAAAAGGGAATTCAGGAGAGAGTTAAGAGGAATTTTCATTGTAAATAAAAAACAACAATTTAATATTTTATTGTAATTTATTTTTATTAATTTTTTTTTAATTTGCAAACCCTATATATAAGAATTTTAAACACTTTTCCTTCTGTAGTTTAACAATTATTAGTATCAATAGATTTCCCGGCTAACAATTAATTAAAAAGTAATTTTTGAATTTAAAATTGAAATTTATTATGTACATAGTAATATTCATTTGAAATAAATTTTTGCAGCAACTTTGACAATAAAACTAAGCTGCTTTTGGCAAAATTGGGAACTGTTGATAAAGACTATTGTATAAAAACGAATTTGCGAAAATTTCAAAATCCTAGCTCTTTAATTTTTTTGAGCTTTCATGCGGACGAATGGACAGACCGACGAACATACCATAGCTAAATCGATTTAATAACACAACAACAATCTATCGGATACAGATAAGGCACGGGTATAAATATATAATCCGAACTGAATTTAAGGCGAGACTTTTTAACGCATGCATATAGAGCCACGGGCTATATTAAATTGCTCCTCCGTTTGTAACGCATCGATCTAGGCGAGCTAGATGTAGTTTCAATGGTACGTATCAAATCAGCATCGAAAACTAAATCGGTTTAGCTATGTGAGTCGGTCCGTCCGTCCGCCCGTGTGTCAGCACGATAACTCAAAAACTAAAAGAGATAGTTTTGAAATTCACACAAAGTCATTTTTAGATAATTTCTAGGTTCCCTATTGTTTTTGGTTATAATTGGAAGCAGCTTTGAGGAACTACCATGCAACTTTTTTGCACCAAAATGAATTTCTTTAAAACTAATAACGATGGAAGGATTAAAATTACACATGGTTAGTTATATAATAGAACGAGCACATATATATGCTAACATACAACTTCTTTGCACCAATTTGAATTCTTCAACATTAATTATACTATGTGGATGAAAATTACACACGGTTAGTTATATTATAGAAATTTCAAAATGTTACGGCATCATTTTCGGAGAGCTGCCATAAAACTTCTTTGCACCAATATGAATTTCTTCATAACTATTATACTAGGAGATGAAAATTACAAACGGGTAGTTATATAAAACCTCAAAGGTATGAATCGGATCAGAATCGAAACATAATCGATCTATTTATGTGTATCTGTCTGTCTGTTCGTCCGCACGATAACTCAAAAAGTAAATTTTCTACGAATCTGAAATTTACACAACAGCCGTAAACGCTATGGAAATCCAGCCAGTTTGCTCCACGAATTCGAGTAGCTAACATACATTTTTTTCAATATGATAATAAATTCAAGCAAAGCAGTAATAGGAATATGTAAGCTTATGTGAAAATAACTACCAAGTAAAATTGAATTTATTGAAATTTTGCCAAAAGTATATTAGTTTTATGGCCAAAGTTTATGCAAAATTTGGTTGGTCGACTTCAGTGGGTTCGAGTGGTTACCATACAACTTTGATTTTATATGACCATTGCTCTATGTCAATAGTAGTTAACTTTAATGACCAACTTCTGAGTAAAATATAGCCGGCGTACTGGAAGAGGTTCAAATAGCTGCCTTTCAACTTATATATTCTTTGCTTAATAACTGAAAGTCTAATAAGCTGTGTATTTAAAATTTTGCCAAAAGTAATTAACTAGATGATATAATGTCTCAGAGTTGACACAGTCTACTCTACTTTACTCTTCCTGTTTTTTTTAGAATAATTTGAATAGAGAATGTGCGATAAACATAAATTTTGTGTTTGCATTCTTCCTGTATTCCGTTCTGCAAGACCAATAACTATAAAAAAAAAATAAAAATTTCTGTCCAGATATCGATACAAGATATTAAAAATATTCCAATAAAAAGTTATAAGAATAAACTGGTTTAAAATGCCACATTCTTTTAATTTGTATATCTTGAAATACCGCAATTATTTATAAAACAAAAAAAAACAAGTGATGAAAAAAACCAAGGGTTTTTAAAAAAGCACATTTTCAAAATAATATAGTGTTTCATACTGAGTATTTTATCGGAATATAATGGTGGAGCTTCAATGTAAACGTTTAATGTAGGAAATATATACGTTGGTGACTAAGTTACTACTTACTTATAAAAACTGTAATTTCTATGCCCTACTAGCCCCTCTATGGGGGAGGTTGCCCAATTTCTCAAGAATCTAATCCTCACTATTCCCCTTCCCCCAACTTTTTTAGGTTCAAAGAATTAAATTGTGAATTATACCAAAATTTGGAATTTTATTTAGAATTTTACTATATAAGAAAAAATGGTTAAAACTGACAGACACTTTCTTCAATTTAAAGAACCGCTTTTATATTTAAGAAAATCTTTTAACATATGTTATAGTATAATGTTGGACCTTCAAATTTTGTACATTAACAAAAAAAAATTTGAACAGGTATTCAAGTTACAGGTGTTTAAAAATAGCAAAATTTCAATTTTCGGGCCCTTATAGCTGCTAAACAGGGGACGTGACAAAAAAATTTTATTAACCGACTCCTAATTTCTGAAGTTCTAACTTCTCCCAAAATTTCAAGACCTCAGCTGGAACCGTTTAGAAGATATGTGGGGCAAAAAATTTTGCAAAAATTGAGTTTTACATAATGGTAAATTTTAGTACCTTATGGCAACTCTGTACATTTAGGTGATGTATTTTTGTAAAGCCTAAGAAAGCAGCTCTCTTCTGCTTTTCTTAGATTGAAAATATAGCTAACAGAACTCTTATTATACCAATGTAAATATAGGGCTTTTTGCGGAAATTTGCGGAGGCTGTAGCTTCGTCACCCTTCAAAATTAAGAAAAACCTTTGACACATGTTGAAATATGTTTAAAGAGCTTTCAATTTTATAAATCACAAGAAAAAAATTTGGACAGGTATTCAAGTTACAGGTGTTTAAAAATAGCAAAATTTCAATTTTCGGGCCCTTATAGCTGCAAAACAGGGGACGTGACAAAAAAAATTTGTTAACCGACTTCTACTTATTTTTGACGATCTAACTACTCCCGAAATTTTAAGACCCTAGCTTGGCCCGTATACAAGATATGTGTAGCCAAAAATTTTGCAAAAATTGAGTTTTGCATAATGGTAAATTTTAGTACCCTATGGCAACCCTGAACATTTGTCTTTTAAAAATTTATAAAGTTTATAAAATCAGCTATCTTTTGCCATTTTCAGATTGAAAATATACCTAATAGAACTCTTGTTATAACAATTTGAATATAGGGCTTTTCCCAACTTTGTGGGGCTGCAGCTCCGTAATGGGTGGAGCTACAGAAAAAAATTCTTCTACGAAATAATTTTTTTTGTAATACCTACTCGTGGTTAAAATTTCTTTTATGTATTTCAAACGATGTAAAAGTTTTTGTAAACATACGGACAGACAGACGGACAAACAGACGGACGGACGGACAGAGTGAAACTGTATAGGCACATTTTTACAAATTTTTTTGAAAATGTGCTAAAAAAGAAGACACTTACAAGAAAATTTACATTTTATTGTTTTTTTTTTCAATACAAAGATTAAAATCAAAAATACAAACAATTGTACGTCATCCCTTTAAAATAATGACATTAAAGACTTGGAATAATCTGTACTTATATAAAACTTATACAAAGAGCTTTAAATTATTTATAATCGATTAACTCTGTTTTGAAGGATTTATTATTATATCTGACAACCAAGAAAAATCAACATATATACAAAAATAAAGGATTAAAATTACGTTGATCCCTTTTTTGTTTCCATTTATTCAAATAATATATTCCGTTATCGAAAAACAATGAAACTTTTAATATCATCTGAAATATGCACAGAAATTTAATAAATTCTATACCTTATTTTTAGAACTGCCTTGTATTGTTTTGATAAGTCGTCCTTCTGTTTTTATGTTTGAATACTTAAGATTAAAAATTAATATGAGTGTATTTGTATAGCATTTCAACATTTTATCAGTATAAGGGAATTGTATAAGAGTTTTAATATTTTTATTTTAACTAAAAATTAACTATTATATAAATTAATTTTTCTCTACAGGTTCGATTTTAAAGCAGTTAATCTAATATATAAAGAAGAAAATTTGTTTGTTTGTTTGTTTGTTTGTTTGTTTGTTTGTCCAGGATTCACGTGAAAACCACTGGTCCGATTGACATCAAATTTTAGAGGAATAATTTTGGGAGTCCGGGGGGTGACATAGGCTATGTCGCATTTTTATAAGTCAGCAGGTTGCGGCTCCAAAGCCGTTTTAAGCTTTTTCGTTTTTTTGATGTCGAGTCGAAACGGTTTGACCGATTCACTTGAAATTTTGCACGAATGTTCTTCTTATTACACGGAATTAATGGTATAAAACTGGTTGGAATAAATTAACCCCTTTCGGCCCGGCGGGCTTCCAAAAAATTTTGTGTTTCCGATTTGTGTCCAATTTTACAGGGTGGTTTTGCAGTCAAAAAGAGAGGCTGGCACAAATTTTTGTTGGGTTCGGTTAACCCGTTTGGGCACGAGGGCGCAATGAAGCTTTTTCAATGTTTTTGATGTCGAACCGAAACAGTTTGTCCGATTGACTTGAAATTTTGCACAAATGTTTCTCTTAGCAACCGCAATTAGTTGCATAAATTTGGTTGGAATAATTTAACCCATTTCGGCCTGGCGGGCTTCCAAAAAATTTTGTGTTTCCGATTTGTGTCCAATTTTACAAGGTGGTTTCGCAGTCGAAAATAAAGTCTGGGACAAATTTTTGTTGAGTTCGGTTAACCCGTTTGGGCACGAGAGTGCAAAGAAGCTTTTTCAATGTTTTTGATGTCGAGTCAAAACTGTTTGACCGATTGACTTGAAATTTTGCACAAATGTTCCTCTTAGCAACCGCATTTAGTTGTATAAATTTGGTTGGAATAAATTAACCCATTTCGGCCTGGCGGACTTTCGAAAAATTTTGTGTTTTCGATTTGTGTCCAATTTTACAGGTTGATTTTGTAGTCTAAAGAGAGGCTGCAAAAAGTTTTAGTTAAGTTCGATTAACCCATTTTCCACGACGATGATATGAAGTTTTCTATATATTTTATTTTCTTATACGATTAAAAGTATTTTATTGAAAATTTTGTACCAGCATTTTAATTAAAACCCACAGGGTTAATTTGGTTTTGACCTGTTTGTGCGTTTTGAACAAAGATTCAATGAAATTTTCAGTTTTCTTCAAATGAAATTTAAAAATCAAAAAATTCAATTTGTTATGTATAATGCTTAAATACATAGTATTTTAAAACAGTTTTTCCAAAAAATAAGCCTACATTTCTCTAATAAAATCATAAAAAAACGAGGAAGAGCGTATTACAACTTTCAGGTGAGTACTAAACAAAATATAAGTTGAAAAGCGAATTTTTAAACCTTTTCTAAACCATCGACTATATTTTATTCAAGCGTTGGAATATCAAGAAAATCCCCTTTTGACCTATAGTCATTTTAATTCAGTTAACATTGTTCACCGGAAACCTACCATCCTCAACTATATCGTCAAGGAGCACCAAATTGTCAAGAAGCAGCATGTATAGAAAATTTACAGATAATCGTTCAAATTGTTTTGCAAACTGTTTTTTAAAGTTTTTGTTTCGCAATCGATTAAAAGAACTCGACAAACCTTTTTTTTAAGTATTCCCCTAATTCAAAGAAGTTGTACCTACTTTTAAAAATTGGACGTAATTTACTTACAAATTTTTTTTTGAACAATCGTCGGCAGGGGTTAACAACTTTCAAGTCTGTTAGTAAATTGAACTTCATTTTCAAAGAAGAACACATATACGAAATTTGAAGTTAATCTGTTAAATCATTTCTAATATATAGCAAAGCAACGAAAAAACCTATAAAAAGCTGTTGGGCCACGATGGGTTAACGGAACTTCACAAATATTTTTTTGTGGCATTTATAGGCAAAGTAGTATCTCAAAAAATTGGCTGAAACTTGCTTTTTTACAATTTTCAAGCTTCCGGGCAACGCCGGGTAAATCTGCTAGTAGCAGTTATATGTATAAGATTTTTGAATACTACTTGAATCGGAATTACAAGTTCAAGTTTCCCTTTTTAATTTTATTGTTATTTATATCCGTAGGCACATCTGCAGCTATACTAATATTTTGTTTATATATATCTTTTAGAAAATGGAATAAAAGTATATATAATATACGCAATATTTATGAAAATTCGATTATGTTTTATGGGAAACATAAATCTCTACATAAATCATAAATCATTAAAACTTATATGATTGAGATAAATTGAACCCATTCGAGTGTTCGCTTTCATCTTGTATTGGAAAGATTGAATTTTATTGGAAACGTTTTTTTTGAATTTCTTTTTAAATTACTCAGGTCTCCAAATGGTTTTAAAGCAAAATATAAAATCTTGGGCCTTTTTATTGGAATTTACTTTTGCTTTTCAAAATTTCGTGAATTATTTACGAGTCTTTTTTTGCAAATATAAAAATAAAAGTCCTTTTTGCAATCAATCGAAAAGAGACTGGAAAAGATTTATTTGTTTTATTTTTTAATAAGAAAAGGTAAATGAAATGTTTGATAAATAAGTGATTAAAGAGAATACCTTGTAATTGAAGGGATTGGTCACACTATTCACACCATTTTCGAATTTTAAATAAATTTAAAAAAATTTTAATTTAAAAATAATAAATGTAAAAAACTTAATATTAAAGCTTTGTTTTATTAAAAGAGAGGTTGGATCAAACAAAATGAAAAAAACAACACCAAAGAATGACAAAATTTAATAAATCAATTGTATTTTATATTAAGGTTAGGTCTGATTATTTGTTAAAAAATTTTTTGTGTTAGGTTTATTGCGCTTTCCCGCACTAAATATGTTTGCTTTCGAGTAAGTATTTTTCTCATTTTAAGTATAATATCAAATTTCCATAATACAATTGTTTTTAGGTTTGAATTTTGTTTTGTTTTTAATTAAATTTTTAAATTTCAAAACTGAATTAAGCTTGCATTAAAATATGATACTGTATTTAAGGAAAAGTTAGTTGAAATTCTTATATGTTTAAAAGCTATGAATGAAAACTTTTTAAAAGGCGAAACAAAAATATTTGAAGCGATGTTTTAAAAAAAATTAAAAATGCGCTTACATAATTTTATTATGCCCGTCTGTCTATTCGTCTATTCATGCGAGCATTTCCAAAACAGCAATACCGTTTTAAATAGAGAAATGGTATAGATATTTTAGTTTCATTATTAGGCAATTGCAAAACTTTTTTTTATAAATTTTTTTAACTTCATATCCCGTTTTTATTTATTTTTTCTTAATACCAGAAAATAATAAATATTGCCTGATATTATAATAATCCTTCGCCTATTTGACATTTGGACTTCTTAAATTAAATTTAGAACTTTAACAACACACCATTATATAAAAAAAAATTAAATTACATTTTTAATATAGTAAAAGAGAGTTGCTAAAACTAAAATCTATTATAGTAGTCCTATGTAAAAAGAACTTTAAAAATTTTTAAAAAAATCAGATAGTCTTTAAAATAATATTTAAATCTACAAAATAAAACATAGATTTTTTTCTCATCTTTTAAACCAAAATTGAAATATAGTTTATATTAATCCATTCATGTATCGCTTATTCAATCATTTTCATTTATTCTGTTTTACCCTTTGAATAAAATGAAATTAATTTCAAGAATCAAAAAATGATCTTCCTTTATATTTTTATTTAATTTTAAAACATCTGTAAATTTTTTATAGTGTTTGCCTTTTTATTCTGATCATTATGTTATCCAATTTTCTTTTGGCGTCTATTCATTTTAAGAATATTTTACAACATTTGAAGCAAGCAAATCTCAAGTTTAGAATCAAAACAGAATTGTAATATTTGTACGAATTAAAAGATATTTAAAGAGTATTTTATTTAAATACTCGTATCATTCATCTGTTCTGTGTAGTATCATTTCATTAAGGAAAGATTAACGAGGTCTCTAAATTTAAATTTATCTATAAAGTTTTGTTTTTATATTCATAACCCTGAAAAGTGTCAAAGACAACCGATTATTATTTTGTTTAAATATTATGTTTTGAAAATAAATGCAGGATGCTGCATTGGTCATCTATGCAGGATTTTGCACAGGTCCACTCAATGACGGCCCTAATACTTATTATTACTATATCAATTGCAAAAAATAAATAAATAACAAAACGTAATTTAATAATCTATTTTATACTTGAAATGCACTGATATTCAAATATTAGACAAACAGTTTTCATTATACCTTAAAACTCACAAAATATTAACAAATAAAATTCCATCGATTGGAATTTAATCCATTCAGTAATTCATATTTGACTATTTAACATGGTCAATTTAATATCTCCAATGTATTTTTACTTCCTTATGGAATAAGCAAATATTATTTAATACGTTCTTGAAGGATGTCGTGTCTAAAACTTTTAGCAAAATATTTTGAAATTTAAATTTAAATCTAATAAAGACATAAATAAGAAGCAAATCTTTACAAAAAAAAAACTTTTTTCATCATTTATTGATTTCATATTGAAAATAATGGCGACATGATTCTTGATGTGCACATCAAGCAGAAACGATTGCAATTCAACGGTGCAAAATTTTTTTTGAGTGCAATAGTAAAAAATCAGCTTTTCAATTTGCAATAAAAAGAAGCAGAAAAGGCACGTTGTTCAAAAGTTATAAAAGAAATTAAAAAAGCAAAAAGATTGTAAGGGTTCGTTAAAAAATAAGGGCAAAATGAAGTTTAAAGTTAATTTTATTTTGTTGTTACTGCTCTTAAAGCTTTCAGAAGAGGTTTCGAAATCTTATTTTATATAATATAATAATACTTAAAATTGACTAGGTACCTAATTTATAAATCTAATAATGTAAAATACCTTTTTTGGGTTTTCCAGCAATTATAAATTTAGTCGAAGGTTATTTTCGTAATTAAAATTTATTTAGTTTCATTTTATAGAAATGTTGAAAATAAAATTTTTGATTTTGACCCGATTAATTATCAATTATTTTAAAATGAATTGCAATGAACCTGTGAAGAGAAGTTAAATCGAGTTTTGTAACATAAATGTAGAACAGATGCATAGAAAACATATGTCTGAAATTTTAAAATAATGCAAATAAGATTTTATATTTGTTTGAGAGTAAAATAATTCGTTTTTATGTTATTAATTAAAGTATGTTTGAATTTTTCTGAATATATTTTCCAAATTAATTACAATAAATAATTGTAGCTGAGCGTATTTATTTTTATTTTGTATAATTAAATATTTAAAATAATGACCATGAAGGACATATTACCACAAGTTGCTTTCAATTATTATAAAAAAAAAATAAATAACCGAAAAAATGACAAGCCTTTTTTATTCTTTTTATTTTAATTTAATGGAAAAATAAAGTTTAAATTATTTTATATTTTAATAGTTATTATTTTCTTATATACGTTATGTAAGGAAAGTATTGAAATTGAAAAAAACTCAACGTGATCGAAGACAAACTAAAATAGTTTAAAATAAAGAATTTTCGCCCACTTGTTTTGTGTTTAAAGTTGAATATATTGCGAGAAATGTAACTGTCTAATGTTACTGGGTCCTTGTGCTTCCATATACTATTATTTATATCTTAATGTATATTAACACCACAATTCAGTAATTTTAATTAAATTTGTCTTATGCAAGAAAGTCAGTGGACGAACATATCTATTATTTTAATTGCAAATTACTTGATTAATTACAATTAAAAAAATTAAAATAACCAATTAATCTGCCAAAAGTATTTGTTTATTTTTTTTTACATATTTTGAATTAAATTTACATTTTTTAAATTTTTTTTTTTAAATGCAAAAGCTACGGAAAATGAATATGCAATAATAATAATAATAAATTAAAATAAATTATTAAAATAACAAAATTGGTTTATGGTTAATTACTAAATTGATTAAATACGTAAAATTAATTTTTATTCCATTTGCATAACACATAGAAAATTGTGGTGTAATCAAAACGTTTTAAAACAATTTCTGTTAAAAATGTAAATTATTTTATATTTTTCCCCAAATAGGAAAAGTTTAATGTCAAAGCAATTAGTAATAAAATAACAATAATCGTTACCATTATAATAATAGTTCGACAGATAATTATTATAATAAATTATGTTTAATATACATTATAGGAAAAACATGTTATTAAAAACTCATATTGTTGAACATACAGTGGTGGAAACTTAAATAGCCTCACTTGATTTTTTTTGGGATATTCTTCCGGAGAGGGGTTGTGAGCATCAAGATGATGTCATCACATAACGGTACTATATATCTCAAAGTTTCCGAAATATAAATTATTAGTGGCGATGGCGCCATCTAGTGGTCGAAAAATGTATTACAAAATTTTCCTAAGGTTTTTTTAGCTTTTTAATTAAACCGTTATATTTTTCCTGTAAGACAATATTTGGAACCATTTTCTACAATATTGTAGGGCATGATATTGTCTTTCATTTACATCTTGTTTCACATGAATCGGTGCCACCGTTTTTGAGATATTGCAGTTTCAAGTGGAAATTTAAAAAAAAAAAAAACTACTATAAGTGTGGAATTTCCAAAAACACCCTGTATTATTATTATACCGTTAGAAAGGTCTCTTTACACTCATGGCATATGTTGACAAATAGCACCACTAGAGAACATAAATGCAAAAATGATACAACAATTTTATTAAAAAATAAATTTTCATACTTTATTTTTCATAAATTTATTTTGCCTCTTTGTTTTCCAATTGAAATATGTATGTAAAAATGTAAGTAGGATGCACTTTAGAGTTAGATAAAATATTGAGTTGGGTTTTGGTAATTTGTTTGGAGGGATTTTGGAGGTGGCAACCTCATAGTTTTAAAAGTTTGCTGTTTAAATATTTATGTAAAAAAATAATTACAAAGGACATTGGAGTTAGCTACAAAATGTTTTTAAACATATATATACACAAGAATCTGAATTATGAGGGATTTAAGAGTTGGATTCAAAATCAGTATTGCCGTTTTTTTCAGAATATCACAGTACACATTTTGATTTTTTGTATTCTATAATAATTTGTCTTAATAATTATAATCTCTAGTATATTACAATTTACTAGTAAGAACCCTGTGCAATTCCACATTTTTGCTATTAGTATTTTACATCTTCTAGCATTTATACTGTCATTTTGAAATACTTTGCAATATCAAGTTACTAAAGAAAATTTCTTACTACTTTGACCGTTTTAAAATTACTTTTGTATAAAAATAGTATAAATTATTTGTATAAATTTTAAACAAAAAAAAAATCAGATTTAAGAGATGTATAACTTATAAAATGTTTCACAAATAATATGTATTCAGCTTAGTGCTTTTCAAACTTTTCTGAGTAATTTTAAAAAAAAAGTTTTCAGTTTTCTATAATTGCTCTTGCCTCGATTCAATTAAAAGTTTCAAATGGAAAAGATAAGAAAAACACATGATTATTCAAAATACTAGATAATATTTTTTTATGAACTACTGGAAAATTTTAAGAACAGGAAGTCAGCATTTATTAAAAAGAAAAAGCATTTATTAAAAAATCTAAAGTTTCTAGGGACAAATTATATAACAGATTATATTACCTTGATCCGCTTAATCTTTAAATTAATTTTGGTGCAGTCCTTCAAAATATTTAATGCGATTGAATTATTTACAATATCGGTTTACAAAATACATTTCGAATTCGGAAGTATATTCATATTTTTAATATTATTAAATTCCTTTTAGTATTCGGCTTACTTTATGTTTATACCCGTATAGTCAAAGGGTACTATATAGTCAAAGAGTATAATAAATTTGCCATTACGTTTGTGACGCAGAGAAGGAGGGGGGAAGATATAGACTCAAGTGTATGGATCGGATCAGAATCGAAAAGTAAATCGATTTAGCTATGTATGTCCGTCCGTCCGTCGGTAATCACGATAACTCAAAAACTAAAGAAGCTAGGATCCTGAAATTTTCGCAAATTCGTTTTTTTGCAATAGCCATCATCGCTATTTTAATCCAGCCATTTTGGTTCATGGGTTCGGGTAGCTGCCATACAACTTCTTTTTTTATATGAGCATTTCTCTGTACCTATTATAGCTGCGTATCTGAAATTTCTCTAGAAGTAGTTTAGTTTTATGGCCAAAGTTACTGCAAAATTTGGTTGGTCTACTGCACAGGGTTCGAGTAGCTGCCATACAACTCCTTCTTTTATATGAGCATTACTCTATACCTATTGAAGTTGGGTGTCTGAAATTTTGCCAAAAATAGTTTAGTGTAATGGCCAAAGGTACTGCAAAATTTGGTTGGTCTACTGCACAGGGTTCGAGTAGCTGCCATACAACTCCTTCTTTTATATGAGCATTACTCTATACCTATTGAAGTTGGGTGTCTGAAATTTTGCCAAAAATAGTTTAGTGTAATGGCCAAAGGTACTGCAAAATTTGGTTGGTCTACTGCAAAGGGTTCGAGTAGCTGCCATACAACTCCTTCTTTTATATGAGCATTACACTACATCCAATAAAGCTAGTATGTTTGAAATTTTGCCAAATATAATTAATGTTTATATTAATAATGATAAAATGTTTATATAACGGTAATACGGGTATCCCAAAGTTGACACAGTCTACTCTACTACTCTCTTCCTCGTTTTTACTTTAATAATATGCAAAGCCATCCAAACAGTTGTTTACATTTTTTTGAACCATAATATTATAATAATCATCATCATAGTTTCCATAGTTAATTGCTCTTGCCTCGATTCAATTAAAAGTGTCAAATGGAAAAGATAAATAAAACAAAACAAATTCGATATTTTCTCTTTCTAAAAATCACTTTTCATTTTTTATTCATCACTTTTGTTGGTGTTGTTTTCTACTTTCCTCTTTTGACAAAACATTAAAAATTCAATAAACTATAACAGAAGATTTGAAAAAAGAAGAAAGCACATAAATAAAGAAAAAAGATATTATTGACATTTCATTTGCACTAAATGACTATGTAAACTCTTCAATGTTCTTTCAATTTCAATATTTGCACAATTTTTGCATATTTAAACTGGTTGATGCAATGATAATAATTTGTTGCAACAACATTAAACTGTTGCATGTGTATTCTTCAGTACCATATAAGAAAATTATACAAGAAGTAAGTAACCCATGTAAAAATATATTTAAAATTTTTACATGAAAAAAGTGATTTTGCTTTTTTACGATGAACTAACGAGCTTTTAAACATTTTACAGTCAAGTTTTATTTCTATTGGGAAGAGCTATTATTTTTTTTTTTAAATTCTTATGATATAAATAGGTTCTGACAGCTTCAAGAATATCTTCTGATATATAGGTACTTATATTGAGTATCCTTTACAGAATCTGTGGCACTAAAATAAAGGAAAAAAATGCTTATGACATTTTTTTGTATTCTCATTCTTTCAAAATGTTTATTTTTTTCCCACTCATTTTTTATGTTTTTTGTCATTAAATCGTTTACATATCAATTTAATATTTGTTTTTATTTTATAAATTTTGGCTAGTTTACCTAGAAGAGCTAAGTAAAATCATATAAATCTCAAGAGAGTCATAACAATCCTTTCAAGCTTCGTAATTTGTTGTTGTGGTTATCATAATAATCATTGAAAATTGCATCAAGAAGGTTACGGATTAAAATTATTGTTATATGGGATACTCGTATATATAAAAATATTTTATTAAAGTTTATAAAAAATTATTTTAGAGTATATAACATAATGCAATAGATCCTTCATGTTTATATGCTATGCAATACCTAATGCACCTTAGTTTTTAGATGTTTTTGCTCAGTGTTTAACAGATATGTATATTTTATGTAATTCATGTATATAATATTGAATATAATAATTCTCGCTCAGGTCTTAAATGAAAAATATAAAGTAGAAGAAAAAATTTGAATGCAGGACAAGTTAAGATATTATTAACTTCCCATAAATTCATACATATAAACAGATTTAAATCACACAAGTTATTCTCCGAAAACTTTAAGAAATTGGAAAAGAAGTTGAAATAAAATGAATAAATGGCACACAAAGTGTTCTTTCAAGCGATAATTTCGAGCCAAGCAAGATAACGTATAATTTTTAAATAAATTCGTTTACATAAATTAAAAAAGTAAACCTAAGTGGCCAAAATGCAATTTTTATTTGCTTTTTTATGTTGCTTAACATATGCTTTGTGTTGTTAAAGGTTCATTTGATAAAGCGAAAACAATATTGAATTTGTAAAAACGAGGACAAAAATTTGTAAAATTATTTTAATAGAAATTGTGTTAGTATCACTATTTATACACGTGCATATAACAAAAGGTCTCGGATATATTAAAATTGCTCCTCCGTTTCTAACGCATCGATCTAGACATGCTGATCTAGACGTCTGATGACATTATATCAATCAAAAACTAGAATAGCTTATATTCAAGAACTAGAGCTAGAGTTTGGAAATTCACGCAAAATATTTTGTAGACGATTTTTATTTTCGCTACCATCCTATAATCGGACTGAGGCTTCCGGGAGTTGCTATCCAACTTTTTTGAACCAATATGAATTTTTTCATAAATAATTATGCTAGGAAGACGAAAATTACATACGGTTAGTTATGTAATAGAGCAATCACTTATATGTAGTTTTAAAATGTTACGGTTTCATTTTCGGGGAGCTGTTCCCGAATACTTTGACTAGATGGTTGTTAATTAAAATCCGTATGTAATATAATTGTGTAATTATACGGTTAGCAATTTTTCGAAGTTTTGTAAAATTTGTACCTCATTTTTGGAAGCTACCATACAAAGTTGTCAATAAGGGACTTAATTAATGATATACTTTATTTTAAACATCAAAGTGGGTATTAACGGATATATAAAAGTTCACATGAGCAACTAGAATCTTCCTTGTTATAAATTTGCACTAAAAAAAAATTTAATGAAATAAAAACACAATTCAAAAATCCATATTCTTAAGGTTCCAGCGAATAAAGTCTAATATACATCTGACTTGAGCTGTTGCTCTGATGACTTTTAACTTGTAAATGTGAATAGAAACTTTTAATTTTATTTGTAGTGAAATATTAAGCAATCGAAATTATATATTTAGAACCCAATCAAACAAATAATAAATTTTTAGAGAAGATCAGATTCGCAATAAATTACGAGTTAATTCGTCAGTAAAAAATGTTGAAAAAAGGATTTGATTTTATCCAAAATCTGATTTTTACATTATCAAAAATATATAACATTAAATTAGATTTGCAAAAATATAAAATAAATATTTGAATGCCATAACAACAGGATTAAATATAAGTGAACCATGAAATTATTTTTCAATTATGCAAATATGTTCAAAATATTTTTTAGAAAAATTCTAAATATTTTCCAAAAAAAATGGGATTTTCTATTTTAATTAAATGTGACAGTAAACCGCATTGAAATAATCGAAACACCATACAAAAAATTGTATTACATATAATTTTTAAATTAAAATGCAATCAAATTCTAATAAAGATTTGAACATATTCTCCATACTATAGGTGTTATAGAATAAGAATATTATTCTTTAAGTCTAATCTGATCTGTTAAGTATTAAGACAGTTAAATTTTTTCTAAACAGAATGTTCAAGTTGATATTAGATTAAAAAACTGCTAAGTTTTTTATAAAAATTCAAATTATCTCACATGGCTTTGTTATAGGAGGGAAATAAAGCCTAGACCTTATTTCACAACTGATTTGAAAAATAAAGCCTATAGGCTCCAATTCGAAATTTTTTAGCTACTGTGCAACTGTTTTTAACTGTTATTTCAAACAATTCTCCTCGTCAGCCTCGTGGTCTTCTCTTTGAACTCCTCTTCGCTCCTGGCTTTGCTCATCCCTTCATTTCATATTTTTATATCTAGACATTCATTAAAATCGACAGATAGATAAATTGCAAGAAAATAAAAAAAAATTTTATTTTATTAAACCATTTTTCATCATTTCAGTATTTTGTACAATGTTATTTTTTTATTTTAGAATCATTAAATAAATGAATTAATTAACTTTAATTTATAAAAGGTTTTTTTTTAATTGGATCAAAAAAAAATTATAGCAACTATTAAGTATTTGGCAGAATTATTTACGAAGCTTTCATTGATAATTTTGTACAAATAACTTTTAATATTAATTTCATTATTCCATTACTTCATCTAAAATTAATAATAATTGTTATATCAAATATTTTAATTCAGCCTTATAAACTTAAATACCAATTTATATTAAAAAAATATTTGCAAATTTTTAACAAAATTATATTTTATTATAAAACATTAAATAAAATATTTTATTTGACTATTTTTTACCTATTATAAAATAATATATTTATTTTCTCTAATTTTCAAGTTGAGATTTCCAATTTTCCACAAATCAGTGTCAATACATGTGTTACATATGTCAAAAAGTTGGCTCACTCCAATTACATGAAATTAAATTTTAAACTAAATTTAAAATTTATTGGTTTGATAAAAAAATGTAGCTATCTATCTAATTACTGTTTAACTTAAATTGTTAATTTGTGTTATTTATTTGAAATTAAATAAAATAGAAGAAAAAAAAAATCGTATAAAGTATTATTAAATATATACATATGTATAAGTCCTGAGATGCCGTTACGGAATATAATATTCTAAACCGGGAAATTAAGCAAACTATGTTTACTTTGCTAATTTTATATGTATTATACATACAACGTTTGTGTGCGTTTAATTTTTTCCAATGGATAACTAAAATCTAAAATTAAATTAAGATTAAAGAAAAATTTAAATTATTAAAGAAATATAATATTTATTTATTTATTTATGCATATAATATTACAAATCACATTGCATTTGGTAATATTGTTAAAGCCATCGGCTATCAGGACTGATTCGAACTACCACCCCTTGGAAATATTTGCTAAAAAATATTTGTTTTTAGTTTTGTTTTAACACTCTTGTTATTGAACTAAATAATATCAAATTATTTTACTGAGGTGCTTAGTGCTATTTAAAAGTTAAAGGAAATCAATTGTGAACTCCACCAATACTTGCAGTTTTACCTAGAATTTTATTATCTAAACCCCTTTCAAATTTAAGAAAAATCTTTAACATAAATTTTGTTACCCGACTCCTACGAATTTCTGAGCATCTAACTTCTCCCAAAATTTCAAAACCCTAGCTTGAACCGTTTAGAAAATATATGCGGTCAAAAACCCTAAACATTTGTCTTTTAAAAGTTTATAAAACCAGCTATCTTTTGCCGTTTTCAGATTGAATATACACCTAACAGAAGTCTTGTTATAACAATTTAAAAATAGCGCTTTTTACAACAAACGGACAGACGGACGGACAGAGTGAAAATATTTAGGAACATTTTTACAAATTTTTTTAAAAATGTGTTAAAAATACAACAAAAAAAATTAAATAATAAAAATTTTGACTCACTTACCCCATAACTTTTTTTTACAAAAGCCATAAAAAAAAATTTTTTTACCGGTCCTAATGAGTAATGCCCAACTTTGCGGACTTGGTTTATTATCCATTGTTCATTCTTAATTTTAAACCTCGTAAAGAAATGCACTCTGGTTTCAGCCTTATCTTTGGCAGCTGAATTTTAAAATTAATAAACAAGCTTGACATATTAATTTACTTACCTAGTTCTAATTTCAACTTTATATAGTGTACATAGTTCTAAAGATATGTAAACATGGTTTTGAAACTTGTATGGGAGCTCCCTGAAAATGTAGTCGTAACATTTTTAAACTTCATGTACGACCTTGTCCTTGTACTCTTATATAACTAATCGTGTATAATTTTCATTCTCCCAGTGTTAGTAGTTTTGAAGAGTTTCATTTTAGTTCAAACGAGGAAGAGTGTAGTAGAGTAGACTGTGTCAACTCTGGGATACCCGTATGACCGTTATATAAACATTATATCATTATTATTATAAACATTAATTACTTTTGGCAAAATTTCAAACATACCAGCTTTATTAGGTGAAAATATATAATGCTCATATAAAAGAAAGAGTTGTATAGCAGCTACTCGAACCCTTTGCAGTAGACCAACCAAATTTTACAGTAACTTTGGCCATTACACTTAACTATTTTTGGCAAAATTTCAGACACCCAACTTCAATAGGTATAGAGTAATGCTCATATAAAATAAGAAGTTGTATGGCAGCTACTCGAACCCTTTGCAGTAGGCCAACCAAATTTTGCAGTAACTTTGGCCATTACACTAAACTACTTGTGGCAAAATTTCAGATACGTAGCTGTAATAGGTATAGAGTAATGCTCAAAAGAAGGAGTTGTATGGCAGCTACTCGAACTCACTGCAACAGACCAACCAAATTTTGCAGAAACTTTGGCCATAAAACTAAACTACTTTTGCCAAAATTTCAAAGACGTAGCTGTAATAGGTACAGAGAAATACTCATATAAAATAAGAAGTTGTATGGCAGCCACCCGAACCCATGGACCAAAATGGCTTGATTTAAATAGCGATGACGGCTATTGCAAAAAAATGAATTTGCGAAAATTTCAAGATCCTAGCTCCTTTAGTTTTTATTTTTAGTTGTACTGCAAAAATTCAAAATTTTGTATCGAAAAATAAGTTGTTTTAGAGCTAGCCGAAGTATTTGTCAGATTTAACCAAAAAAATATTGGGATTCTATGCTGATACATAGATGGACGATTAACTTTTCGGACGATGATACCTTTGGCTCTATATCTATAAACGAAGGAGTAATCTTATACCAGTGGCCTTATTTATATGCACTGGTAAAAAAATAAAACTTGTTCCCACTGGTTAAAATTGTATATTATTTTGTTTGCATATTTATAGGAGGATTCTTTTCACAAGTTTTGGCGAAACCTTACCAACATGTAAAATAAATATTACACATTTCGAATTATTATAAATTCTTCACACACTAATAATGATGGCTATACTCATAACTTTAAATTAATTTTATTCGTGAAAAAAACAGTCAAACAAAATCGAAATGTGAAAATAAGGTCTTCCCCCTACATGAATAAAGAAAAAAAATTAAAACTGTTTTATTGTCATATTCATATCATATTCATAGGTACGAATTATCATTTTTTAAATGTTTACTTTTGTTTTTTTTTTCCAAAAAAAAGATTTTAGAAATTTTTATTTTTTTTTATTTGTTTGATAGCCACATCAATATTCAGTATTGTAAATGTACTTATTTACCCATTCATAAAATGATACAAACCAATTTTTTAGAAGTAGTGCAGACAGATTAGAGAACCAAAAAACAAACGATGCATTAGTGTAAATTAAACAGAAACTTGACCGTGCGAATTCAAAATTACATTTCTTTATTTCTTAACTGAAAGAAACTCAACGGTTGCTTTGATCGTTTGAATATTTTGAAATACAAATAGTGAAAAAGATGTGTTTGGTTTGGTGGTGTCAACAGTTGCCAATTTGAAAATGAAATATTTACGAAATTGAAATGAATTAATATTTATTTGCTTAAATAAATGTATCTTAGGTTTGGGTTAATAATAAAAAATTATTATTTATCATAATATCATTTCTTTATACATAATAAACACAAAAAAATAATATCTACATACCTTCATATGTAGCTTATAAAACAAAAGTAGATATGCAAAAACAACAAAAACAAAAAATTTATGATCCATCAATTTTACCTGTTACAAGAAAATTTTTTATTTAACAAAATTAGTAGAAGACATGCTTTTCTATAAAAATAACACATAAAACTATGGTGTGTAGTGTATCAACTTTACTATGTAGATATAAAAAAATTTTTTTTTAAATACTTGACTTTGACATCTGTTAATTAATGACTTTCACATTCGAGTTTTCTTATTAGGAGCTGAAATTTTTTTCGTGAGTATTGCGCTTTGAACTTCAGTAAAATTACCTAAACAAGAATTAAACAAGTGATGAAAAAAACCAAGGGTTTTTAAAAAAGCACATTTTCAAAATAATATAGTGTTTCATACTGAGTATTTTATCGGAATATAATGTTGAAGCTTCAATGTTAACTATTAATTTAAGAAATATATCCGTTGGTGACTAAGTTACTACTTGTAGAAACAGTAAATTTTTAAGTCCTAATAGCTCCTCTATGGAGAAGCTTGCCCAATTTATCAAGGATCTAATCCTCACTACTCCCCTTCCCCCAACTTTTTTAGGTTCAAGGAATTAAATTGTAAACCATACCAAAATTTGGAATTTTACTTAGAATTTTACTATTTAAGCAAAACTGGTTAAAACTGAGGGACACTTTCTTCAATATAAAGAACCGCTTTCAAATTTAAAAAAATCCTTTAACATATATTAAAGTACAATGTTTGACCTTCAAATTTTGTATATTAACAAAAAAAAATTTGAACAGGTATTCAAGTTACAGGTGTTTAAAAATAGCAAAATTTCAATTTTCGAGCCCTTATAGCTGCTAAACAGGGGACGTGACAAAAAAATGTTGTTAACCGACTTCTACTTATTTCTAAGGATCTGACTACTCCCAAAATTTCAAGACCCTAGCTTAGCCCGTTTAGAAGATATGTGGGGCCAAAAATTTTGCAAAAATTGAGTTTTGTATAATGGTAAATTTTAGTACCGTATGGCAACCCTAAACATTTGTCTTCTAAAAATTTATAAAGTTTATAAAACCAGCTATCTTTTTCCGTTTTCAAATTGAAAATGCGCTTAATAGAACTCTTGTTATAACAATTTAAATATAGGGCTTTTTCCAACTTTGGGGGGCTGCAGCTCCATAACAGGTGGGGCTACAGAAAAAAATTCTTCTACGAAACTATTTTTTTTGTAATACCTACTCGTGGTTAAAATTTCTTTTCTCTATTTCAAACGATGTAAAAGTTTTTGTAAACATACGGACAGACAGACAGACGCACGGACGGACGGACGGACGGACAGAGTGAAACTATATAGGCACATTTTTACAAAATTTTTTGAAAATGTGCTAAAAACCCTTATGGTTGCCCATTCCCATCATATACATACATAAAACACAAGAGTTTGCGAGACCTTGCGAACATGTAAAATAAATATTTCATACATTTAGTTATTATAAATACTTCACACACTAAATAATGATGGCAATATTCATACCCTCAAATTCATTTTATTCTAGAAATGAATCATTATTAAAGAATAGGATAGAGTCAAGCTAAATCGAAATTTGAAAATAAGGGGAAAGAAAATACGGGAATGGATAAAAAAAAATTAAACTATTTTATTGTCATTGTCACATACTCACATCATAAAATTTTTTTAACAGAAAATTTCAGAAATAGAATATAGATTATAAAACAAAGGAGATAGAATTTTTTTTTTTTCCTTTATTTATAAAAAAAAATAATATAATTTTGTACAAAAGTTTAAATTAATTCTAAGTTAATAATTTTGTGATTTTTCAATATTTTGTTTGAATATTAAATACATTAGTTTTTTACGACTATGGCATAAGCCGTTAGACTTATTATTTAATACTCGTAAATATATTTTTTATTTCTAATCGAAAATCAAAGAATGGTCGCATTCAGTAGCATCTGGAGCAACAAGAAAAGTGCACTGCACGATAAATCTTTCTACTGAACGATTTGTGTAGCGGATTTTAATTAACGTTTATTTATTTCCTTTTTTTTCCTTTTTGTCCTTTTTGTTTTCCTAATGTGGTGTGTGTTAGTTGTTTATTTGAAATATGAGAAAAAGATGAGTCATAAATTGAAATATTTTGAATTTGATGATGTATGTATGTACATTAATTTTTGTAATATTTTTAATAAAGTAGGTACAATATCTTAATTGCAATGCTTCATTTTTTAATATCGATAAGTGACAACAAACCAAATTACTAATACACGAAGATGTTAGCGAGACTTAGCTATTTTACATCCACTAGAATTGTTGTTCAATCATTCATTGTTTAATTTTTGTTAAAATGTAATATAAAGCAGGGATTATATTCAGAAAAATTTTAAAGTAGGTAGGTACTCGTAATAAAAAGATTTTTTTTTTAGTTTCTAACTAATAAAATTTTAGATTTGTTTAGATATAGGTATAACAAATTATACCTATTTCGTTTAAAATTATTAAGAAATAAATTTAGGACAATGCTTTGAATGAATTAAGTTATAAAAAAAAATTTCTTTGCAAAATAATTTTGTATTGCATAATTATTTAGTTTCTTTTTGATATTCTGTAATATTTAATAAATAAATAAGTAATATATAGGTACCTACAAATAATATTTTTTTTTATTTTCAGTCGAAACAGATTTTGCTAAATACATGGTGATTTCTTTCCCGTTATTAAATGCTATAATCTTCTTTACAATGATGATAGTTTCGAATTATAATTTATATTATATACATATATTATACACCTACCTATATATTGTAATGTAAATCATACAAGAAAGCATTTGAATCGTTTTGAAAATATGGCTTAAATCGAAACAAATTAAGAAATTGAAACTTTGTGGAGGAAAGAAAACACAGAAATACTGAAGCCCGAAGTAATAATATTTCTTTTAAACTTTCTGCAAAGCCATTATTTACGTGATAATTTTCTCCACATCCATTTTTTTTTTTTATTTCTTACCAAATACAAACACGTATAAATTTTAAAACACCGACACATCTTTTAATAAACACTTCAACAGTTTATAAAGTATTAAAAATGTTAATAAAAGCAATAAAAACTATTCGAACCCCAATAATTTCCTTTTTTTTTATTATCGTAATTTTTTTTAAAGGATTCAATGATTCATTTACTATATAAAATTCTTATAACTTATTTGTTTTAATTTCGTAGAAAAATTGATTTTGTATTATATACATTTTGTTTAAGTTTTATTACTTTATTGCTAATAGTATTTTATATTTTAGTTCTCTTTTAGTTTCAAAGAAGGTAGTTCTGCAGTTCCACCATACCTTGGAAAATGATATTTTTGTTCGGCAGTAAAGAAAAAATATAAAAATTGCAAAACATGTAATAAAAGCTGTATATACAAAATATATAAATATAGTTAGAAGATTTCTGTAATATAACCATATAGAAGGTTATATTCATATAACCTAATAAACCACAAAATTTCAGTTCGTTATGATAGTTGAACTTCATTTTCTTTTTCAAAAAATACGAAATTTTATTGAAAAAACTTTATTAGCTGACACAGTTTCCTACTAAAATGATATATATGTATATTATGTAATTTTAAATAGTTTGACATTTGTAAATTCATTAAAATGATAAATAGATTAGTGCGATCAACTTTTACTTTAAGTAACTTTTGACATTGAAAAATATAAAACTTCAAATTAAATTTGAAAAGTTAAAAAGTGTTGTTGAGATCTTAAAAATTTAATTTATGAGCTTAAAATCAAAGTTCTGATTTAAATTCAAGAATACACTTCAAGACTACATCAATTTGTAAATAAAAACTAAAAAATTTTATAAATATTATTTGGATATCTTATTACATAATAATACCGTCCTTTTACTTAAATATTAATTGTAACATCTTGAGATTCCTGGTTGAATGATTTTCGGACTTTTTTCCAATATAAAATAAAAAAATAAATACATACATAAATATATTTCTTTCTTATTCAAGGATATACATAAAAGGAAGGAGGCGTTTATTTCTACTGAATTTCAGATTTTTTTAAATCTTTAGTTTCATTTTACCCATATAATAAATTATTTTTTCTGAAGGGTTTCGTTTTATTTTTTACTACATTTCTTCTTTTATAGTTTCCCAAAATGAAAAAAATTAAGTTTTTATTTTTGTTTTAATATTCGTGAAAGTAAGGGTATAGTTTCAAAGCGAACCTTAAACTCAGTGTTCCATATGTTATTTTTTGTTTTATTTTCGTTATTTTGTAAGCTTATTTATTTAAAAAAGTAAATTATTGTTTAAAATTTAAAGTAGAGAGAAAAAATATTTTCTTTTTCTTCTTTTTGGTGTTGGAACTTTGAATTTAAATTTTGATTAAAAGAGAAAACGGAAAAAATAAAAATTACATTTTAATGGAAATATGTCCAAATATCATGGCAGGAAATATATTAAATTATGTCTACTTATGTAAATTAAATCCATATATATCAATTTTTCATTATAAGAATTTAAAATAAATGAGAAAAAAGTGGATTGAATTATATTTTTAATAAACTGTGAAACACATTGTGCAAAATGAATTGAGTTCACCCCCAAAATGAAAACATAAAAATAAGATTTCGCAGTCCGGTTCTACAAAATAATACATTGTTAAAAATTCCAAATATGAAAAAGTATATATGTATACTTGAATGAAAATAAAGAATAATGACCATTTTATGTCCAATTTTGTAGAATTGATTTGTTTTTAAATTAATATATATATACATATGTATGTAATTTAATTATGAAATTATATATATATATATATAATATAATTCAATATATTATACGCTTTTATTTTGATCCTTTATTTTTCATGGAATGAATTTTGATATTATTTATTTATTTGATTTTCCTGTGAAATTTTTTTTGAATAAATTGAGTATACTTATACCTTTAAGTAGAATTTCGATCTAACTAAAAATAAACTTTTACTCTTCAACTTGTATCAAGTTTCCCTTTTATAATGAGGCTCTTAAAGAATAGATTTTAAATCAGAAATCTTCTTTCATTTTTGTTTTATAAAATCAGATTGGAAATTAAACTCTTATAAGAGAACTCTTCTTAAAAAAATCTGAATATTTTAAACCTGGACTATAATTTAATGAAATTGTAATGTTTTATTTCAATACTATTGAGCCCAAATTAAAAAGTTTTAGAAAAATACCATTAGCACTAATTAATATTAAGAACAAATTATAATAGTAAAACATTTTAAATAAATTTTTTTATATAAATATAATTAATTAAATTTCTAAATTTTCTAAAAATGATATTTGTTAAATTGCTTTATTGTTTAAAATCACAAATTAAAAGTATACAATAAACAAATCTAAAAGTATTTATATTTATTTTTAGCACATTTTCAAAAAATTTTGTAAAAATGTGCCTATATAGTTTCACTCTGTCCGTCCGTCCGTCTGTCTGTCTGTCTGTCTGTCTGTCCGTATGTTTACAAAAACTTTTACATCGTTTGAAATAGAGAAAAGAAATTTTAACCACGAGTAGGTATTACAAAAAAAATTATTTCGTAGAAGAATTTTTTTCTGTAGCCCCACCCGTTACGGAGCTGCAGCCCTCCAAAGTTGGGAAAAGCCCTATATTCAAATTGTTATAACAAGAGTTCTATTAGGTGTATTTTCAATCTAAAAACGGCAAAAGATAGCTGGTTTTATAAACTTTATAAATTTTTAAAAGACAAATGTTTAGGGTTGCCATACGGTACTAAAATTTACCATTATGCAAAACTCAATTTTTGCAAAATTTTTGGCTACACATATCTTCTATACGGGCCAAGCTAGGGTCTTGAAATTTTGGGAGTAGTTAGATCCTTAGAAATAAATAGAAGTCTGTTAACAAATTTTTTTTGTTACGTCCCCTGTTTTGCAACTATATGGGCCCGAAAAATTAAATTTTGCTATTTTTAAACACCTGTAACTTGAATACCTGTTAAAGTTTTTTTTTTGTTGATATACAAAATTTTAAGGTCCTACATTATACGGAGTCAGTTTTTGTCACGTCCCCTGTTTAGCAGCTATAAGCGCTCGAAAATTGAAATTTTGCTATTTTTAAACACCTGTAACTTGAATACCCGTTCAAATTTTTTTTTTTGTTGATATACAAAATTTTAAGGTCCTACATTATAATTTAACATATGTTAAAAGATTTTCTTAAATTCAAAAGTGGTTCTTTAAATTGAAGAAAGTGTCTGTCAGTTTTAACCATTTTTGCTTATATAGTAAAATTCAAAATAAAATTCCAAATTTTGGTAGAATTCACAATTTAATTTCTTGAACCTAAAAAAGTTGGGGGAAGGGGAGTAGTGAGGATTAGATCCTTGAAAAATTGGGCAACCTTCCCCATAGAGGGGTTATTAGTACTTAAAAACTAAAAAAATTACGGTTTTTATAAGTAAGTAGTAACTTAGTCACCAACGTATATATTTCCTTAATAAAACGTTAACATTGAAGCTTCAACATTATACTCCGATAAAATAATCAGTATGAAACACTATATTATTTTAAAAATGTGCTTTTTTAAAAACCCTTGGTTTTTTTCATCACTTGTTTAAAATTGGTTTTTAAACAAACATTGCAGATTATTCACATAAAAACGTGATGCTGCGTTTTCAGTATAATGCATGTCGTAGACATAATAATGGTATAGATTGGGGAAATTGTTATAACACAAGTTCAAGATCTTGATGTATTATAACAATTTTGTTTTTTTTTTTTGTTTTTTTTTGCGTCACCTAGATACAATTTAATATATTTAATATATCATAATATTTAATCGCCTTATTTTTTCCCATACAAATATAAACACCCCTTTTCATGGGAAACTATTTGACCAATTTTAATGAAACAACAACCAGCTGAAATTTTCGTAAATTCGTTTTTTTGCAATAGCCGTCATCGCTTTTTAAATCTTGCCATTCTGGTCCATTTTTTGTTACGTCCCCTGTTTTGCAACTATATGGGCCCGAAAAATTAAATTTTGCTATTTTTAAACACCTGTAACTTGAATACCTGTTAAAGTTTTTTTTTTGTTGATATACAAAATTTTAAGGTCCTACATTATACGGAGTCAGTTTTTGTCACGTCCCCTGTTTAGCAGCTATAAGCGCTCGAAAATTGAAATTTTGCTATTTTTAAACACCTGTAACTTGAATACCCGTTCACATTTTTTTTTTTGTTGATATACAAAATTTTAAGGTCCTACATTATAATTTAACATATGTTAAAAGATTTTCTTAAATTCAAAAGTGGTTCTTTAAATTGAAGAAAGTGTCTGTCAGTTTTAACCATTTTTGCTTATATAGTAAAATTCAAAATAAAATTCCAAATTTTGGTAGAATTCACAATTTAATTTCTTGAACCTAAAAAAGTTGGGGGAAGGGGAGTAGTGAGGATTAGATCCTTGAAAAATTGGGCAACCTTCCCCATAGAGGGGTTATTAGGACTTAAAAACTAAAAAAATTACGGTTTTTATAAGTAAGTAGTAACTTAGTCACCAACGTATATATTTCCTTAATAAAACGTTAACATTGAAGCTTCAACATTATACTCCGATAAAATAATCAGTATGAAACACTATATTATTTTAAAAATGTGCTTTTTTAAAAACCCTTGGTTTTTTTCATCACTTGTTTAAAATTGGTTTTTAAACAAACATTGCAGATTATTCACATAAAAACGTGATGCTGCGTTTTCAGTATAATGCATGTCGTAGACATAATAATGGTATAGATTGGGGAAATTGTTATAACACAAGTTCAAGATCTTGATGTATTATAACAATTTTGTTTTTTTTTTTTGTTTTTTTTTGCGTCACCTAGATACAATTTAATATATTTAATATATCATAATATTTAATCGCCTTATTTTTCCCCATACAAATATAAACACCCCTTTTCATGGGAAACTATTTGACCAATTTTAATGAAACAACAACCAGCTGAAATTTTCGTAAATTCGTTTTTTTGCAATAGCCGTCATCGCTTTTTAAATCTTGCCATTCTGGTCCATGGATTCGGGTAGCTGCCATACAACTTCTTTTTTTGTACGAGTATTACTCTGTACCTATTACAGCTGCGTGTCTGAAATTTTGCCAAAAGTAGTTTAGTTTTATAGCCAAAGTTTCTGCAAAATTTGATTGGTGTACTGCAGCGGATTCGAGTAGCTGCCAAACAACTTCTTATTTTATATGAATATTACTCTCCACCTAATGAAGCTGGGTGTCTGAAATTTTGCTAAAAATATTTTAGTGCAATAGCCAAAGTTTCTGCAAAATTTGGTAAGTCTTTTGTAGAGGGTTCGAGTAACTGCCATACAACTCCTTCTTTTATATGAGTATTCCACTACACTTAATACAGCTGTATATTTGAAATTTTGCCAAAAGTAATTAACCGGATGATGTAATGTATATGTTACGGTCATACGGGTATCCGAGAGTTGACACAGTCTTTTGTACTACACTCATCCTTGTTTTTTAATAATTTTTTAATATTTTTTTTTTATTTAAATATATATCATTTAAACTGATGGATTTTTGTATTTATATAATGATATAATAAACTCAATAGTATGGGTATCCAAAAGTTGGCAATGACATAATCTCCATCGTTTTAGTATAGATTTTAAAGTAGTTGTCCACTTATCTTTATTTTGCGAAATCTTTTATCGCTGGTACTGATTCATATAAAGTATATTTAATATTTAAAATATAAAACAAATTTTATATACATACTACAATGGTTGGGCAACAATCACAATGAGGTTTAAAAATTGAATAGGGTTTTTGGTTATTATTATTTCTTACTGTTTTCTTTGTTCAAATATACATAATTTGAACTTTGCGTGATTTAAATTTGAATTATGAAAAATAATGTCGGATTAATGACCACCATTTACATAAATGCAAAATTGGGCTCTTAAATGGGCGTTTTGCATAACAGCACGCAAAGTATCAGCCTCTATGGCCTTAGTCACAGTTTCAATAGCTGTAAAAATTGAATCCTGAATTTCTTGACATATTTTGGTAATCAAAAATCTCACTTAATCAAAAAGTAATTGTGGCACGAACCGTATGTGCCGTTGCTCCATACTGTTGGAACGAATTGTAGGAAGCTACAGGGAGCATAAAATCAATAATCATAGTACGATCCCTGCCCCCATTTACTAGCACAGCATTGTCAACCTTATTCCTTAGAAGTATAGGGCCCTAGAACCCTTTGGGATGCTACCCTGAATAATTCTGTACATTTGAGCGAGCAAAATTGTTGCTGGTAAACAACTCTGGGGTTTGCAGTACCCCAAAATTGCATATTTTACTTATTTACATTCGCATTAAGATGGAAATATGCTTCATTACTTTTAATTAAATTGTTCAGTAATTTTGTTAAAAAAAGGCGGTAAAATTGCTGTGTATATTACAATGTTGTTTTAAAATTTTTTATAAGACAATCTGCCGGTTTCCAACTTCTAAAAGTTTGAAAAAGTCGAACTGGATCATTTAGAAAAAACTGTATTGTACATTAAGCTTTTATTACTCAAGGTTTATCGAAAATTTTCGCTAAAACTATTATCGCTTTTAATATTTTTTGTTAATAAAATATTATTACTAAAGTAAAGTGGAATAATAAAACCAAATTATAATTTAAGAAAATTAGAAAAATTAAAAAATAATAAATCTAATAGTAATTAATTAATTATATGATTATGACAATGTAAAATAATTATCAAATAATAATTATAAAAAGAAAAAAGTTTTTATTTTAATATTAAATTTTTAATAAAAACTTAATGATTGAAAGAAAATAGAAATTATAAAAAAAACCATTTTTGTTGCCTTCGCTTTTCTTTCTTGTATTCGACAAGTCTTATTACATTGAAGTTAAATAAATAAATAATTCTGTGCTAAAAGTAAATTTCGTATTAAATAATAGACATTAATTAATTTAAACTAAACTAAATAAAAAAATTTCAAAAGACATTTTCATTTACGATTTGTATGTTTAGTGTCCTCTGAAGCTTTGGCTTTGCAAAACTGCTCCACGACGAAATAGTTCCCTTTATGTGTTTTTTTAGGCAATGTAGCATTTTTTATATGTATATAAAATTTTAGAAAAAGCTAAATGATTTAATTACAATATGCATTAGCTCAATGTTAAAATTTAAAGAAAAATATAAATTGTGACTTTCATAATAAAACGAAATAAAAGTAATAATCTTAGTATTTCTTTATTAACCTACAGTAGAGACGATTCCGGAACAAAAAAAAAGATTAAAAGAGAAACATGAGAGTTGCAACTGTGAAATAAAATATAATTTTATTTACAAAACAAATATAATAAAAATGAAAATAAAATAAAATAACCAATTTAATGCTTTTTTCATTATTAGTCGATGATTCTTTCTTATAGTTTTGGAATTCGGTTCTTCGTTCTGCCGAATATAAAAACATTTTAATGGCTAAAATAAGCAATAAAACATAAATTAGACTTTCTTACAAGTAACTCCATTTTTATTGCCCCTTCTTCTGCTTCATTCAAGTAAATTTAATAAAGCATATCATAAGAATTGAAATGGACTGTCTTCAAAAACTTGTTTGTTAGATTGTATTTTTTATTCAAAATCTTCTTATGCTATTCTCATTCTGAATTCTTATTCTTCTTTAGTGATGTAATTTCTTGGATTACGACTTCTTTTTTTTTTGCTTTGAGTTTCGTTTTTATGTAAATTTCATTTTTTATGAGGTTTAATTTTGATTAAAAATACAACTGGAGGGTCATTTTAGCGGCTATAACTGATCTGAATATATTATTTAATAATGTATTTTGTTCTTTTTAAAAATTGAAAAGTGGATAATAAAAAATCGTAAAGAAATAATAAAATATTATATTTTAGTTTTTCGTTAATAAGTTTATATTTTGCCTAACTAATTTCTGTAATAAATTTTAATGATTTTCATATAAGAAAAATTTTGTTTTAAATAATTGTTAAGAAAAAAGTTAGAACCAAATTAATGAAGTGTAAATAATTACATAATATTTTTAATTTTAAAATAATTCTATATGTGTCTATATGCTTGCTAAATATACAACGTAAGATTGTAGAGTTCTGAAATTAGACTTAAGGCCGAATCGTATAGATAGGACATTTTACTTGTATTTAATTGTAAGATTATATTCCCTTGTCAACTTCTAAATTCCCATACTTGTATGATGTATAAAATTAAATAAACCATTAATTAATTTTCTTATGCTATTATTTTTAAAAAAAACCATAAAAGAGTAAAATAAAAACAAAAGTATTGGGTCGGGTTTGTAAATAAATCCATAAAAAACAAAATCCATAATGACCAAAAAAAACCATATTGATGGTCACTTATGAGGCCGTTACTTTCTAGAAAACTATTAAATAGAAATTAATTATTAATTCCAAAACCTTTGATAAAACTGATGTTAGAGCAATTGATCTATAATTTTCAGTATTGTTTTGAGCACCTTGAGTTTTGGGATTGGTTGGACATAAGCACCTAAGATGGACATGGACATAAGGCTAAGTGCCACAAATATAACATTTTCTTATTAGACCAGCTAGAGCGTTTTTTTGGAGGACAGTTGTTGGTATACCGTCAGGGCCAGCAGATTGGTGGACTTTAAAAACCTTAATAACTTTAGCAACAACTCGTGGGCGAAAATAAATTTTTAAGTTTTAAATATAACATTTGGACTTCTTAAACTAAATACTTTATATTTATTTATAACGACAATATTAATTATTTTGTTAATATTATGTATTTGTATATTTTTGTTTTTGTAAAAAGTCGGGATGCAGTGATTTTTTTAGTAATTTTTTGTAATTGTATAGGTGAATTGTAATATTTCTTTAAATAAAAAGTTCGGGCTTAAATTTTTGTATATTATTTCAAAAAATTTTTGCCAGAATATTAGAGGTCAAAAATTTTCCAAAAATTGATTATCGTATGACAACCCTATAAATATATTTATAATACATATAAAAGCAGCTATCGTTTGGCTTTCAGATTGTAAATTAACCTTATAAAACTTTGTTTAAAACAATTTTAATATCATTTTACGAGTTAAGTTACGAAAGTTGAGAATAAGAAGTTATGAAAAAAAACCAAGGGTTTTTAACAAAGCACATTTTGAAATTTATATTGTATTACATACTGAGTTTAATTTTGGAAATATATACACTGGTGACAAAGTTACTGCTTACTTATAAAATTTACTGCTAACAGTAAATTTTTTATTTTAAAGTTCTCACAGCCCTTCAATGGGGAATGTTGCCAAATTTCTCAAGGACCTAATTTCATCTAACCTCCCCATCTCCCTCTCCATGTTTGTTGGTTCTAGGAATTAAATTGTGAATTTCACAAAAATTTGGAATTTTACTTAGAATTATACTATCTAAGCAAAAATGAGTTAAACTGAAAGACACTTTCTTCAATTTAAAGAACCACTTTTACATTTATTTATTTTATTTATTTATTTATTTATTATTAATTTCTCAAAAAGAGCTAATTCAGCTCATACAGAGTATTACATATTTAAAAAAAAATATTTCATATAATAATACCTATATTATTTACAAAAAAAAAAATAAAAAGAAAGTCAAACAAAACTAGTTTTATGTACATAAATGCAAGAGAAACAAAATATAAAAAAAATCTTTAAATGAAGATATTGCAGTGAAACAAAATTAAGAAAAAACAAAAAACAGGTGTTAAATTTTTTTTTTAAACAGATAATAAATGTAAATAATTAAAATATGATTCGACAAAAATATAATAAAAACTTTATTTAAGAAAAAGCTTTAACATATGTTAAAATATAATGTTGGAACTTTAAATTTTGTATATTAATAAAAAAAAATTTGGACAGGAATTTAAGTTACAGGTGCTTAAAAATAGAAAAATTTAAATTTTCAAGCCCTTATAGCTCCTAAATATGAAGCTTGACAAAAAAATTTTGTTAACTGACTTCTACTAATTTTAAAGGATCTAACTTTTCCCAAACTTCCCTTCCCAAAGACCCTATCTTAAACCGTTTAAAAGATATGTGGGACCAAAAATTTTGCAAAAATTGAGTTTAACATAATGCTAAATTTTAGTACCGTATGGCAACCCTATACATTATATCGATATATTTTTGTAAAGTCTATAAAACAAGCTCTCTTATCCGTTTTTCGATTGAAAATAAACCTAACAGAACTCTTATTATATCAATTTAAATATAGGACTTTTTTGGAATTTGCAGGGGCTGTAGCTTTAGAACCCTTCAAAATTAAGAAAAACCATTGACACATGTTGAAATACATTTATAGAGCTTTGAATTTTGTTTATCACTAAAAAAAAATTTGGACAGGTATTCAAGTTACAGGGGTTTAAAAATAGCAAAATTTAAATTTTCGAGCCCTTATAGCTCCTAAATAAGGGACGTGACAAAAAAATTTTGTTAACCGACTCCTACTATTTTCTGAGTATCTAACTTCTCCCAAGATTTCAAAACTCTAGCTTGAAACGTTCAAAAGATATGTGTGGGCAAAACTTTTGCAAAAATTGAGTTTTGCGTAATGTTAAATTTTAGTACCGTATATCAACCCTAAACATTTGACTTTTAAAAATTTTTAAAGCTTATAAGACCAGCTATTGTTTGCCGTTTTCAGATTGAAAATACACCTAATCGAACTCTTGTTATAACAATTTAAAAATAGGGCTTTTTCAAACTTTGGAGGGCTGTAGTCCCGTAACACCTAAAAGGGCTAAAGAAAAAAATTCTTCTACGAAATTATGTTTTTTGCAATAGCTACCCATGGTTAAAATTTACTTTATTTTTGTGTTTACTCTATTTCAAACGGTGTAAAAGTTTTTGTAAACATACGGACGGACGGACGGACGAACAGAGTGAAGCTATATAGGCACCTTTTTACAAAATTTTTTGAAAATGTGCTAAAAATGGAATATACTCAAATCGACCAAACTTTCATTTAGTATACTTGTTCACCATTTCCAATATATAAATATGCAAAAGTTCTAGAAAAACCTGATTTCGAATCCCAGTCAAAATATGATGTGTTTCGTTCATACATTTTTTAAAGCATAGAACGGCCTATTTAAAAATTTCCTTGGTTTTTTTTTAGTAATGAAAAGCTTCATTATCCCTTGCGTTAAGAAAACATAACAACTTAAAATTTGATACTAAAAATTTAAGTAAATATTTTCAAATAGAAGCGGGTAACATTTTCTAACCGGTAAAATATTCGTAATAAATAATGTATTCGAACCATCAATCCTTCACTTAAATTTAGGGGTGAGTGCAAAACAAATAAGAAAACTTTAATATATCTTTTCGTGATTAGTATTTGTAATGTTGTAGTTCAAGTTCACTTTTGAAGAAATTATTTGAAACAAAAGTGAATCCACCGTATCATTTCTTTTTTCAATTTTTTTACCTTGATATTTGAAATTAACCTAAAATTTATTCAATATTATAAATTTGTCACTCAATTGGAAATATAATTAGAATTAAACTTTAAATATTTTTGGCGCATTTTTTTCACATCAATTGCGTTGTCTGCATACAAATATTACATTTGATTTTTCACTCAAATGACAATTTGTTTAAGTATCTACCTACAGAAAGGTCCATTTATTCTTTTAGATGATTGTGATGAAAATAATAATAAAAAAAATAACAAAATGATATCATGATGTGATCATTATCATTATTTGTCATGGCCATCATCGACTTTACCTCTTTTTTTCTTCTCTGACTTTTTTTACTATACTTACAGTACATTATCTTAATTCTTCTTCTTATTTTTATAGAAATATATATATAGGCAATTTATTTATACAGTAAAAGAAAGATATCTATATTAACATGATGTAGCAGTCATACATCAAAACACTTCAATATTGAAGATATTGTATATTCCCTACAATAATTTTCAATTATGATGACAAAACAACCAATTCCAAATCATGTCAACAACAGAACATTATGTACAAAGGAAGAAAATATCCATTATATATGTATGTTTAATATTCTCTAGATAAAATATTTTATTATTTATATACATAATAATTTGTATATAAATAATATATGCATGTATTAATAAAACCGTATAACCCATCTTAGAAATAAAAAACTTTCATTTTACTTTACTTTCAACAAATTTGTTTTTTGTTCTTCTTTTCATATTTTTTTTGTTGAAGAATTTAACATTAAACGCAAAATGTATGTATGTACATAGGTAGATCGAAGTGAAAACGAAACCAGAACATTCATCTGTCCATGTCAATAATATTTGGCCATACAGATCACGTTCATTTTTATTAGAAAAATAATTCCCCAGCTGAGCTATCATGGATATCAAATTATTCTTCTTTCCAACTTAAAAAAAAACCGAAAACATACGGTATTTTACTGGCGTATACCAATAATCGTAACAATAATAAAAAACAAGAAAGAACCAGGAAGAAACGCAAGATAAAAAAAAACAAGTCATAAGAAAAATCAATAAAAAGGTATTAGACTCAGATTATTATAACTGGAAAAAGAGAAAAAAAAGCTCTTCAAAATCCTCTACTCTTCATATCATAAAAATGGTTTTTTTCTTTCCGAAACTTATATTTGATGGTGCTACAATCATTGATTAAGGATTAAAATGAGAGTTTTTTTTATATAGATGGTGGTGTGGAATATCGCTCTGAGCGTACATTCAATTCAATTTGTTGTTTTAGATAATATTTAAAGATATATTGTAAAACTTAACACATCTCATAATGACGGATCAAAAGATAGTCTTAGAATAAATTTATTATTATTGTTATTGTTGTTTTTAATAAAATTATTTCACGGTTAAAAGTTTTAACACTCGGAAATACGAAACACTAATATGTAAAGTTGTAAAGAATTTTGATTGAAAAAATAAATTAAGAAATAGTTGTTCTTTGATAGTTGAAAAACTTATCATATATTGGTTATTTTGTACTCGTAATGTGCCTTAAGTATTTTAACTTGTAATTTGATGAATGAGTGATTAAAAAGAAACACATTTTTTGAAAATGAACAACCACATATACTGATGATGAAAATTAGAACATTTTTAAGAAAATTTAAAGCTTTTAAAACAAAAAAAATATTCATTTCCATACTTTGTTAAGGCTAAGGTACAATTACTAAATAAGACAACAAAATATTCTTCGCTGATACTCTCTTGTGCAAGATCTTTTAATATAAAAAGTTTGAAAACTATTTTTAAAATTAAATTTCTTGTATTATATTTTAGCACTATATTTTTTAAAACTGATGTATGCATTCAAGAGTATTTTTTTTTGTATATACCCTACATCATTTTGTTAATTATTATTAACTTTATTATAATTTCTATAAAATTTTGATAGCTTATATAATTTGACACTGCCGTCTCTTCGTCCGTTTGTCTGTCCTTATCTTTTCAAAACTTCAACACCGTCCGAAGTAAAGAATTGAAATTTTAAATACGAATGCGTATTTAAAAAAATTGAAGTTCATGGAACAATTTTTTTCTGTAATCGCACACGAAACGGAAATAGAATTTCAGAAATTTTTGGTTCAACCTCCATTTAAAGGCAGTAAAGGGCTATTTTTAAACACCAGTCATTTGAACACCTTTTCAAATTTTGTAAACTGTTAAACAAAAAATTAATTACAGTTTTATAAGTCCTGATTTTCTTATTTCCAGGATTTTCTTCAAATTCTATTTCTTAAAATTTCCCAAACTATGTTAGGGAAAACGAACTCTATAGAAAATATCAAACATTTACCTAGATATTATAACTTTAAAGATAAACTGATAATTTCTTTAAAAATAATTCAACAAAAAGTGACCATGAACGTCTTAAAAAATTTTTTTATTATTATTTAATCAAATTAAATCTATAAAATATTTATCAATCTCTCAACAATATACGTGCTTTGTGTTTAATATTCCCTTAATGCACTTAGATAAAATGTTGATGTTTTTTGGTAAATCACGTTTAGTTTTAATGCAACTTACCACCCTGCATTAAATATTACAACGTTACAAGTACTACATAAATGCATTTCGCTTCATATCTTTTGTTGAGGGAACTTTTGTTAAAACATTAAACATCCATTACAAATTTTTTATTTGCCGCTAAAATTTTCTTGAATCATTTTAAAATCTTTGTAAAAAACTTACGATATTCAAGGAGTTTATCTGTTTATGATAATTTATTATAGCGTAGCTTTCGGCAGTTTTTTAAAAGTTCACTCTTAATATTTTTATTCCGTATCTATTATTTATATTAACATAATATAAACAGTATATAAACAAAGTGTTGACAAATTTATTATTAAATTAATTTAAACTAAAATATATTTTTAGTCATAACCTCCCTTTATAATCAGACAGTTAAAGTAATACAAAATTGGCTTGTAATAAAACTAACGCAATTATATTTTATTGATTTTTAAGACTATCTTTCCTGTTAGAATTAAATAAAGCATATTACAATAAATATATGTGTATTGTACTGTTCAACAGTTTTTAGAAATTGTCTGAGTATTTGCTACCATTAAAGCATGTGGTATTAAGTTAAATAGAGTACTTGTAAAAATATATATTGAAGTAAATAAAATAAATTGTGGCAAATTTACTCCCACTCATTTTGTAACTGTTTTTTTATTATATTTATATTTATATGTGAACATAAAAAATTGTTATCTCTCAAAATTACTCAACTTATTCAAAACTTAATCATCATCCTACAAATAAAACTATGAAACCGACAATTGTAATATTTTTTATTGTTTGTGTGGTTGAGTCAAGGTATTAAAAGATTGTAAATAAATGTTTCACGATTGTCATAAAATAAGTTGAGAAAAAATTGTTTGGTACAAAATAATAATTTCTAGCAAATAAAATCAAAATTAATAAAAACATACTAATGTAAAATATACATATAAATAAAAACATGAATGATAGTATGAATGGATTTATAGAAGTAAAAGAAACGAGTTAGTTTCCAAAAAGAACACGTTCGCCACCTGTCAGGATAATTGAATTTTCATTCCACATATAACAATACCATATATATAACGGTATTTTATGTAGTTATAAAACAAATTTTTGTTTACATTTTCAGTTTGGCACATTAAAAAAAATATATATTTCTATCTCTTTCTTTTTTTTAAATTTATTTATGTTTAAAATAAAAACCCGCAACCATTTTTTGTTTGTGGATATAAATGTAGTTAATTAAAATATTTTTTATGGTTTTCTTTTTTATTTATTTTCCTTAATGTCGGTTTTAATGAAAATTGTAACAAGTTTTCCATTTTTTCCACACAAAAGTAACAAGAATAAAGGAACTGTTTTTAATGTAATAGGATATTGTTTTAGATTTACTACTATTATAGATAGTCGATAGCTGCCGAAAGCCGATAGCTTTTCTTCGCCTAAAGTTGTTAATTTATACTTTAAATTTATTTTAAATAAAAAGAAAATGAGTTAATACGCTCTTTGCTAAAACTTGTAATAAATTTTGAATAAATTATAATTCAAAACATCTAATTTTCAATTAGTTTTCTTTAATGAAAGAGTAACTATAAACTTATAAAATATTGGAATATAAAGAATAAATATAATAACTGTTCTACTCTCAGGTAATGAACAGTTTCCGTACAAAGAGCTTAAAAAGGTCTGTCTTGGATATGTGGTGATTTCATTTTGCTTCTTCTTAAGAGGGACTGTACGGGACCAAAATATATTGTCCTTCCTAATAATAAAAAAATTAAATAATACTGTACTTATACGAAACTTTGTACGAGTTGTAACTCAGAATTGTTATATATTGTTTTTTCATCATGTTTTTAAATTACAGTCTAAACAGTATTAAGGATTATAATAGAATTTATTTAAATAAATTATAAAAAAAGTATGGTGTACAAAGATGTTTTCAATAAAAATAAATACATATGAATAAAATTACAACTAAAAAATACAAAAAAACTAATCTGTTAAAATACAACAAAAATAAGAACGGATTTTATCGTAAAGTCTTTTAAGTAATTTTTTAATATCAACTTGGGAAATTAGTTTTATTGCGCAATAAAAATGCATAAATTGCACACATATCTTGAATTTCATTTGTTTTCCATCAAACTTATTTCGATTTACAAGGAAAAAAAACACATAAACTAAAGTAAATAAAAGAAAATTTTATTTGTGTCGCACGTGAATTATTTCAAAGGATTCAAACAGAATATTACCTACGACTGTAAAAACAATTGAATTTTACATTGAAATTATAAAACAAAAGAATACAAAAACTTTATTTTTAGGATTATTTAATTTATTATTGTTATTGTTGTGTTGTTGTAAATGAAAACAATTTGTAAGACCTACCCAACTGTAGTTTCTTAAAATTTGTACAATTATTTCTTTAAAAACAAATTTTTGTTTTTTAAATACAGTACTGATAACATATTATATAAATCATTATGTTATATTAATCTAGATTAAATTGAATACATTTTATATTTTCTTAGAAAACTCTGAGTTAATTCAGCCTGAAATCTTTCAATAGCAGTTGTGCTTACCTAATTTATCCACTGCAAAACTATATACATTTATTATACCCGTATGACTATAAGTCCAAAGGGAATACTAAATTTGCGATTACGTTTGTGACTCAGAGAAGGAAAGGGAGGAGATATTGACTCAATGATATGGATCGGATCAAAATCGAAAAGTAAATCGATTTAGCTTTGTATGTCCGCAAAACTCAAAAAATAAAGAAGCTAGGATTTCGAAATTTTCACAAATTCGTTTTTATGCAATAGCCGTCATCGCTATTGAAATCCAACCATTTTGGTCCACGGGTTCGAGTACCTGCCATACAACTTCTTTTTTTATATGAGCATTATTCTATACTTATTAAAGCTAAATGTCAGAAATTGTGCCAAAAGTAATTAACCGAATGATATAATGTTTATATTACGGTCATAGTTGTATCCCAGAGTTGACACAGTCTACACTTTTCCTAGTTTTACCTTAACTATTTGATATTTTAGTGCAATTTTTAAAAAAGCTAAATCTTAGCTTTAACTTTATCTTTATGTCTGTAAGTTTGTTATTGTTTAAAATGTAAAATAAAAAATAGAAATGCATAAAAGGGCAATCATAATTTAAAGTAGTTAATATGCAAAAAAATAACTGTTCAATTTTAACTTCATTCTATGATTTTAATTATATGGTGTTATGACTAAAATTATTTAAATCACAAAATGGCCTTATGACTAACTTGATTAAAAAATTTCGGGATTATGGCTTTACTCGACTGAGTAATAAAACCATAATCGCAAAATATTTTAATGAAGAGAGCCACGACACCACGCAAATAATAGAAATCATTCATGCTTTTTAAAAAATATAAATAAAAAATCCTTTGGGTTATTTTATTTGTCATTAAACATTGTTTTAAAATGTAAAATGATGGACAGCCAAACAATTTTTGATTAATATTATAATTCAAAATAATGGAGGAGGGTATTACATAACTAATAAAATTTGCAAATAAACATGGTGCTAATAAAAATAAAGAAATTGTTAAAATAAATTGTCGTTTTATTCGCAAATATAAAAGAATTACGAATATTTTCCTATTATTATTAAATTGTCTTTGGAAGCTTACAAAAATAAAAGGCGTAGGAATTAAGAAAGCAGAGTTGGAAGTTAAACAGGAGACATAACCTAATTATATCTTGTTTTAACGAGTTTTTTTATTTAACTAGTCAAATATTTGATTTTAAAATTAATTCATTTACATTATTTTATTTTAATAAGTTTACGCAGAAGATAAGCAAGTTTTTTGATAAACTGGCTTACTTTCTATTTTACCTCTATAGTTTCTAAAATTGTTTTAAAATGTTAAATAATTTTTTTTTATACCCGTGCATACATATATGAACATCGGGTATATTAAAATTACTCCTCCGTTTGTAACGCATCGAAATATAAGAGCTAGATATAGTGTCAAGGGTACGTATCGAATCAGCATCGAAAAGTGAATCGATCTAGCTATGTGTGTCCGTCCGTCCGTCCGTCCGTCCGTCCGTCCGTCCGTCCGTCAGCACGATAACTCAAAAACTATAAGAGCTAGAGTTCTGAAACTTTCACAAAGTAATTTTTAGACAATTTGTAGGTTCCCTATTGTTTTTGGTTAAAATCGGAGAAAAGCTTCGGGTAGCTGCCATACAAATTTTTCGATATTTTATGAGTATTTTTAAAATTAATAACGAAAAATAGAAACCAAATATTAAAACAATCAAATTGTTGCTTAATTAATAATCGATTCATGGTGTAGTGGTTAGGACATGTTGCTTGTAGCAAAAATGTCTCGGTTCGAATTCAGGCTAAGGAAAATTTTTTTTTTTTTTTAAATTCATTTTTTTTTATCTATTTTTTTTTTGTAATAAAATTTATGTACTTATTTTATGTTTGAAAAAATTTTATTTTATAGAAAATTAGACAAAAGATTCATTTATATTAAAAATTATTAATTTTTTTTAATATTTCTATAAAAAAATTCAAAACTGTTATTTAAAACAAACAATTGATACTATAGCAACTACGATTATTTAAAACTGTTATTTAAAACAAACAATTGATACCATAGTAACTAGAATTATTTAAAAAAAAAAAAAATGAGATAAATAAAAACTCGTTTTGTAAGCAAATTATTAATTGTTCTATGGTATAGTGTGTAGGACATGGGACTGGTAGTCAAAGTGTTTCGGTTCGATTCCTGGCTGGGGCAAAATTTTTTTTTTTTTAAATTCATCTTAAAATTCTCATTTATAAATTATTTATTTTTTTTAAAACATTTTTAAAAAAATTCAAAACAGTTATTCAAAACAAACAATTGATCCCATCGCAACTATAATAATTTAAAAAAAAATTGAGATGAATATAAGGTCGATGGCTTAGTGGTTAAGACGTCGACATTTTAATTGGAAAGTGTGGATTCGAATCTCGTTGAGAGCATTTTTTTTTAAATTCATCTTTTTTTTTTAATTCATTGTTTTTTTATTAATTTTTTTTCAATTAAATATAAAAAAACAAATATTTTGAATTTTCTGTCAAACAGTTCAATTGCAATATAAGAATTTCTTATATATTTAATACACGCACGGGTATCTAAAAGTTGACAAGGGCAACTATAATCTTCCTCGTTTTAAATAACTTTGGATTGAAATTTATTAAATATTTTTTTAAAACATAAAGTTATTAATTATATATATATAATTTTATATAAAAAGCTATTTTTATAAGCTTTATAAATTTTTAACTGGCAAATGTATAGATTGGCCATACGGTACTCAAATAATCCGTTAGGCAAAACTCAATTTTTGCCAATTTTTGCCCCCATATATCTTATGAACTGTTAAAGTTGGAGCCTTGAAGTTTTAGGAGAAGTTAGATCTTCAGAAATTAGTAAGAATCGGTTAAGAATATTTTTTTTCACGCCCCACCTGGTTAGGAGCTGTAAAGGGAAATTTAAATTTAGCTTTTTTTAAGGACTCGTAACTTAAATACCCCCCTAAATTTTTTTTTTATATATACAATTTAAAACTGCAATATTATATTTCATCATATGTTAAAGGTTTTTCTTAAATTTAAAAGGGGTTCGTTAGATTGAAGAAGTGTCTTTTAGCTTAAACCATTTTTGATTAAATAATAAAATTCTAAGTAAAATTCCAATATAATTTTTTTTATTACATAATATAGAATACATATTATAATATAATGAAATATTAAAAAAAATATAACTTAGGAGTGTACCCTCATGCTACAAAACACACAATCCATCCAAACGCAAATACGCACAAGTTCTTTAAGAAATATTCTTAAATAATGAAATTAAAAAATATTCTTATTCGAAATAATTCTTTACGAAAACTACTCTTTCAAATAAAATATATAGAAAATTGTATTTTTCTCCTTCAACACTATACTTTACCTGAACCCAAAATCATGTAAATAAGTCCAGTAGTTTTCTCAGAAAAGAAACCCCAAAAATTATGCTTGTATTATATAAGAATAACCAGAGATACCCGGCGTTTACGGATCTTGGGATTAAATGAATGAATATGGAGAAAGAAAATTAAATATACCTACTACTAACGAGGAAGAGTGTAATAGAGTAGACTGTGTCAACTATGGGATAACCGTATGACCGTAATATTAACATTATATCATTCGGTTAATTACTTTTGGTAAAATTTCAAACATACAGATTATTAGATATAGTATAATACTCATATAAAAGAAGGAGTTGTATGGCAGGTACTCGAACCCTCTGCAATAGACCAACCAAATTTTGCAGTAACTTTGGCCATTACACTAAACTATTTTTGGCAAAATTTCTGACAGCCAGCTTTATTAGGTATAGTGTAATGCTCATATAAACGAAGGAGTTGTATGGCAGCTACTCGAACTCCTGCATTAGACCAACCAAATTTCGCAGAAACTTTGGCCGCTAAACGATTTTTAGCAAAATTTCAGACAGACATTTTTGTTTTATAAAATCAGATTGGAAATTAATCTCTTATAAGAGAACTCTTAAAAAAATCTGAATATTTTAAAACTGGACTATAATTTAATGAAATTGTAATGTTTTATTTCAATAGTATTGAGCCCAAATTAAAAAATTTTAGAAAAATACCATTAGCACTAATTAATATTAAGAACAAATTATAATAGTAAAACATTTTAAATAAATTTTTTTATATAAATATAATTAATTAAATTTTTAAATAATGATATTTGTTAAATTGCTTTATTGTTTAAAATCACAAATTAAAAGCATACAATAAACAACTCTAAAAGTATTTATATTTATTTTTTAAAATTGGTTTTTAAACAAATTAAAATTGCAGATTATTCACATACAAACGTGATGCTGCGTTTTCAGTATAATGCATGTCGTAGACAAAATAATGGTATAGACTGGAGAAATTGTTATAACACAAGTTCAAGATCTTGATGTATTTTAACAATTTTGTTTTTATCTGCTTTTTGAAGGGCGCAACTTTATAATAGATGTGGCTACATAAAAAGTTTTATCATTTTTTTGCGTCACCTAGATAAAATTTAATATATTTAATATATCATAATATTTAATCAACTTATTTTTTCCCATACAAACATAAACACCCCTTTTCACGGGAAACTATTTGACCAATTTTAATGAAACAACCACCAGCAGAAATTTTCGCAAATTCATTTTTTTGAAATGGCCATTATCGCTATTTAAATTCAGCCATTTTGGTTCATGGGTTCGAGTAGCTGCCATACAACTTCTTGTTTTATATGAGTATTCCACTACACTTAATAAAGCTGTATGTTTGAAATTTTGCCAAAAGTAATTAACCGGGTGATAAAATGTATATGTATGTTACGGTCATACGGGTTTCACAGAGCTGACACAGTCTATTCTACTACACTCTTCCTCGTTTTGTTTAGTTTTATCTAATCATGTTAATGAGTATTACTGTAATGTTAAATTGTGAACAATATTTTTTCTTTTTCCATGAATGTGTAAATAAACAATTTTTTAGGTTTGCTTATACTTGAACATATAAAATAATTGTCCACGTTACGAGGTGGCGCAGGCCCGGGTTCGAATCTTAGTGACAGTGAAAAACTTTTATCTGCTTTTCGACTCGACTCAGCTACCATTTGCTATTGGGTTCAAATTAATGGCTTAATCAATCTAAATATAATAAAAGACAAATTGCTGCTGCTGCTGATTAGCGTGCCCTATGTTATGTTAAGTGTTATTTATACCCGTAACCTACTATTTCTTTCGTTAATTTTTTAGTTATTAACAGACAAAAAAAAAAAAAACGATTTTAAAATGTTAACTTAAATGTTGAGGTATAGCAAAATTTCTTTTCGTTGATTTTTAGTGTTTGAAAAAATAGGAAAAAAAAAGAAATCAAAATGTTTAAAAATGATTTCTTACATTATGGAATTCATTTGATCACTTTTAATAATATAGTAGTTTTCCCTTACTTTGACAGGTTGTTTACCCTATAACAGTAAACAATTAGCACGTAGAGGGGCCAGAAAAAAACAAAAAAAAATTTCAGAAGCGTTAAACATTTAATTTTTTAATTTACCACTTGTAATTGTTGTTTTATAATTTATTACATAAATTAACTAAGAACATTGCAGAATAATATATTGAAAATTTGTAGCTGTTTCAAATATTAAATTAAGTTACAATACAAAGATACAGTCATGTAAATTTTGGACTTTTATGACATCTACTCAAACTTAGGTTTGCTCGTACCAATCTTGGACATCTTTATCATCTTTTAGAAGTATAACTTAATTAAATTCCAAGATAGTACAATCTAAATTCTGCAGTTTCCATGACCAAACGTTGTTGTTATCTTAAAATTTCTTCATCTTTCGCAAGCTTTCAGTTCTTTATCTTTAAAGACATTTTACCTTTATCTCATGACATAAAAATATAAATTTTGTAATTTTATGGCAGCTACATGACTCTGTTGACCAAACGTTGTTGTTATCTTAAAATTTCTTCATGTTTCGCAAGCTTTCAGTTCTTTATCTTTAAAGACATTTTACCTTTATCTCATGACATAAAAATATAAATTTTGTAATTTTATGGCAGCTACATGACTCTGTTGTGCTAAACCAATCAAATTTTGTCTGCTTGTTTAAGGCCTTAGAGATATTCATATCGTATTTTCTTCTTTTATTTTTAGTTATGTACTAGGAAGAATAGCTGTGTTGACATACTTTTTGTTTTTAATTTTGAGATCTATTTTGGTTTTTTTATTTAATTTTTTAAATCAATTAGTAAAAGAACACAACTTACAATTAGGATGTCCATAAAAGCACACAAAATCCATGATTAACAATGATCCATTTTCTTTCTTGTCTGTTCTGTAGCTAATAAAAATTGGTTTTATATTAAAATAAAATATTTATCGTAACTTTTAACTTACATTTATATACCCAAATAGTCAAATGGGTAAACTGAATTTGCCGTTACGTTTGTGACGCAGAGAAGGAAGGGGGGTAGATATAGACTCAAAGAAATGAATCGGATCAGAATCGAAAAATAAATCGATTAAAAATAATAAATTTAGCTGTGTGTGTCAAACGTGTATGTGCTGCCATACAACTTCGTTTATTATATGAGCTTTACTTTATACCTATTAAAGCTGAGTGTCTGAAATTTTGCCAAAAATTAGTTTAGTTTTATAGTCAAAGTTTCTGCAAAATTTGGTTGGTCACCTGCTAGTTGCCATACAACTTCATACTTCACATGAGCATGATTTTATACATTATAAAACTAAATGCTTATATTTTGTCAAAAGTAATTAACCGGATGGTATAATGTTTATATAACGGTCATACGGGTATCCCATAGTTGACGCAGTCTACTATACTACACTCTCCTCGTTTTTTATCTGTAAGTGTTGTAGATTTTCTATTGGAATAAAAATCATGATGTCACATATGTGAAACATTCATCTATCAAGTTCATTTGATCTTGTTGTTTTGTTCAATTTTGTTTTTGTTCATTTGAAAACCCAATAAAATCTTATTAGAATGCATTGCCATATTTTCAGTTTTGTAAAATCTAAGTTTTTTACATCAACATGTGACTGACTTTTAAATATGTTATGCTGCATATGTAGTATTTGTATTTTATTTTTGCTATATTGGTAAAACTATATTGTTAACATAAAAATATATTTTTATACCCGTATGACTATAGGTAAAATGGGGTATACTAAATTTGCCATTTCGTTTTTGACGCAGAGAAAGGGGGGGGGGGATAGATATAGATCCAAAGCAAAATTAGGTTGCTCTACTAAACTCCTTTTTTTATATGAGCATTACTCTACACCTAATAAAGCTGTGAATTTAAAATTTTGCCAAAAGTAATTAAACGGATGATATAATGTTTATATTACGGTCATACGGATATCCCAGAGTTGACATAGTCTACTCTTCCTCCTTTTTGTTTATTTCTTTTAACCAATGGTTACCGACCATTTTGTAATCAGATTTATTTTAGATGTGTACCCACCAACGTGCCATCTTTACGGTAACCTGTTAAAATGTTCTTGTTGAAAAAAAATTGGCAAGATAAAATGTACGAAGCAATGAAATACTCAATGCAATCAAAGTACAGAATTCTAATACATGGAAAGTTAATTTCTTTCCTTAAGCAAATACGGGTGTGGACAATTCTTTTAATCCTAAATTTGGCTTGTATAATGCTTTGCCATACCATCGAATGTATCAAAAAGGTAGAAACAGCATTTAATATAAATTCTCTATATATGGTCTGCATATATGGTGGAATTAATGTCTCTCAAAAGATATTTTATAGTCCGGTGCATAAGGTACACATTAAAAACGTGTCAACTATAATAAATGAATACATGTACAAAAATACATTAATATTTTTCTGTTTCATTTCATTTCATCAAACGCAATAATTTTTCATTCTACTCCCAAATCCAATATTGGAATGTCTAAAATGATAGATACAGCTTTAACCAGTTAAGTTCAATTTAATTTTTTAAATGAAAGTTGAATCACCACCATTATGGTGTAGAAGTGATGGTTTTATAGTACATTTGGCTGGTCTTGGTGTGAATTATTATTCCTTTGAGGTGTGAATTGAGTGTAAGTGAAACATATACGAGTATGTATAAAAACTGAAGTAAGTTTTTGTTGTGTTTTCTAAATGCAATTTTTTAACCAAAGAACTTAAAGCAACAAAGCTTGTGGTATTTTGACCGATAATTTTTATTAAAGAGAAGACATTTACAATATTTAATTAAAGTTTTTAATATTTTAAATATAATCATATAAAGTATTTCTTATATTATCTATCTATATATATAAAAGCGAAAGTTTGTTTATTTGTTTGTTTGTTTGTTTGTTTCTTTGTTTGTTTGTTTGTTTGTATGTAGCACGTTGGCTTCTAAACTGCCCAGCCGATTTTCATGAAAATTTGTATATAGAGGTTTTTGGGTTCGGAAGGAAATCGTGGTCCAAAAATTTTGCTCTAACGGACCGCCAAGTTAGAGGCTGTGGTGCAAGTATTTAAACTTCTTTGTTCTAAAATGAAAACGGTTTGACCGATTGACTTCAAATTTTGTACACGTGATGCTCTTTGAGAATTGAGTAGACACTATTAAGAATTTTGGAATTTGTTAACCCCCGGGCCGACGGGTGGTCAAAAAAAATTTTGAGTCCAAATTTTGTCCGATTTTACGAAATTCTGCTTTGGCTTAAAAGAAAGCCCCAAAAAAAATTTTGTTGAGTTCCATTAACCCATTGCGGCCCAACCGCTTTTTATAGGTTTTTCAATACTTTACTCTAAATTCGAAACGGTTTGACCAATTGACTTCAAATTTTGTATACGTGATGCTCCTTGAGGATTGAGTAGACCCTATTAACAGTTTTGGAATTTATTAACCCATGTCGGGCCGACGGGTGGTCAAAAAAAATTTTGGGTCCAAATTTTGTCCGATTTTACGAAATCTGCTTTGGCTTAAAAGAAAGCCCCAAAAAAAATTTTGTTGAGTTCCATTAACCCATTGCGGCCCAACAGCTTTTTATAGGTTTTTTCAATACTTTACTCTAAATTCGAAACGGTTTTACCAATTGATTTAAAATTTTGTATACGTGATGCTCCTTGAGAATTGAGTTGACACTATTAACAGTTTTGGAATTTGTTAACCCATGTCGGGCCGACGGGTGGTCAAAAAAAATGTTGGGTCCAAATTTTGTCCGATTTTACGAAATTCTGCTTTGGCTAAAAAGAAAGCCCACACAAAAATTTTATTGAGTTGCATTAACCCATTGCGACTCAACAGCTTTTTATAAAGTTGTTGATTACTTTACTCTAAATTAGAAACGGTTTAACCGATTTTCTTTAAATTTTGTATATGTGTTCCGTTTTGAGAATGAAATTAGCTCTTTTTACAGACTTGCAATTGGTTAACTCATGCCGGCCCGACGATTGACAAAAAAAAGATTTGGAAGAAAATTACGTTCAATTTAGCGCAATACTGCTTTGCCCAAAGAAAAAGTATAGTTCCGTTAACCCAATGGGGCACAGTGGCTTTTATAGATTTTTGCGTTACTTAACTCTAAATTAGAAACGATTTGAGCGGTTGACCTCAAATTTTATATGTGTGAAGCAACTTGAAAATGGAGTTGAGTATGTTAACAGTCGGTCCTACGATTGGTCAAAAAATTTTTTTGGAAGTAAATTACGTCAAACTTTGGAAAGTAGTTTGTACTGCTTTGATTTACAAAAAGTTTCAAACATTACTAGAATAATCCTAGAAAAATCGTTTTAAAAAGATTGCTTTCATACATTTTAAAATTTACATGTGTAAGCCGTGTGTAATTTTTGTGTTAACTTTTTGCAGTAACATCAACTTTAATTAAACTTTATGTTTTTGTTTGTTTGTTCGTTGTTTGTATGTAAACTTTTTTGTTCTAAAATTAAAACGGGTTGATCGATTGACTTCAAATTTTCTATACGTAATGCTCCTTGAGAACTGAGTTGACACTATTAATAGATTTGGCGACGGATGGAAATTATGTCTAATTTGCGAAGCTCTGCTTTGACCAAAATGTAATTTTAAAAATATTTTTCGTCAAATTTCGTTAATATTTGGGATACTTTATTCTAAATTAAAAGCGGTTTGACCGATTGACGTCAAATTTTGTATGCGTGAAGCTATTTATCTTTAACTGGTTTAATTAATTTGCGTCTTGTTGAATTGGTTTTTTATATTCAAGCTGAATAAAAATCCAAATATTAATATATAGTTAATAGACAGTGTTTTTGGTAATAAAAAACAAAGAATGATGAATTGAAATTATTAATTATATAAATTTATAACTGTAAAACACATACAAGTTTTTATTTTTCAGTTTTGTCCCACATTAAAAGTCGAAAACAGATTTTGAATATTAAATACTATTTATTACAAAACTCAAAAAACATTAAAATATAATTTTGTTGTTTTCTACTTTAATGAATTTTTTTATATTATCATCCAAACGATTATGATAACTCATTTTATCTTATTCAATAAGTTTTGCATTCTCTGAAGTCTTACAATAACTATAGAATTCTATAATTAGCTATCTACCAGATTTTTGTTTGAGTATTTTGACAATTTATATCGATTTGTTTTGTTTTCTTTTTAACTAATATTCACTACAATCTATATATATAAAAGGGAATGTTTGTTTGTTTGTATGTAGCGAATAGACTCCTAAACTGCCCAGCCGACTTTCATGAAAATTTGAATATAGGGGTTTTTGGGTACGGAAAGAAATCGTGGCCCAAAAATTTTACTCTAACGGACCGACAAGTTGGAGCTGTGGTGCAAGTATTTAAGCTTCTTTGTTCTAAAATGAAAACGGTTTGACCGACTGACTTCAAATTTTGTATCCGTGATGCTCTTTGAGAATTGAGAAGACACTATTAACAGTTTTGGAATTTATTAACCCATGTCGGGCCGACGGGTGGTCAAAAAAAATTTTCGGTCCAAATTTTGTCCGATTTTACGAAATTCTGCTTTGGCTTAAAAGAAAGCTCCAAAAAAAATTTTGTTGAGTTCCATTAACCCATTGCGGCCCAACAGCTTTTTATAGGTTTTTTCAATACTTTACTCTAAATTCGAAACGGTTTGACCGATTGACTTCAAATTTTGTATACGTGATGCTCTTTGAGAATTGAGTAGACACTATTGACAATTTTGGAATTTGTTAACCCATGTCGGGCCGACGGGTGGTCAAAAAAAATTTTGGGTCCAAATTTTGTCCGATTTTATGAAATTCTGCTTTGCCTAAAAAGAAAACCCACAAAAAAATTTTGTTGAGTTCCATTAACCCATTGGGGCCCAACAGCTTTTTATAGGTTTTTTCAATACTTAACTCTAAATTAAAAACGGTTTGACCGGTTTTCTTCAAATTTTGTATACGTGCTCCGCTGTGAGAATTGAGTTGACACTATTAACAGATTTGGAATTTGTTAACCCATGTCGGTCCGACGGTTGGTCAAAATAATTTTGGAAGCTAATATTGTTAAAATTTGCGAAGTACTGCTTTGGCTAAAAAGAAAGCCTCAAAAAAATTTTGTTGAGTGATTTGGAAGCAAATTACGTCCAATTTTGCGCAATACTGCTTTGCCCAAAGAGAAAGTGTAGTTCCGTTAACCCAGTGGGGCAAAGTGGCTTTTAATAGATTTTTGCGTTACTTAACTCTAAATTAGAAACGATTTGACCGGTTTACCTCAAATTTTATATGTGTGAAGCAACTTGAAAATGGAGTTGAGTCTGTCAACAGTCGGTCCTAAGATTGGTCAAAAAAATTTTTTTGGAAGTAAATTACGTCAAATTTTGGAAAGTAGTTTGTACTGCTTTGAATTACACAAAGTTTCAAAAATTACTAGAATAATCCTAGAAAAATCGTTTTAAAAAGATTGCTTTCATACATTTTGAAATTTACATGTGTGAACCGTGTGTAATTTTTGTGTTTTGCAGTAACATCAACTTCAATTAAACGCCATTGAGAGGCGCAGCAACGCGCACCGGGTATTAGCTAGTTTTTAATAAAAACACAATCAAAAACTTCAACTTTTCCTATAAAATTTAAATTTAAACTTTAAATAATCCCTTGATAAGAACGTAACTCTTAGCTTAACAATACCGTTTTTTAATTCTAAACAAATAGCAGTTATTACCTTACTCCACTGTTTCTATTTAATCCAAAGCTTAAATAAAGAATAAAATTTACTATAGAAAATCTCCAATTAAAGTTTAAAAGGCCATTAACGCTTTCGGTTTTATCGGCAAAAATTTACCGTTACATTTATCAGTTTTTTTCTGTTTTCCTTCTTCAACTAACATTCTCTTAGTATTTTGATTTTTTTTTTAGATTTTTCATTGAAAACTCACCTATGAATGTATTCTCAGGGGCACTTTTAGAAGTACATGCGGATGTGGAAATGATGAAAATGGTGTATTTCACAAAATTTGAAAAATATTTCGCACCGCAGATAGAAAAAAATTAAAAATTAAACGAAATGTTGTGGAAGTCGAGGAATTCATTGCATAAAAAACAGGTGTAAATACGGAAGGGAGATGAAAAAATTATGAGGAAAAGAAAAAAGGTTAGTGAGAAGGACTGATCTTATCTAATTTTTTTATAGTGAAAGATAAAAAAAGAATCAGAACATAAAATTTAACCACGGAATTGTAACAAATACCATAAAAATTATTTAAAAAAACAAAAATTTTATTTGCAATGAGTATATTTAATATTTATAGATTGGAGCATATATATATGTTACAATATATTTATGTTGTGATGTAATCTTGCAATTTGGTTAATAGATAACATAAAGATTTTTTAACCCTTTAATTTTCAGTTTAGGTAGAATATAATCGATAAAAATTTATTATAAAAAAAAATATATCGATATTAATTTATCATATTTCTTTTCTTGGACTCGATATTTTGTCATATTCAAACAATGATCGAGACTATTATCGTTTGCGAATCTGAAAAGAACTGGGTATATATATATAGTTGTTATATGCCAACGGACAGACAAACGGATAGATCTAAAAGTAATCTAAAAGTAAGGCAATTGAGTTATGTGTGTCTATTCGTTTGTCTGTCCGTCGGCATTTTTGTTTGCCAGCTCGTTAATTTAGAAACTAAAAGAGCTGGTATTATTAAACTTTCACAAATTTGTTTTTATATAAGAACCGTCTTTTCTATTTGAGCCAATTAACTAAATTGGTTTGAGTAACTGCCATACAATTTTTCTTTTAAATTAACATTACTCTATATTCAAAAAAAAATAAAATATTACGACATTTAATACGAGTATTTGGCAGGTTGTTTTGGCTGGACACATAATTTATAATTATATAACTCCGATCACAAGTACAAAAAGTTAAGAGTATAAAAGAAATTTGAAATAGCCAAAAACCTGAGCTAAGACAGCAAGTTTAAAAAAATAAATTTTATAGAATAACTTAACTTAATATAAATGACCTATAAAAAACAAAATTGAAGTTTTTTATATAACTATAATATCATATGCGTTTTAACAATAGAGGTTAAAGGTAAAAATCAAGTGAATTGTACATTTGTTTATTAGAATATCCTTTTTACTATTTTTTAATCAAATAATACGGAACTTATAATTTTTATACAAATTGTGTAAGAGAGTAGATGCGACTAATGTAGGATAACCGCCCAACTTAATGTAAGAATTTTATCATTTGGTTAACTATTTTTGAAAAATTTGAATTTGCCAAGCACAATAAAAGAAAAGGTAAAGGAATAAAAAGTTAACATCGCATTTTAGATACCACAAAACTTATTTTAAAAATTTCAATAAACAAGCGATGAAAAAAAACCAAGGGTTTTTAAAAAAGCACATTTTCAAAATTATATTGTATTACATACTGAGTTTAACTTTGGAAATATTTACTTGGAAATAGTTACTGCTTACTTATAAAATTTAGTTATAAAAACAGTAAATATTTTTATTTTAAAGTTGTTATAGCCTTTCAATGGGGAAGGTTGCCAAGTTTCTCAGGGATCTAACTTTATCTACCCCCCCCCCCCTCTCCCTTCGTCCCCTCCATGTTTTTAGGTTCTAGGAATTAAATTGTGAATTCTACAAAAATTTGAAATTTTACTTAGAATTATATACAATCTAAGCAAAAATGGGTAAAACTGAGAGACACTTTCTTCAATTTAAGGAACCGCTTTTAAACTTAAGAAAAACCTTTAACATATGTTAAAATATAATATTGGGCCTTTAAATTTTGCATATTAATAAAAAAAAATTTGACAGGTATTCAAGTTACAGGTGCTTAAAAATAGCAAAATTTTAATTTTCGAGCCCTTATAGCTCCTAAACAAGGGGCTTGGCAAAAAAATTTTGTTAACCGACTCCTACTAATATTTAAGGATCTAACTTCTCCCAAAATTTCAAGACCCTATCTTAAACCGTTTAGGAGATATGTGGGACCAAAAATTTTGCAAAAATTGAGTTTTATATAATGGTAAATTTTAGTACGGTATTGCAACCCTATACATTTTAGCGACATTTTTTTGGAAAGCCTGTAAAAGCAGCTCTCTTCTACAGTTTTTCGATTGAAAATAAACCTAACAGAACTCTTGTTCTATCAATTTAAATACAGGGCTTTTTTGGAATTTGCAGGGGCTGTAGCTTCGTCACCCTTCAAAATTAAGAAAAACCTTTAACACATGTTGAAATATAATTATAGAGCTTTGAATTTTGTATATTACTAAAAAAAAATTTGGACAGGTATTCAAAGTACAGGTGTTTAAAAATAGCAACATTTCAATTTTCGAGCCCTTATAGCTCCTAAGTATGGGGCTGAACAAAAAAATTTTGTTAACCGACTCCTACTAATTTCTGAGTATCTAACTTCTCCCAAAATTTCAAGACCCTAGCTTGAACCGTTCAAAAGATATGTGTGGTCAAAAATTTTGCAAAAATTGAGTTTTGTGTAATGTTAAATTTTAGTACCGTATGGCAACCCTAAACATTTGCCTGGCAAAAATTTATAAATTTTATGAAACCAGCTATCGTTTCCCGTTTTTAGATTGAAAATATCTCCAACAGAACTCTTGTTATAACAATTTGAATATAGGGCTTTTTCCAACTTTGGGGGGCTGTAGCCCCGTAACAGGTGGGGCTACAGAAAAATATTCTTCTACGAAATTATTTTTTTTGCAAAAACTACTCATGGTTAAAATTTTTTTACTTTATTTCAAACGGTGTAAAAATTTTTATAAACATACGGACGGACGGACGGACGGACGGACGGACGGACAGAGTGAAGCTATATAGGCACATTTTTACAACATTTTTTGAAAATGTGCTAAAAACGAGGAAAAGTATAGTAGAGTAGACTGTGTCAACTCTGGGATACCCGTATGACCGTTATATAAACATTATATAATTATTATTATAAACATTAATTCCTTTTGGCAAAATTTCAAACATACCAGCTTTATTAGGTGTAGTGTATTGCTCGTATAAAAGAAGGAGTTGTATGGCAGCTACCCGAATCCTCTGCAGTAAACCAACCAAATTTTGCAGTAGCTTTGGCCATTGCCCTAAACTATTTTTGACAAAATTTTAGACTCCCAACTTCAATAGATATAGAGTAATCCTCATATAAAATAAAAAGTTGTATGACAGCTACTCGAGCCCTTTGCAGTAGACAAACCGAAATTTTCATATAAAAAACGAAGTTGTATGGCAACTTCTCGAACCCATGAACCAAAATTAATGAATTTATACAGCGATGCCGGCTATTGCAAAAAATCGAATTTGCGAAAATTTCAAAATCCTAGCTCCTTTAGTTTTTAAGTTATGGTGCGGACGGACGGACGGATATACATAGCTAAACCATTTTTTTTTCTTTCGATTCTGATGCGATCCATACACTTGAGTCTACATCTACCCCCCTTCCTTCACTGCGTCACAAACATAATGGCAAATTTATTATACCCTTTGACCTATAGACATACAGGTATAAAAATTCACATTTCACAACATTGAAAAATATCTTAAGCCTTAGGATTAAAAAACGTAAGATGAGAAACTCTTTCCTATAACTAATCATATCCTTAAAAGAACTCATAAAGCAATCAGTATGAATAAAGATTTACACTGTGAATACCATGAAATTTTTAATATAATAAAAAAAAACTGTTCCTTAAACTTTAAAAAATATAACTAAATAGGCTTAAAAATTTATGCATAAAATCACGAAACTAAATTACAAACAAAAAAAAATTTAAAAAGGAAATACAACCTTTTACAAAAATACTTACACGATGATTTCTGAAAAAAAACTTACCAATATTATCTCTAATTCAAAAAATAAATCATCCAATATAAAATTTTCAAATAATCCAACATCTTGAAATGACTCTTAAACACTGCTAACACATTGTTTATATAATTTGTACACTCCATTTTCGGATGTAACGTCTCTTCTTTGATAATCAATTTAAGTCTTACGGATGGGTCACTTTTAATTCCATTTGACTTTAAATCAATTGAAAAATTTAAAAAAAATAACCCTTAACCCATCTACAAACAAGTGATGAAAAAAACTAAGGGGTTTTAAAAAAGCACATTTTCAAAAATATAATATATTTCATACTGAGTTTAGGGGAAAAAATTTATGTAAATACTAAATATAGCTATTTCATAAATTCATTATTAATTATGAATAATAGTTAACTCAATACTTATATTAAAATTCCAAGGTATTCAAGAAAATCTGTGAACGAGTATCGGAATATAATGTTGGAGTTTCAATGTTAACGTTTAATTTTTAGAAATATATACACTGGTGATTAAGTTATTGCTTTATAAGAAAACAAAATTTTTTATTTTTAAGTTCTAATAGTCCATTAAAGGGGGTGTTTATGAAATTTTTATTAAGCAGACTTTTGATGATTCTCGAGGATCTAACTTTTTGTAAACATACGAACGGACGAATGGACGGACAGAATGAAACTAATAAGCACATTTATTTAAATTATTAAAATTTTTTGGAAAATACGCTAAGAACACTTTATATTAAACTAACCCTCATTGTTGTAGCAAACATATGAATGTAATGTAATTTAGCAGATATAGAAAAAATGTAAAACTTTTTGATTAGGATAAATTATTTGGTTTGAAAAAGGGTAAATATTTATTTTCGTCTTTTTATTGGTTGGTTCTCTCATGGGATCAAGACAGAAAATAAAAATCGCGAGGGAGAAAAAGTTTTTCATCTATTTCACTTTCAATTGTTACATTTTAAACGTTTTTAGTAATTCACTAAGGCTTGATCTTTGGATTAATAAACAAATCAACAAAAATCATATGAAAATAAAAGCTGACATGCCTCAGAAATTAAGGATTGTAAGTTACTAACCAAATTATCTAGATATAAGAATTAATGAAGATTAAGTTACAAATCAAAAAATTCAATTAGAATTCGTATATTTTAAGCGTGGGTACATATTTTCCATACACATATAGATGAAAAGTAGTTTATACTACTTATAGGTTGGTAAATTGGCTATAAAAATCTCACTTTCAAAGAGTGATAAGGGATTTCATCGGGGCACCTATGTTTGTTTGTAAAATTCTCCCCTGTAGGTGAAAAAATTTTCTTCCATGGAAAGTTTGATAATATAATTTTGATGTATAATGTAACTCTACATCTTCATCCACTTCCTGTCTTTTTTTTAAGGAGCTACTATTCTAGTGTGGTGATGGACTCTTTAAATGGTATTCATGGGAATAGCGCGTTGACATAGAAAAATCATAAGTTCATCGGGTTTAAACTCTCTTATTAACAACTGCTCTTAAATTCTGAATTTTACCCATTTTTAAAAAGTTTTATTATAAGTTTTATTTTAATTATATTACCTACTGTAATTTTTTATTTTAATTAATTAAAATTTTATAATTTTGCTATGGACTTTCTAATCGAGTACTAGAACTGAAAAAGTTGAAATGTTGTAGACGAAATACTGGTATATGTAAAAATAAATAATTTTAGTGAAATTAAAAGGAAACAAAACATTATAGATATCATCATCAGTTATTGGTTTGAATGTTTGACACCTTCCAATTTATTGAATACTCCATATTAATGTTTTAATCGTTTTCTACTCTTGAGGTACTTTCCGGATGTTGTATTGTCAATTGAAGCGTTTGTATAAATTTACGTTTCTGATTAATTTTTTTAAAACAAAGTTGTGGTTAATGTATAAATAACAAATGGTTAAGAAAAAAAATAAAATCATTATATTTTGTGACTGAAATCGCAAGTATAAATTTGGCAACGTACCGAAATGTTATAAAAAATGATAACGCGAAAGAATGTTGCGGCGGTTTAAAAGTTGAACCCAAAAGAAAAGGTCTCTTAATTTATTTAGTGAGATTTTAAAGATGGCAGTCCACTAAAAGTATTCTGTGAAATTTTTTTTGAAATTTAATTTTTTTTAATATTTTTTACTGCTCAATCTATTTAATTAATGAAAATTATTACTTATAGCAAAATATGAGATCGAGACATAAGATTTTGGCACGCTAAATTTTAAAACCCGAAATTTTAAGACTCGAGATGTTGATGAATAAAATTTTGTGTCGAGATATTTTGTAGCCAACCCTATAAATTTTGGCACGCTAAATTTTAAAACCCGAGATTTTAAGACTGGAGATGTTGATGAATAAAATTTTGTGTCGAGATACTTTGTAGCCAACCCTATAAATTTTCCATTTATCATGAACTTGATTAATTTTTTTCCAGTTCTTGGGTTTATTTATCCTTCAAGTAAATTGAAAATACTTACGTTTACTCAGGTTCCGTTAGATTTAGTAGGAGAATAAAAGAAAAGAGGTTTAAAACGATTGAATTTCAATGTCAAAATTGTAACATCAGTTTTACATTTAACCTTCAGATTCAGAAAACACTTATACTTCATTTCTTTAGGAATTTAATAGTGAAATTTTCTTTTTAAAAAAAAAACATATATTTATAAGAAATTACAAAAGTAAATTGAGTAAGACAAATCAGAAGAAATAATCGAGATTTTTACAAAAATTGAAAGCAGTCACAACAAAAATATATTAAAGCAATTGTTTAAGGAATATAAAGATAAAATGATTAATTTAGTTGCTCAACCTAGTTTAAAAATAAAACATAAATATGCATAAAAACGTCTACTAGTTTAAACATTTAAATTTATTGTGGGATAATTTGATTTTGTAATTTACTAATTGGATTGAAACTATTATATATAGATACAGACTTATAGATATAGATATAGACTCAAAGATATGAAGCAAAGTGATTTTTAGACAATTTATAGAGTTCGTATTGTTTTTGGTTAAAGTCGGATTAAAGCTTCGAATAGCTGCCGTACAATTTTTTGAACCAATTTGAATATTCATATGGTTATATGAATAACCAATAAAATAATAATATTGAGAGAATAAAAATTACACAAGGTAAGTTACATAATATAGCAAGCAGTTCTGTGAACTTTCAAAATGCTGGGTTAATTTAAAATCTGTATATAACATAATACGGTTATATGGTAATTTTGCAAAGTTCTCAAGCTTTAGTTCTCAAAAAATTCAAAGTGAAAGTAAAAGAAAAAGAACATCCTAGATTATTTTAGGATCCTATTTATGTCTAATTTATCAATTTTTTATCACTGTGTTTAATTTCAGTGCCTTTTTTTCACGGCTCTAAATAATTTGCTTACTTATTATAACATAAAATAGAAATTCTTTACAGTTAAATGCACTGTAAAATAAATTATAATAAAGAAAATTAAACCAAAAAAAAAATAATTCCATAATCGCCCTGTAGCATATTAATAAGTAAAAAATGCTTTATTATAATAATATTTTCAAGTTCTCTATTCAAATCAGTTAATTATTTAAAAGCATTTAACCTTTTGTACTCCATTATAAGAAAGTAATAATAATTAACCAGGAAAATAAAGCTTGTAATTACTTCCATAGTTATAGTTCTAAAATACACATTTTTGGATGAAAGTTTAATATATCCTAGTAACAATATTCAACACTTGAAGTTAATTATTAACATTACTCGAGTGAATCCTTTTTTCCTATTAATTTTTGTAAAATTTTAAGCTTAATTGGTTTAAAAATCATAATAAACACTCGGAACTTTTATTGTTATAAAATAAAATTAAATGTTTTTTAACACTTTAAAAAAGTATCTCACCTTTTATTAAATCATTTTCATGCAAGTTTTCTTTTTCTTTGCTGAACAAAATAAGGAACATAATAAAAATAACCGTAGAAGCAACTGTAATAAAAAGGTCCTTAATCTTCTTTTAATAATCCTGTAAGATTCTTAATGAGCACAACCATACACATGCAAGTTACTTAAATTTACAAATGCTACTTACTTAAATTTTCAAATTTTATTTTTTTTTATAATGAAAAAACATTTTTAATGAAATTATGAATTAATTATCCCATTTAAGAATCCCTTGACCCAACTTAATTCAAAGAATAATATTATAATAAAAACGAGGAAGAGTGTGGTAGAGTAGACTGTGTCAACTCTGGGATACCCGTATGACCGTTATATAAACATTATATCATTTTTAAACATTAATTACTTTTGGCAAAATTTCAAACATACCAGCTTTATTAGCTGTAGTTTAATGCTCATATAAAAGAAGGAGTTGTATGGCAGCTACTCGAACCCTCTGCAGTAGACCAACAAAATTTTGCAGTAACTTTGGCCATTACACTAAGGTGTTTTTGGCAAAATTTCAAAGACCCAGCTTCAATAGGTATAGAGTAATGCTCATATAAAATAAGAAGTTGTATGGCAGCTACTCGAACCCACTGCAGTAGACCAACCAAATTTTGCAGAATCTTTGGCCATAAAACTAAACTACTTTTGGCAAAATTTCAGACACGCAGCTGTAATAAGTACAGAGAAATCCTCATATAAAAAAAGAAGTTGTATGGCAGCTACCCGAACCCATGGACCGAAACGGCTGGATTTAAATAGCGATGACGGCTATTGCAAAAAAACGGATTTGCGAAAATTTCAAGATCCTAGCTTCTTTCGTTTTTGAGTTATCGTGGTGACGGACGGACAGACGGACAGACGGACGGACAGACGGACGGACAGACGGACAGACGGACAGACGGACGGACATACATAGCTAAATCGATTTATTTTTCGATTCTGATCCGATCCATACACTTGAGTCTATATCTACCCCCCCTCTTTCTCTGCGTCACAAACGTAATGGCAAATTTATTATACCCTTTGGCTATATAGTCATACGGGTATAAAAAGTCCTTTACAGTATTTAAAAAACACAAAAATAATATTTTACAACTAAAAATTTTGCCGTAATTAGGGTAGTAGAATAATTTGTTCTTATTACAAATCCTAAAAGTATGCAATTAAATTTAGTTTAATATATAAAATTGAGACTTGATTTTTACATAGAAGAGAATTTTTTAAAAGGAATTATTTGAAAATTACAAAGTTATGATTTCCTGTTAATCAAATATTTGAAATATTACTAATATTTTTTTTAAATAATTTTAGTAGTCTAGATTTTTGTAGTCTAGATTCTTTGTTAGTCAGTACAAGGTTAAAGGTTTCGTTTTCGGAAATCTTAGCATAAACTAATGAAAAACTCATAATTATTAATTTGTAAAAATAAAGAAATGATTTACTTTTTTTCTTATAAATTTTTGATTTAAAAATTATTTTAAGTTACAACAAGAAAAATTGCAGGTAAATTATTTTACATTATTCACATAATTATTTTTCAACAATTATCACTCATCCTTCATCAACTTTGTTTGTTGTAGCAAACAGAATAAATAAATGTTTTACTAGTACTTAATAAATTGATCAACTAAATAATGGTTTTGTATTGTACGAACTAAGAAGAATATTTGGTTACATTTTTTCCAACTAAAAAGCAGTTTAAAAGTTTTTTAAAATTTAGTTTAAGAGAGGAAAATTAGTAAAGAAAGAAAAGCGTACAAAGACTAGGGAAAAACAAATGAATTAAAAAGAACAAAGAAAATTTAAAAAATAAAGGTTGATAAAATAATGTAAAACAAAACTAATATTAAAATTCTAAATTACCTTATATTGACCATCTTCTATCTTCAGGGCAATTATTTTATCATTAATTATATGGTCGAATAAAAAAAATATAACGTTCCGCAGTACTTTACTAACTTTTTATTGTTGCTTTTTGTTTACACCATCACCAAAAACAGACAATATTAATTTTTGCATTTCATGAATTTCTAATTTCCATTACTTTAATATTCTGTCCCTTAAAATTTGACTTTTAAACTTTGTAATTATTTAAAATTTTTCTGGAGGTGTAACCTTTATATAATTATATTTATAACCTTTATTGTATCTTTGGTAATACTTGTTAATAAATTGTTATCCAATAATTATAAATTATTAATTTTTACTTTGTTTTATAAAAAATTCATTTTGAATATTCTTTTGTGTTATTAAGCTTCGATCATATATATACAGACAGGTGGAGTATAAAAATAACGAGGAAGAGTATAGTAGAGTAGACTGTGTCAACTTTAAGATACGCATATGACAGTTATATTAACATTATATCATTCGGTTAATTATTTTTACTTAAATTTGAAATATACAAATTAATAGACTGTCAGTCATGTACAATAGAAAATATAAGTTGAAAAGCATCTCTTTAAACCTCTTCCAGTACACTGCCTATATTTTATTCTGACTTTTAAAGCTCACATAAAAAAAGAAATTTCATGACAACATCTAGAACCCACAGCACATAAAAAAAGAAGATATATGGCACCTTCTCGAACCCTTGGAGCAAACTGGATGGATTTTAATAGCGATAACTGCTAAATTTCATAATCGTAGCGCTTTTACTTTTTGAGTTATCGTGCGGATAGACGGACGAACACAAATAGTTAGATCGATTTCTTTTTCGATTCTGATCTGATCCATACTTTTGATTCTACATCCCCTCTTTCTCTGCGTCACAAACGTAATGGCAAACTCAGTATACACTTTTGACTTATTCTCATTCGGAACGGATATAAAAAAGTATAAAAAAATTTTGTACGCATACCAGAAATTGTTTTCTTTAACTTTTTCTTGAAAATAAGGTGATCTATTTATTGTAAAATCGCCATTCAACCTTTGTAAATTAAAAACAAAATCGTGTTGAATTAAGTTGTAAACATATTGAATTTGTTATTAGTTAAATTAAATTGGATTATTTTAACTTTTTAATATCTAATAATTCGTTAAAAATTAACGAATTTTATTTTTGAACTTTTGTTCTATTCGTTTATTGAAATTGGTAAATAAAACTAATTAAGAAATGGTACTAATATGTCAACCGATTTGCTTTTTTAAGTATCTATAAAAATTGAAAAATTGTTAAAAAGAGCAGTTTTTTAGCATATATTCAAAAATTTTTGTAAAAATGTGCCTATATAGCTTCACTCTGTCCGTCCGTCCGTCCGTATGTTTACAAAAACTTTTGCACAGTTTGAAATAGAGAAACAAAATTTTAACCACGAGTAGGAATTGCAAAAAAAAAAATCGTAGCCCCCACCCATTTTTCTGTAGCCCCACCCATTACGGAGATACAGCCCTCCAAAGTTGGAAAAAGTCCTATATTCAAGTTGTTATAACAAGAGTTCTATTAGGTGTATTTTCATTCTGAAAAAGGCAACCAGCTACGATTTTATTAACTTTATAAATTTTTTAAAAAAAAAAGGTTAGGGTTGCAATACGGTACTAAAATTTACCATTATGCAAAACTCAATTTTTGCAAAATTTTTGGCCACACATATCTTCTAAGCAGTTCAAGCTAGGGTCTTAGGAGTAGTTAGATCTTCAGAAATAAGTAGAAGTCGGTTAACAAAATTTTTTTGTCGCGCCCCATGTTTAGGAGCTATAAGGGCTTGAAAATTGAAATTTTGTTATTTTTAAACACCTGTAACTTGATCACCTGTACAAATTTTTTTTTGTGATTTGTAAAATTGAAAGCTCTTTAATTATATTTCAACATGCGTCAAAGGTTTTTCTTAATTTTGAAGGGTGACAAAGGTACAGCCCCGAAATTCCAAAATAGCCCTATATTTCAATAGGTATAACAAGAGTTCTGTTGACTATATTTTCAATCTTAAAGAGAGCTGCTTTCTTAGGCTTCACAAAAGTACATCGCTAAAATGTAAAAGGTTGCCATACGGTACTAAAATTTACCATTATGCAAAACTTAAAATTTGCAAAATTTCTGGCCCCACATATCTTCTAAACGGTTTAAGCTAGGGTCTTGAAATTTTTGGAAAAGTGAGATTCTCAAAAATTAGTAGGAGTCGGTTAACAAAAATTTCTGTCGCGCCCCCTGCGAAGGAGCTATAAGGGCTCGAAAATTAAATTTTGCTATTTTTAAACACCTGTAACTTGAATACCTGTTAAAATTTTTTTGTTCTTAATATACAAAATTTTAAGGTCCAACATTATATTTTAACATATGTTAAAAGTTTTTCGTAAATTTAAAAGCGGTTTCTTATATTGAAGAAAGTGTCTCTCAGTTTTACCCATTTTTGCTTAGATAGTATAATTCTAAGTAAAATTCCAAATTTTGGTGGAATTCACAATTTAATTCCTGGAATTTTTTAGGTTGGGGAAGGGGAGTAGTGAGGATTAGATCCTTAAGAAATTGGCAAACTTCCCCATAGAGGGGCTATTAGGACTTAAAAATTAATTAATTTATAGTCTTTATAAGTAAGTACTAACTTAGTCACCAACGTATATATTTCCTATATTAATCGTTAACATTGAAGCTTCAACATTATATTCCGATAAAAGTACAAGAAAAATGGATATAAAAAGGATCTTAGAATATTTTAATAATAATTATATTCTTTACTGTTAAAAAGAACAAACTATAGAAAGGGGAATTAACACCAACAACATAATTTAAATAGGAAATAAAAATCTAAAAATCGAGTCAACTTTTAAATTTCAAATAAATTACAATATTAAGTTTTAGGAGGTTCATCTTATTAAGATGAGCTGTTATCAATTAATTTTCTTAAAAAGTTTTTCTTTATCATTACTTTTAAATTCAATCAGATGAAGGTAATTAATTATTAAGCATGAGATGGCTTTGAGTGATCGTACCAAAAATTAAAATAAAATTTAATTTTTACCTATAATAAAATACACAAATTTTACATTTTCGGGGTACAAAGGATTGTCGTTTTTTCCTACTTTTTTTTAACTCTTTTCGTGTATTTTTTCTCACCTGGGTTTTTTCTGTTCTCAGTAATATTCAGAGATATTTCAAATATGATAATTTACATTTTAATAATAGGATATCTTTTTATTTTATTAAGTACTAAGATTAAAGGCAGGATAATGACAAAAAAGGACAATTTTTCCATGAATAAAGAATCACAATATAATCATAGGATAACATTTTTTTGGTGTTAGTGTTTGTTGTTAAACCAAAATGGTACACAAATGGAAAAATTCATGCTTCATTATAATTGTGAAAAAATGTTTTGTTGGAGAAAAGCAATTTATTGTTGCTGCTGTGCTCTAAATCCCATATTTTTTTAATGATATTTGAAAAAAAAAATATTTTTAATTATCCTGAGACATTGAATTCAAAGTGAATTATTCATTTTAATCAAAAATCAAAAATGAGAGGCACATATTAGAATATAAAAGGAAATTGTATTAGAAAATAAAGGATTCGTTTTTTAATGGATTAATGTATTTTAAGATAATAGGCGCAAAAAAGGGTAAAATAAGTTTTAAAATTGATAAAATAAATATCAAAATTGTAATAATATATGTATTGTTATATTTTTAATGCCATGTCGTTGATTAATTTAAACATAATAATGGAAGTTTTCTTTTAAATTTCTACTGTTTTGTTTTTATAATCATTATTATTATTATTATTATAACGGTTCCTATTGCTGTTGCTGTCGTTTTTACAAATAAAATAACTCATCATTGATTTTATAATAAAAGCTGAAAAACAACTTTTCAATTAATGTAATGGTTTAGCAAACAGATAATGAAAATTTTGAATAAAACAAGTAATAAAAATAATAATGGAGATTATTATCGGATTTTTTGTTATATTCTTTTTTAAGCTTTTAATAAGATAATTATTTTGGAAATAACCAAAAGAAGCAAAATTAAAAACAATATATCTAAATGCCATTAATCAAAATTTAATGTAAACAAAATTAATTAAAAAATTTTTTAATAAAGTATAAAATTTTTACGTGATATTAGAGAATAAAAAGCTTTTAAATCTTATTGAAATTCTGTGTTCAGATTTATCTTAGAGAAAAAGTTGGTTTTTAGAATTTAAAAGTTTTTCCAAATGTTTTTATTAATATTAATAAATTTTAATTAAATTAATTTCTTTAAAAACTTTAAAAATTTAATAAAAATTTTATTTTTATTTAATATTCATACACATATTTCACATGTTTATTTATTTATGTACATACAATGTAATAAGTGAGTGAATCTGCTTTTACTTCAGGTGTGGCAGTTAAATTTTTTTTATATTACAATACAAACTGTGAAGATATAAATTAGTTATATTATAGATTGTTATATTAAAGGATAGTTATATAATAGATCAAGCATCTACATGAAGTTTCAAAATGTTATGGCATAATTTTCGGGGAGCTGCTATACAAAGTTGTCAATTCGATAACTGTGAATCTAATGAAGCTACGAGGTTAAAATTAAAACTGAACAGGTAAAGTAATAGGGGAATTTACTTGGCAAAGTTGGAAATCACTCGGACTAACTTTTAGGATGGGCCAATATTTTTTTTCTTGTTTTTTTTTTTAAGGTTTTTGTTTTAATTTAATTTGAAAAAACTCTTGATAATAATTGTTTTAATAAAAGACATTAAATTTCATAAAGGAATATGTTTATTTTCTGGTATGATCACGTCTTTGTATATTTCAAAGAAAAGTTAATATTATTGTAAATTAAAAAAAAAATGTTTTCTCCACAATCTTCAATTTCTCAAAATTATTTGTTCCGAGAACTGTTCATGAATATTTCCTTCATTATCACAAAAAAAGTGAAATCAAAACAAAATAAAAGTATAAGAGTAAGAAAAATTGCTAGCAGGACATCAATTACTATTTTTATTAAATAAATGTACAAAAGAAATTTTTTTACAAAAAAAAATAAAAATTTAGTTTTAATTATATTTTTACTTAAAAATATTTTTTTATTTGTTTTTACAAAAAGTCTTTGGACAATAAATTTACAAGCAAATGCATGCTGTTATTATTAATAGAACGCTAATACATATTGCTAGGAGTTTAAAAACAAAAGTTTTTTAGGAGTTAATATATAAACAATTTTTTTTTATAATATAATATATAATTAATATTTTTTTAAGAAAGTTAAAAAAAAAATAGAAATGCGAAATGAAATCAAAATTAAAGTAATGTACTTTAATTATTCTATTTGATATCGTCAGTTAGTCGTCAGTTTTTTAATAAAAATTTAAAAGGGTTATAATGAAATGCCGGAAATTCTTTTAGGAGGCAAGTTTTCTTATTCAGTCATTTACTTAGTAAAAAGGAGTAATTTTAGTGAGGTTTAAAATAAATTATTGCTTTAAAAATTATGCTTTCTGATAAATGAGATTATTATTGAGGTATAATTTTATTTATTGTATATCATAAAAATAATGAAAATAGTTCCTTAATTATAAAAAGAATCTGGAATAAAAAAGCCAAAATAATTTAGGAGATAAACTAAAATAAACCAAAACTTTTTTAAATTTGCTTTTCAATTTTTTCTTTTTAACTTCGTTTTTCCTCTAAGCTTAACAATTTTTTGGTTGAAAACTCTACATTTACATGATACACATGTTACATTATCTGAAAATTAAAAATGATTAAAACGATTTTTTTTTATTAAGAGATCCAATATTATACCGATTGATCTAAAGAGTAGTAATAATTAATAAAATATTTTTAAGTTCTAAGTGTTATTAATAAAGTTATCTATTGATATTTAAACATTTTTGTTAATACACTTCAAGCTAAATTGGACTCCATCCTGCAATTTTTATCTACTAGTACTTTATTAAAAGAAAACATGCCATTAAAATTTCCAAAATTCATTAAAAATCCAAAGGTCTAAAACTCAAGTATTCAAATACAAAAAAATAATTTAAGGTTAAAAAAATTTAAAACACAATGTGTATAAAGTGTTGGATTCATAAATATGTTTTGGAATACATTTTGAGTTAATCATCAGTATAATGATGAAATTAAAAAGAACTTTACAAATCTATTTTCCGGCTAATTTGAAATTTTGGAAGTAAATAATTGAAGTACAGATTCTATGAAATACTAAACAATTTAATGTTGAGAAAACATCTAATTAAAACTTGTTGGTATTTATTTTATCATTCGGAATTTATCATTCAACTTTGTACTATTCTAATTTCAATCACATATATTCTGATTCATATGCAAATAAGTAATAAAAGAACCCACATTAAATGATATTTAAAATTGAATGCATTTAAATTCAAATTAAATGTTTGTACCAAAATTTGTAAATCTATTCTCTATGCAAATAAAGTGAAATTTAAAGTAAGTACTTTTTTAATGATTCGTTTTGATTTAAATGATAGTCAGAGTATACAAATGTAGTAGTTAAATAGTGTAACTTCAGCAGAACTTGAATATTTTAGACTAATTGTAAATATTTTTTATATAGATAGATAATATGGTAAATTCGCATTAAATTTGGAATAAAAAGAATTTTAAATTAATTTGAAAGTTCTTCCCGTTTGTAATTAACTTAATTATATCTGCATTGAGAGATTATATTAAAAACTTTTCATTACAAAATCTCTAAAATAAATTGCATCTTAGTATCTTTTGAAATTTTATATATATTATTAAATATATTTTTGACATTAGATATTTTAATATATACGAGTATTAATTTGAAAGTAGTAAAATATTGGTTTTTAAAAGGTTAAAAAACTATAACAAGGAAGGGTTCAATTTTAAAATTGTAGCTATTACAGTTAATGTAACGGTTAATGTGAAGTTTGTACACATTATATTTTGGTGGTATAAAATTTATTACAGAACTGGCATTTCCAAGTGTTTCTCTAGCAATTATTTAAAAATTACGATATGATGAAGAGTATTCTTTAAAATTTTAATATTCTATAAAATATAGCAGAACACCAATTTTATTACAATCCATTATAGCTGTATTTTTATTTTTATAATGTAATATATTTTCAATACAATTTTTCCCTAAATTCATATCCTATAGTTGTATCCTTTAAGAGATGTTATCTTGCTTGATATGTTAAATTAAACAAACTGAAAAGTACTAGAAATATACGTTTACCGCGCTTTACTATAATTAAAGATTTTTTAACCTTATAGTATAGTGCGCGATTCAAGGAATATTTGAAATTTCTGAGAATCCTAATTATAATAGTTGTTACTTTATATTAGATATACTTGAAAGTTTCGTCATATTGGCAACATTGTTTTGTTAGTTATTTTTGAGCGGAGAAATTGAAAGTTTATTTACCTTTATGACCTTTGTAATTAAAAATCATCTTTAAATTTCCATGATAAAAACGAGTTTTAAACCATTTGTAACAAACATGACACATCTTTACCATTAGTTAAAATAGTTTAAGATAGATTTCACTTCCATTTGGTTACCAATTTATATAAAGAAATCTAATTACAATTTATCAAAAATATAAAATTGAAATTTAACTTTTTCAAGTTTTGCAGAAGGTCATTCTATGTCTATCTAAAACTCAGTAATTTCTATATAAGAAGCCAATTATAAATATAGTAAAAGTTTTAATTTCAAGTATTTTGGATTTTATTATACATCTTAAACTTTTTAAACTTCTAACAAATCTGCTAGATATTAGATTCTACTTATGAAATTAGTTTAATTATAACTGCTAATAAAATTCTTAATAACATTGTTGTTTATTAACTTAGTTTTGTTACATTAAAACCTAAATGTCACAACAGCAACAACCAAATAAGTGTTTTCAATGTCCTTACAATAAAATCAATATATAATTAATATAATTGTGAATTGATGAGAAAAAATACTTAGAAATAAAATGATAAGTATGAATTCAAATTATTTTGATACATATCCATAAATCGTAGTCCGTAACCACTTAACAACAATCTTAAATTCTAAACTTTTCTTAATATTGTTCTATTAATCTGTATTTGCTTCTATTTTATGGTTATTTCTTACAGTTTCCAAGAATTATTAATAACTGAATCTTTCATTGTTTCAATGGAAAAAAGATTCTCTATCTGTAAAACTGTTGTTCTATTGGTAGACATTTGAATCTTTTATTTATAAAAGGAATCAAAGTTTTATGAAAGTCATGGGAACCCTTTTTTGTACTTGTCTATTCCCTTCATCAATTTAAATTGTTTATCAACAATGAAATGAAGAAACTGAGGTTACCATAGTTTTAATAGTAATTTCTAAGTTAAAAGAGAATAAAAAGTAAAAATAAATGAAAAAAAGAGAAGAGGAAAAAAGAAATTTACAATCCCTTTTCTTGTTTGTAAGGGTTTTACTTGATCTTTTGTATGCTGACATCAAGCTGGGACTAAATGTCCTGTTTATTCAATTCTTTTTTGCGTTCTGTACGTTTCTGTATTTTCTTTGGAATAAAAAGGACCCCAATTTATTGTTTTACTTTTTATTATTTTCGATCCCTTTTTTATATTTTTTTCTTATGTTATTTTTATCCAATTTTTTAAGTTTTCTATAAATTTAAAAATCTGAAAATCATTTGAATTATTAAAAGTTTGTCTAACTTTCTGCTATTTTAATTTAAGTTCATCATATTACTTTAAAAAGATATAGTTGCTGACTAATTTTATTTTTCGAAGTATCGAATTTTACATATTAAGGTGGTTTTGAAAATTAAACTTTCGAAATGGTAAAATTACTAAATCAAAAAAGGGAAGGGTAATTCTAACTCTTTTAATATTGCACCAATATGACTAGCAATCGGTCGGAGCTCGGAAGTATGGTAACATACTTAAGAGCATAAAAAATTGTGACAGAGGTTGATTTTCAATGTATTAAAATGTTATGGAAAATGTACTTTTCTAATTTCCTCACCTTAATTATTTGCTGTTTTGATTGTAGGGTTCATAATGAAGTAACTAAAATAAAGAAACAATATTGGAATAATGTAATAATAAAAAAAAAGGAAAACTGAAGGAAATTGTAGTGTACATATTATTAAAGTTGTCCTTTTTTAAAGAACATTATTGCAAATTACCAAAAAACATTTCACTTAATTTAATAAACATCAGTTTATTATATATTTTCATAAAAAAACCACTATCCCTAGACAGAATGATATTTTTACATTATTATATAAGTGTTCCATTTCTAAAATTCTAAGTTTTTTTTTAAATATAGGACTTTTTAATGATGAAAGCATTCAACTTAGTACTACATCTACATATGTTCGAAATTAGCTATAAGATTGAGTTTTCTATATTTTATTTTTATATATTTTTAACAGCTTGGTCTATAATTAAAATAGGAGTTATTTTTATTGAAATAAAAGGAATAAAAGTTGTTTATAAGTCTAAAGATTTTTTTAATTGAATTAAGTCAGTTCTAAAATAAATAAGTGTTAATTAACATTTAATGTAAATTTACTTAATTGTGAATAGAGTATTAATGATATTGTCTTTAAAAATAATTGACATAATTTTGATTTATAGCTTTAATTAATCCCAATTGGTGCACATATCTTAAAATAAATCTTTGTATACATTATTATTTATCTAAAATTCTCATTTTGAAAACTTTTTCAAAAACTTTTCGAAAAATATGCTTATTAGTTTCACTCTGTTCGTCCGTCAGTTCGTATTTTTACAAAAGTTTTTACAGCGTTTGAAATAGAGAAAAGAAATCTTAAACACCGGTAGGTATTGCAAAAAAAAATAATTTCATAATTTTTTTCTTTAGCCCCACCTGTTACGAAGATACAACCCCTCAAATTCGGAAAAAAGCTTATATTTAAATTGTTATAACAAGAGTTCTGTTAGGCATATTTTCAATCTAAAAACAGTGAAAGATAACTGGTTTTATAAGCTTTACCAATTTTTTAAAAATTATTGGATGTATAGGGTTGCTATACGGTTCTGAAATTTACCATTATACAAAACTTCATTTTTGCTTCTAAACAGTTCAAGCTAGAGTCTTGAAATTTTGGGAGAAGTTAGATTTGGTAATATAAAAAACTCAAAGCTCCAATATTATATTATATTAGTTTTTCTTAATTTTGAAGGCAGATGAAGCTACAGCCCCCGTAAATTCCAAAAAAATTTTTGATAGAAGTTAGATCCTCTGAGTAGAAGTCGGTTAACAAATTTTTTTGTCACGCCCCTTGTTTAGGAACTGTAAATGATCAAAAATTAAAATTTTGCTATCTTTTAGATTTAAATTTTTTTTTAGTAATATACAAAATTTAAAGCTCCAATATTACATTTTAGCATATTAAAAAGGTTTTCCTTAAAATTTAAAAGGGGTTCTTAAAATTAAAAAGAGTGGCGTTTAGTTTTAACCCTTTTTTCTTTATAAAATTTTAAGGAAAATTCTAAATTTTGGCGGAATTCACAATTAATTAATTCCTTGAACATAAAAAATGAAAGCAAGTGGAGAGAAGGTGGTGGTGGTCAGATCCTCGAAAACCATCATTTGTTTATTTAGTAAAAATTTTGGGAACCTTGTCCATTGAAGGGCTCTTAGGACTTAAAAACTAACTCTTTCCTATTTTTATAATTCAGTAACTTGTTCATCGATATATATATATTGCGCGGCTACCCGAATCTACGCCCCAGGAATTTTGGCCCCAAAAAAAATGAAAAAAGGCCCCAAAATGTTGTATGAAATTGGGGCGTTTTTTCATATGAAAAATGACCCCAATTTTTTTAAATTTTAGGGTCAAAATTCATTTTTTTTTTTTTGGAAAAAGCGGAAATCCTGATTTTGAATCCAACTCTAAAATCCCTAAAAAGAAATCCCTAAAATCTCTAAAAAGAGGCATTTTAGAATTGGATTCAAAACAGGGAATTACGCTTTTTCCAGAATATTTATATATGTGGGATTCTGAATTAGGAGGGATTTTAGAGTTGGATTCAAAAGCAGGGTTTTCCGCTTTTTCCAGAATATTTATATATTTGTATACGTGAGATTTTGAATTAGGAGGGATTTTAGAGGTGGATTCAAAATCAGGGTTTCAATAATTTGTTTAGCGGGGGTTTGGGGGCGGCAGCCCCCGCTATTTTTAAATTTTTACTTTTGAAATATGCATGTAAAAAATAATTAGAAGATATTTTATAGTTGGCTACAATTACAGGATTATACGGTTTTTCCAGAATATTTATATATGTATATGTGTGGGATTCTGAATTAGGAGGGATTTTAGAGTTGAATTCAAAAGCAGGGTTTCAATAATTTGTTTAGGGGCGGCAGCCCCCACTATTTTTAAATTTTTATTTGTTGAAATATGCATGTAAAAAATAATTAGGAGAGATTTTATAGTTGGCTACAATTACTGGATTATATGCTTTTTCCAGAAAATTTATATATTTGTATACGTGAGATTCTGAATTATATTATTTGTTTTGGAAAAATAAAATTAAATTGGAGTCAAAATTCATTTTTTTTTTTGAGCCTAAATTCATATGAATTTTGGCCCCACGTTTTGGGGCCTTTTTTCATTTTTTTTGGGGTCAAAATTCTTGGGGCGTAGATTCGGGTAGCCATATTGCGCACTTGTTAACAGGTTTTCTTGGGTGCATTGGGATATATAAGTATTGATTTCACTATTATTCATAATTAAAAATGAATTGATGGAATACCGAAATTATAATATTATCATTTATTTTTATATGAATTTTTATAAAAAGAAATTATCTAACATTGAGTATGAACACTATACATAATTTGAAAAATGTGCTTTTTTAAGAACCCTTGGTGCAAAAAAATCACTTGTTATTTATTTTCTTTTATAAAAAGGGGTAAGCGTTAAAGCATGTATTACGAGTACTATTTTTTCTGATTGGGAATAAATGCATTAATGGTCTTCAATTAAATCTATGAGTATTTTTGTAAAATTTTAATTATGTACCAAGTATCAAAGAATTTTTATAAAATGTAACAGAAAATTTTCCAGACATTTTGTAAACACTTTCTTCCAATTTAAGCTAAATTGTATGTTTTATTACATTTAATTAATTGTGTAAAGCTCTTTAGTAACTCACACTACTTAAAATATAGTTCATTTTTTTAATTAAGTAATAAAATATTTTAATTAGTTATTAGTTATACTTATGATAATCACAAAGGAAATTTAATTAATTTGGATGTATTAATATGCAAATTTTTGAAGTGTAAAGAAATTATTAAATGATAGGGATGAAGTAATTCAGTTAGTAGTAGAAGGTAACAGTAGAAAAAAAATTATGTAAGAGTTAAAGTAATCTTCATTGCATGTAGACTACAATTAAAGTGCAATTAAATTTTATAAAAAGTAAATAATGACATAATTAATCATAAAACAGTTCTTTCTAATCGCAATTATTTTTTAATTTTTGATGTAAAAATTGTTTTAATTCTTCTTATATATGAATAACTACTAGTATAATCTTTAAAATTTTTTTTATTAATCGGGCTATATCATGAATGAAATCAAGGAGCTTTAAACTGATCAACCTAGGGCTGTAGTTAAATATAACATTTGATTTGCATTCAAAAAGTATTGATTCTTCAATCTGTCTTGAATATGAAGCGATAAACTGCAATTAGTTTCGACCTAATCTTAGATGTATACATCCTTATTCTTTTAATTGAAGCCAAAAAGAGGCATATCGCTGTTAATGATATAACTGAGATTATAGCTCCAATTAAAGAAGTATGATGACTCAAATAAAAGCTGCTAACTTTTTACTTTAATGGTTAAATTCCATTTATATTTCTATTTATATAGTTTAATAAAAACCTTACATATTCATTCTAAAAATAAAGAAATTATTTTATAAATTACTAAAATAAATTAACTAATATATTCAAAGATATATTCTCCCTAAGAGCCTATTTGAATATTTAAAAAAAAATTATTAAAAAAATTAAAAAAGTTACACAAAATACAAAGAATAATAAATAAATTTTTAAATTATTATTTTGTAAAAGACTTGTACCATTTGAAAAATAAATTAAACTATTATATAAATTCTAAGAACCAAAAAATTCAGATCACTCTTGATCCATACTTTTAAATAATTGTCCCCCTAAATTTAAAGGATAATAAATAATACCAGAAATAGAAAGATTCGATGATTATTGCCCACACGAAAAATGCCCACACGAAAATTGCCCACAGAAAATTGCCCACAGATAGTATTGCGCACACGATTAATGCCCACACAGAATAATGCCCACAAGGAATAATGCCCACATAGACAAATGCCCACATAGAAAAATGCCCACACGAAAAATTATTTTAAATATTCTGGAAAAAGCGGCAATTCTGTTTTATAAATAATTTTTCGTGTGGGCATTTTTCTATGTGGGCATTTGTCTATGTGGGCATTATTCCTTGTGGGCATTATTCTGTGTGGGCATTATTCTGTGTGGGCATTAATCGTGTGCGCAATACTATCTGTGGGCAATTTTCTGTGGGCAATTTTCGTGTGGGCATTTTTCGTGTGGGCAATAATCCGATCACGAATAGAAATATAAAGTTTAAATCATATTCTCCCTAAAAATATACTAGTATTATAAAAAATTAAAGACTTATTAGAAAAATATAAATTAATATTAGAAATAACATACCTCATAATAGCCCCGCTTGTACAAACAAATAAAGTTAATAGTTTTAAAAAATATGGCATACAAACTATATAAGGTGTAGGAAAAATAAACAATTCCACCAACAATTCTTATAATTAATAAACCTATATAATAAACCTCGTAATATAACTCAGCCCTCATCATTTAAAACACTCAAAGTTCCTCTATGTAACTCCCCAGTTATTGAATAGTATACTAATCGGAAAGAATAACATACAGTTAATCCTGTAGAAAAAAAATAAAGAAAAAAACTAAATATATCAACATACGAAAGAAAAACTGTTTCTAAAATTAAATCCTTAGAACAAAATCCAGCTAAAATAGTTATTAAACATATTATAGTAACGTTTTAATTTGACAAACTATTTTAAAGATTTTTAAAACCAGATCTTGTAAAAACTTTAAACCTCCTTTATATACTTTTAAATTTTAAAATTTTGTTTTTGTTGTTAGTTAAGGGTTTCAAAAATTTGGACAGGCATTCAAGTTACAGTTGTTTAAACTATGAAATTTTCAGTTTTTGATCCCTCGTTTTTGTTAAACGAGACAACAGAAAATCTTTTTCTTTACTTGTTTTAATGGCTCATCTTTATTTCTATTAATAAAAGTCTTCACAAAATTTCAAGTCCCTAGCTTTAATCAGTTGGAAGATATTAATGGGTTAAAAATTTTGCAAAAATTTAGTTTTGCATAATGGTAATTTAAAATTGTGTACGGCAATACTATAAATTTATTTTATATTTATTTGTAAATTTATTTATATTTATTTGCATAGAAACAGCTGCCTTTTGGCGTTTTCAGGTTAAAAATATGTCATACATTGTAATAAAAATATAAGTATCTATAGGTTTTTTAAAGACTTTGGCAGACTGTAAATCTAGGACGGATAGAATTACAGAAAAAAGTTTCTGCATGAAATTAATTTATTTGTGACAGCTATCCGTTGTTTCAATTTCTTTTTTCTTTTTCCAAACTTTGTAGACGTTTTGTAAACACCCAGACAGAGAAACAGAAGGACAGAGTGAAACTCTATAGTCACATTTTAAGAAAATATGCTAAAAATGAGTTTCATATACAATTTTATAATAGAATTAATGTAAAATATATAACTAGAAGTGTAACAACTATAATATATTTTTAATGTGTAATTATACTTAAAAACCATTTATATTTGTAAAAAAATCAAATGAATTTATTTATTTAAGATTAAAAAAATATTTAATTATGTATATAATAAAATAAAAAATATTCAACTTTATTTTTTTAATTAAAAAAATAACATCAAATTTTACTCCCAGTAAAACTATGTTTTTATCCTAATTTTCTCCTGCCACAACAATGTATAACAAATTCAAAGGATTTGTAGAACATATCCTATTGTTACACATTTAATCTAATATGTACCTTGTAAATATTCATTTAAAAGTTTTTGAATTAAATTTGTTGGAGCAAAAAAAAAATTTTAATACAAACACATACTCAAAAACTCAAGTGGTGTTGAACTTGGTCAGTACTTAGGTGGTTGAATATAAGAGAAAAGATGGTAAAAAAATATCGTACACTTGTATTCAATTGCTTCTTTTATTACATAGTGTTCGTTCAATATGAATAGAATGAAAATTATTGAAAGTTCTTGTATAATACTGGTAAAATCCTGCAATTGTTAATGTTCCATAGAAAAAGTCTGCTTGTTACAACTATCTTATGGTTACAACTATCACATTTCAAAAGCTAACAATAAATTGTTGATTTTTATTTAAAATCGTTTCCTGAATTGAAATATTTAATAATGCACCACCGATTAGCTTTTTTATTTTTACGTTAAAAATAACTTTAGTTCCCCCAAAAAACAGCATTGGGAAGTTGAGGGAAGTATTTTCTATATATAATAATATTATGTACAATGTTTACAGTTATTCTAAACGGAAAAGTTAACCTTAATAAAAACAGGAACTGGACACAAATAAAATATATAAAGTTTTAATTTTTTAAAATCAAAGCAATACAAATCTGTTCCCTTTATATTAATAGGTTTAAATTCAAACTATTTAAAATTTTAACCATATCAACCATATTATCTGCAGATACTCAAAAAAAAATTTCCAATGGAATTAATAATTTGCTAATTTAGAGTAAAGAACTCAAACTTATCTGCGTTTAAAATTTGAAGTTTATATAGCAACCCAAAAATATATACTCAGATGCATAAAATTTATTATTTATTAAAGTGCAGTTTCAGTCATTTTCCCATTTATTCACGATCAAAAATTAAACTAAATTCTGAAATTTCCCAAAAAAGAAAAAAATAATTAAACAAATCAAAGATTTTCCCTTATTAATTTCGTGTATACTTCTTTACACAATATTAAATCTACCATCCAAGCGTACTCTTATAAGTATTTGACATTAATGGAGTGATTCAACGTTGTATGTTTCATTTCAGAGTAATGAAGCATGTCGACATTTACAACAACCAGTTGTCGCCTAAAGTAATTTATTTTTGTTTCAATATTTCATGATGAAAAAATAAAATGAAAACAAAATGTAATTTAGAAAGTCTTCCTTTCACTAATAATAACACCATCACTTGATCAGATTAATAAAGATTACTTTTTTATTTTTGTAAATTTTTAAATTGTTTTTGTCACTTATGATGGTGGCAACAACTTTTTTACTGTTTTATCATCATTGCAAAAAATCTATTACTTTCTGATATAACGTCACTTAATATTTTAGAATAAAAGCAATCGAAGTGAATCTAATAAGTTTAGATGTAGGAAATTTTTTTATGGTTTTAAATCTTTTTTAAACAATATTTTAAAATCCGGCTGTAGTCTTTATGCTATTACTATTAGTTAAAGTTAAACGATGATCGATGTAATATCTAATTTTATTATGAATGTTATATGACAAAATTTTCCAAACAAATTCAAATAGGCAAACCTTAACTTTTCTTAAGGTAACGAGAAGCAAATTTTTTGCATCTTTATCATTTTGTAAAGTTATAACTTAAAGCTAAGTAAATTATGCCGATATTCCTTATTAGTTAAAAATTTACACATTCTAGTTTTTCTATATCTATTATATTGATCTCGCTGTAACTTATTGTTCTATCTCGCAATCGTTCTCAATTATTTAAAAAAGAACTAATTCGTATTGATTAAAATAGAAATAGGTTCTTTTTGAAAAAATCACATGAATAATGAAATCTTTTTAAATATCAGTTCTGCGGCGAACATTTTCAAATGAATGCTAAAATTCCAGAACGAAGGAATCGTGTGTTGAATAATGCCATATAAAAAATGAATTATTCCTTAAAAAGTTATTGCAGTATAAGGAATAATTCTTAACATGTTATTACAAATTTCTTATTATACTGTTATTCTGACAGCTGCATATTTTTTTGATCAGCAGTGTATAATATTAATTATTTGCACTCAGCTATCATAACATTTTGCTCTAAGTTTTTATTTGATTAATAGATATAATGCAAGTTCCTACATACATAGACCTACATTAAACAAGTGATGAAAAAAACCAAGGGTTTTTAAAAAAGCACATTTTCAAAATAATACAGTTTTTCATACTGAATATTTTATCGGAACCAAATATATGCGTTGGTGACTAAGTTACTACTTACTTATAAAAACAGTAAATTTTTTAATTTTTAGGTCCTAATAGTCCCTCTATGGGGAAGGTTGCCCAATTTCTCAAGGATCTAATCCTCACTACTCCCCTTCCCCTAACTTTTTTAGGTTCAAGGAATTAAATTGTGAATTATATCAAAATTTGGAATTTTACTTAGAATTTTACTATTTAAGCAAAAATGGTTAAAACTGAGAGACACCTTCTTCAATTTAAAGAACCGCTTTTAAATTTAAGAAAATCTTTTAACATATGTTAATGTATAATGTTGGACCTTCAAATTTTGTATATTAACAAAAAAAAATTTGAACAGGTATTCAAGTTACAGGTGCAAAAAAATAGCAAAATTTTAATTTTCGAGGCTTATAACTGCTAAACAGAGGACTTGACAAAAAAAATTTGTTAAACGACTTCTACTTATTTCAGAGGATCTAACTACTCCCAAAATTTCAAAACCCTACCTTGGTTCGTTTAGGAGATATGTGTGGCCAAAAATTTTGCAAAAATTGAGTTTTGCATAATGGTAAATTTTAGTACCGTTTGGCAACCCTAAATATTTATTTTTTAAAAATTTATAAAGTTTATAAAACCAGAAATCTTTTTCCAATTTGAATATAGGGCTTTTCCTAACTTTGGGGGGCTGCAGCTCCCTAACGGGTGGGGCTACAGAAAAAAATTCTTCTACGAAATTATTTTTTTTGTAATACCTACTCGTGGTTAAAATTTCTTTTCTTTATTTCAAACGATGTAAAAGTTTTTGTAAACATACGGACAGACAGACGGACAGATAGACGGACGGACGGACAGAGTGAAACTATATAGGCACATTTTTACAAAACTTTTTGAAAATGTGCTAAAAATTATGAAAATGAAAATGAAATAAACAGTTTCTATAAGCAACATGGGAAATCCATCATCCTAGTCATACTTCTTTTATAAAAAAAACAAGAACCAATGATTTAGAGAAGAAAAATTTAACTGAAGGATCCTAAATAAACAAGAACTCGTCAGATAAGTATTTATACATAAAACACAAAAAATTATACATAAACAAACACATATTTACACATACCTAAAATTAATATGAGGAGAGAAATAAGAAAAGCATGTACAAACTCATATACGGAGAAAAAAGCTAATCCGTACTATCTCCTCGTAAAAAGTATAGTTCGGCTTTTCATATTTAAAAGAAAAATTCATATAAATATTCAACCATATTCTTTTTATCATTAAATTATAATATTCATAATGTCATATATATTTAAAATTTTAAAAATTAAAAAATAAATCTCCTGATATAAATAAAATATATGCTTTTGAATAAATTTAAATTAAAGTCTTAAGGATAATATTATAATGAACAAACTAGCAACATTAATAGGAAGAATTAGTAAAATAAGTTTAAACAATTTTTTAAAGAAACCTACAGCTCCTAAACAGGGGGCGTGTCTAAAAAATTTTTATAATAAAATCATATAAGTAAAATTGTGTTATTGAACGTATACACATTGGCCATTATATATTTAATCCGAAATTTATTTTGAAATAATTTCTGAAAGTCTTTTCCGATTTTTAAAATTTAAATTTGATAAATTTAAAAAAATACATAAGAAAACGAGGAAGATTATAGTTGCCCTTGTCAACTTTTAGATGACCGTGCATTCCCGCTATGGTGTATAAAATAAACCGTAATTTACTTCCCTTATAGATTTAACTCATTATCCCATAATTTTGGTTAAAAAAAAAACCATAAAAAAAAAAAAAAAAAAAAAACATTATTTCTTAATTTTGGAAAAAGAGAATATCCTGATTTCGAACCCACCGTTAAAATGTGTCTTAATTATTTTTTGTATTTTAGTTCAAGAAAGTCTGTATATATTCGTTCCCGTCACGATTGTTATATAATTTAAATTAATATTTGTTTTAATTTTACAAACAACTCCTTAGCTGGGAACTGTACAAGGGAGTTATGATCCACCAATCTGAGTTAAAACTGTTAGGGTCATAATTCCCTTAGAGGATTACGTCCTAGAGGAAATGAATCATAAGTCCCTAAGGGGATTACGAGCCTAGGAGTTATGACCCTGCACCGCATATTTTTTTTAAAATTTGTAAAATATGCTAAAAAATCTAACAATATAAATTTAATAATAAATTAAATTTAAAAATCATTAGGTACAAGATTTGTCCTTTTTTAAGATATTAATTTTTATTTCTCAAACTCGATATTTCCCTTAGTTTGCTTACGACACATGGGGTGAAGTATTAATATTAATTAAAGTTCATATTTTCTTAAAATTTGCTGATTTTTTTTATTTTTCTTTACCTTTTATATTTCAATTCAAAATAATATAAATTTTATACACAGCTAAACCCACACTGTTTAAATAAATGTGAATGAAAGGTCAACATTATCCCCAAACATAATATAAATGAAAATTAAAAATACGTACATAAAGATGAAAAATTGGAAAGTAAAGTAAAAATTTTTAACCTTGCAGTAAATTTTATAAAAAAACTTAAAACTAAATTTTGTTGTCATACCGAGTTTTTTACAAAATTTTATAAAATTTCTCTCAAGTTTTTATCTGGACTTCACAAATACTATGATAATGTCTCCTGGTATTATATAAACATCATTTTTTCCTGCAGAAGAAATAAACTATTTTCGTATAATTTTATTAAATTTTATAATTACTATCATGATGATGAAACACAAATAAATGTCACACAAATGATTATTTAAAGCGTATATTTATCAAGCTTTTGTTTAAATTCAGTGATGTAATTCATGATTTTCATTCATCAGCGGACATCGTCAGTGTAATAACCAGTCAGCCATTTATTTACAACTATAAAAGTATTATACAATGAGTAATTGAAATATTTATTAAAAACTATGCAACAAAAGGATCAAGGCGTTCATATTCCTGAATTTACCGTTCAAAATGATATTTGTAATGAAAATGACAGAAAGGAAAATACAAAAACCATTGAAATTTTTAATGATATTAATTTTTAATGATTCTTTCATAAATTTTATACTAATATTTTCTTAGATATTAATTTTTAGTAATTTTTTTTTAAAACATAAAGAAGAAAATTAACAATTATTTCTTGATTATAGTATTGTCATTTTCAATTAAATTTATTAAATGTTTTTGCAAATCCGAAAATATTTCTTATAGCAGCTCCCGTTTTTTTCACTACAAAATGTACATCTAATTTTCAATAAATTTAGTATTTAAATAAATTATTAAGAGGTTTGTTCAGTATATTATAAGGTGAATAAAAATAGATTACATCTGTCCATGAAATTTAATTAAAAAAGAATTTAAGTTTTCATAATATTAATTCCACTGCCTTATTTTATTTCTCATAGTAATTGAGAAATAAAGCCCCCAAAATATAGGAAATAAAATCCAGGGTGTTATTTGCCATTTCAATTGAAATTGCAAGTGAAAACACCACAATGTTTCATATATTTTTAGTAAAAAGTTAATTTTAATTATATAACATCAGTGGACGGGTACGAATATTTTATACAGATTTTCTTGAACTAAAATATCAAAATTAATTAGCACACATTTTGGAGTTATTTAGAACGTATATTCATATTATAAACGCATAATTATGTTACTTATAATTTTAACAAACCAATACATTTAATTTTTTCTCATTCAATAAAAGCTTTACATTAAATATATTCACACAAAAAATAATAATATTTAAATATACAAAATACCGTTATTAGAATTAAAAACAAAATGACGTTTATTTATGTATAATTTATAATGGTGGGATGAAACCTTTGAATTGTCTTTTGTGATGCTATGGTATTATTTCAAGGGAAAATATAAATCTGGAAAGTGACAACAATAAAGGAAATATATTCATTGTTCTGGAATATTTGTTTTGTTCTGGTGCAGAATTCTCTTAATTTTTGTTCTTTTATGTTTTTTTTATCTCATTTTTCGTTGTCAAATTTAACAAAACAGTAATTTTGTTTTTTTTTTTTGGTTTTATTGCTTTTCTTTTTTTTAAGGCAGAATGGGTTCTGTATTGTAGAAAAATATATTTCAATTTGGGAGTTTGAATAAAAATATTAACAAATATAGAATAGGTGGTTTTCATGTAGAGGATGATGTTGATTATGTTAAATTTGTTGCTCATTTAGATTGGATAACTCAGATTTTAAAAATTTAATAAATAAATCTTAGAGAACATATTTATTTATAGAAGAAAATATTTTAGCTTATACCAATTATTTTTTAAGCTAAGTGGAATTAAATAACATAAGTTTTAAGTTAAAATATCTATACACATTAAAATAAAATATTAAAATGAAGCGTATTTGCTTAGCTAGGTATTTTATTTGTGCTCTTGCTTCAACTTGGTGATACAAACTTCAAGTTATTCATAATTCATCATATAAAACAAACATCATATTATCCATAAATTAAGATATAAAGCAACCCATACACAATGGACCGGGTCTTCAACTTGGTATGCGTACTTGCGAAGATAAACGTGTATGGGCAAGTTGAAAGACCATTTTGAAGGTTGAAAAGTTGGTTGGAAGAAAATCAAAAAATTTTGATTTTTTGTGGGCGGAGTCCTAGGTTTGCATTTTAGTTTTATCGTGTATGGGCAAGTTGAACAACTTCAATGTCATTTTGTTTTCTTTTTTTTCATTTTTTTCATTTTTTGACACGAAAGATCGTTGAGATATTCCGATTTGAAAAAATAAGAAAACTACCTATAATGTATAAAATAAAATAAAATAAAATAAAAAAAGATATTTTTTTCAATATATAGTTTTATTAAAGTAGTTAGGGGGCTAAAAATAAAATATAGACTCAAGTGTATGGATCGGATCAGAATCGAAAAGTAAATCGATTGAGCCATGTATGTCCGTCCGTCTGTCCGTCTGTCCGTCTGTCCGTCCGTCTGTCCGTCCGTCCGTCCGTAATCACGATAACTCAAAAACTAAAGGAGCTAGGATCTTGAAATTTTCGCAAATTCGTTTTTTTGAAATAGTCGTCATCGCTATTTAAATTCAGCCATTTTGGTTCATGGCTTCGGGTAGCTGCCATACAACTTCTTTTTTTATATGAGTATTGCTCTGTACCTATTACAGCTGCGTGTCTGAAATTTCGCAAAAAGTAGTTTAGTTTTATGGCCAAAGTTTCTGCAAAATTTGGTTGGTCTACTGCACAGGGCTCGAGTAACTGCCATGCAACTCCTTCTTTTATATGAGCATTACTCTATACCTATTGAAGTTGGGTGTCTGAAATTTTGCCAAAAATAGTTTAGTGTAATGGCCAAAGTTACAGCAAAATTTGGTTGGTTTACTGCAAAAGGTTCGAGTAGCTGCCATACAACTCCTTCTTTTATATGAGCATTACACTACACCCAATAAAGCTAGTATGTTTGAAATGTTTATATTAATAATGATAAAATGTTTATATAACGGTCATACGGGTATCCCAGAGTTGACACAGTCTACTCTACTACACTCTTCCTCGTTTTTTTTTAAATTCAACAGAAATAATAAGAAAAATTACAAATAAAATTAATTTATTTGGATAGTTTCTTTAAAAATTAGTAACTTTAAAATCTAAAATACTTTACTTTGATAATATAAAACCATAGACCAAATAATTATATAAACTATCGGTTTCATATAAAAAATTTTAAGGGTTTTTTTTAAGTCAGTCCGTACATTTTTGGTTACTTAATTTAAAATTTTTACAAGTAGGTACTTAAATAAAAAAAAAAATTTAGATTAAAAATAAAAAAAACGAGGAAGAGTGTATTGGAGTAGACTGTGTCAACCCGACTGTGGATACCCTTATGACCGTAACATATATATTATATCATCCGGTTAATTACTTTTAAAAAAATTTCAAACATTCAGCTTTATTAAGTGTAGTGGAATACTCATATAAAAGAAGGAGTTGTATGGCAGCTTCTCGAACCCTCTGCAGTAGACCAACTAAATTTTGCAAAACTTTGGCCATAAAACTAAACTACTTTTGGCCAAATTTCAGGCATTATTTATTTATTTATTTATTATTTTTTTTATTTTTTTTTATTTATACAGACCCAACATAGTTCGCGAAACTTTAAAACGCAAAATGGTGAAACTCCTGTTTTTGAAACGGCAAATTTTGAAAATGCAAATTCTTTATATAATTAAATCTTACAAGTTTCAAATCTTAGGAATTGAAATTGCTTTTTCCTTAAAACTATGTATGTTTACTTTAATATCAATTATTATAGGAGCATTTGATGGAATTTTTGCCCATCTTTATAAAAGTTCTCAAAATAAAAGAAAAATACTTTTAAATTGAAAGATGAAATGTTTTTGTAAAAAATTTCTAAGCATTTAAATTACATACTTCAATTAATTGTTTATCAGGATTTTTTACCTTATCACTAGTTGAAAGCAATAACTATTTTTTAAGAGTGATGCAATTACGAATCGGAATAATCAAGTTATTTCCATTTTGTAACTATGTCATCTGAAATAAAAAATAAACAATAACTAAAACGTATTTTTTCATTATATTTTTTTTGTTTATTAACTTATCTTATTTTTTTAGAATTTATCTACAAAGAATTTCTTTTTACAATTTTATTCCTGTTTTAATTGGTTTATTTTTCTTATTTCAAATTTTACTTAAATGTTTACAAAATTTTTTTAATTAACTAATTAGTTTTATGTTTAGTGCTTATTATTTCTTTTATTAATTTTCACTAAAATTTATTTTCTCTGTTTATTTTTGTTGTAAGAAAAATTTAAATAAAATTTAATTTAGTAGATAATATAATTTTAATTAAAAACAGGTATTTATTTTTAATTTATTTATATACTACATATTTTTGCTTAATTATAAATTTTCAATAGTATTCATATATTTTTTTGTCTAATATTATACAAGTATTATTAAAATTTTTATATTTAATATGTTTATAAAGTTTTGATTATTGTATTAATTTAGTTTATACATATTTTAAATTTTATTATTAACAAATATTTATTTCTTAAATTATTATTTATATTTATTTTTATACAATGTTATTTATTGTAATCTTATTAATTTGTTTTGATTAGATTTTTAACAAAGTTTGATTGATTTGGTTTTAAATTAAAAATAAAATGATTTGAAAATCAAACTTACTCGATAATAAGTTAACTGCGAAAAAATATGGTTTACCATACCCACTTAATAATTAATACTTAATAATTTAAAATGTATAAATTTTTTATAGAAAATATAATATATTATTCAAATAAAATAAACGAAATTCTATATTTTAAGTTTCAAAAGTATAGGCCGATGAATTTAAAATTATTTCAATTAATCTTTCAACACCTTGTTGTCAAATGTGAATAGATTTTCGATGCTTCCAATAAAATTAGTTTTAAGTTTTAAAAATGCATATTAAACTCTACACGAGCTAATTTGCTCTTTTGCAGATAAGAATTAATAAAATAAAAAAAATAAAATATTGCATATATGTATTTTGAATTTAAATATTAAGTTATTTCAAATCGAGTAAGTAATATTCAACTAAGCTTTAAAATAATCTTAATAAATTGTTATAAACATTCAACCTATTATTTAGTATTAAACTAATTAGTAGTATAAAGTTGTATTGTAAGTTGATATTGCATATTTTTGAATATACTCCTTCAACGAGTTATAAGTCCCAAGGGACTTATGACTTTAACGAATAAGTCATAATTCCCCAGGGGACTTATGACTTATATTTTTGGGGACTTTTGGAAATGGGACAACATATTATTTTCCCTTTTCCAGAAATTTTAAAAAACCGTAGAAAGTGAAAATCTAAAATAAATCTATAATCAATACATAAGTAATTTTTCACTGAAAAACAACGTTACATCCGACAAATTTCAGCGCAAGCACTGGCCTCACCAGGACTCGCAGCGCCACCGACTTACAAAACAAGGTAAAAGTTTAACACAAATTTCCAACGGGTTTCAAAAATTTCTGGAAAAGGGATTATATCCGCTTTTTCCAGAAGACTTAACACAAACCAACCTCGATATAGCTTGGATATTTCACATATTCAAGTTACTTAACTTTGATTTTAAGCCAAAGTTATTATGGTTTTATTGCATGGCATCTTAAATTTATTGTGGATTAGCAGATGAGTCAAAAATTAAGTTTAAAGAAATTAAAAGATTTTCTTAGAGACGAAAAAACCCATTTTACTTAAAGTAATTTATTTTTAAAGAAAAATTACAGTTTAATTATTAAACAAATCACATGTTTGAAAAAATAATTTTTTGGGGATTTATGACTTCTTTGTTTGGGGACTTTTGACTTATTTTGACTTAGTCTCCCCTTGGGGACTATACATCGTATTTTTCTATTAATTTCATACCATACAGGAAAAAAAAATTCACGGACGTACCGACACCGTAATTTGTACATATACTATACCAAAACAAATCACGTCCGTAAAAATTGATTAACAACAAAAATAAAGAATATTATTTTGATTGTAAAATATAAAATTTTTACTAAAAAACACGAACACGGAAAAATAAAATTATAAATTTTCAATAGTTAAAAAAAATTCTACAGGTATTGAACAGGTATTCAAGTTACAAGTGTTAAAAATTTTATAGTTTTGTAATCTTATCCCCTTTACGATTGGTTCATAAGCAGAGGGTCACACTGAAGAGTTTCTTCTAAAAAGTAAGTCCTTTAAAATATTTAGTTTCTAAGTTAAACGGTTTAGAAGATAAAAAAAGTCAAGAATTTTGCAAAAATTGAGTTCCGCATAAGTTAAAGTACCGTATGGAAGCCCATGTTTTATGTGTTATAAAGTTACATATATTTATAAAGTTCTTAAAAACAGCTATTGGTTTGCGTATCATAGATTGAAAATATTCCTTACAAGACTTTTGTTATGATAATTTAAATATAGGACTAATCCAGACATGTATTTTTTAAAAAACTATTATTTTAAAACACAAAGATTTTACTCTTTTAAGAGCATTAAAAAAATAAAAGAATTGAATTTTATTATTAAACTAGTTTATTTAATTTTCATTTAATGACGTGTTATTAAAACAAAAATACGTTGACGTAATTATAACGGCTCATCAAAACATGTTACTTTCGGTTTAGTTGTTTAATAGCTATTTAGTTTCACTTCATTTGAAAGTTGATTTAATTCATCATTTGAATTAAACAGAAACAGAATTTTCAGAATTTCCATTTATTTTGAACTTGATGTTGTTTTATTGAGAATTTTAATATAGTATTAAACATCAATAGTTCACAACAAGTTGGTGAACATTAATGAAAAATAATAATATTTTTTAAAAATTTTCTTTAAGATTTTTTACAGAACAGTGGGATTGCAAAAATATGCAGAAAAATATTTTATTAAGAATTTTAGTTTTTTTTTGTTTACTTTTTGATGTTAACATACAAACACGTTAAATATGCGAATTAGGATAATTTCTTTTAAAATTTTTTGTAATAATGTGCCTATATAGTTTCACTCTGTCCTTCCGCACGTCCCTTTTAATCTATGGTTGACTAAAAATATCAACAACGGGTAGGTATTGCAATAAAAATAATTTAATGTTAAAACCTTTTTTTTACCCTCGCTTGGCCCCTCGTAACTTTTGTACGGCTCAATCTAGAAACTTTAAATTTTGGGAAAAGTTAGTTCCCCAGAAATTAGTAGGAGTCTTTTAAAAAAAATTTTTTTTTGCGTCCCCCGTAAGGGACTGTAAGGGGTCCAAAATTGAATTTTTGCTATTTTAAAGCACCTGTAACTTGTATACCTGTCAAAATTTTTTTTTAATTATATACAAAATTCAAAGGTCCAACATTATATTTTAACATATGACAAAGGTTTTTCTTAAATTTGAAAGGGGTTCTTAAAGTTGAAGAAAGTGGCTCTGAGTTTTACCCAGTTTTGTTTAAATAGTAATTAATGTTTCTATAAGTATATACCAGTGTATATATTTCCAAAATTAAACTCAGTATGTAACCCAATATAATTTTGGAAATGGGCTTTTTTAAACACCCTTGGTTTTTTCATCACTTGTTTATCCTAGTGACTAGTGAGCCTATTATGTAAGAAGTTAATTAGCATATTATGGAAAAAATCTAATTATAACCATTATGCAATTATTTAAAAGAAATGTTTTTATTTAGTTGTAGATTGATATAATTAAAAGATATAATTTCATATTTTAGAAAACTTAACAATTTATCACTTGTAGAAATATTAATAATAAACAAGTAAGGAAAAAAACCAAGGGTTTTTAAAAAGCACATTTACAAAATTATATACGGTTTCTTACTGAATATTTTCGAAAATATTAATTTAGTTATTTCATTAACTTATTAATTATATGACTAATAGAGAAATACTTAGAATATAACCCCAATGCACTCAAGGAAACCTGTTAATAAGTGCGGAAAATAATGTTGCAGCTTCAATGATAACGTTTAACTTTGGAAAAAAACTTATACTGGTGAATAAGTTACTGTTTTATATAAACATAAAAGTTTTAATTTTTAAGACCTAGTAGCCCTTCAATGAGGAAGGTTCCCAAATTTTTGCTTAGTAAACTTATGATGGATCTGTCCACCCCCCTCCTGTCCTCACCCATCAATTTTTTTTGGGGAAATAAATTTTGAACTCCACCAAAATTTGTAATTTTACCTAAAATTTTATTATCTAAGCAAAAATAGTTAAAACTAAGAGACAATTTCTTCAATTTAAAGAACCCCTTTCAAATTTAGGAAAAACCTTTAACATATGTTGAAACATAATGCTGCAGCTGTAAATTTTGTATATTTGTAAATAAAAATTTGAACAGGTTTTCAAGTTACAGGTGTTTAAAAATAGCAAAATTTTAATTTTCGAGCCCTTATAGCTCCTAAACAGGGGGCGTGACAAAAAAGTTTTATTAACTGACTCCTACTAATTTCTAAAGGTCTAACTTCTACCAAAATTTCAAGATCCTAGCTTGAACCGTATAGAAGATATGTGGGGGCAAACATTTTTCAAAAATTGAGTTTTGCATAATTGTAAATTTTAGTACCGTATGGCAACCCTATACATTTTAGCTTTATATTTTTGTTAAGCCCATAACAGCAGCTCTCTTCTCCCGTTTTTAGATTGAAAATACATTTAGCAGAACTCTTGTTATACTAATTTAAATATAGGGCTTTTTTGAAATTTTCGGGGGCTGTAACTTCGGCACCTTTCAATATTAAGAAAAACCTTTGACACGTGTTGAAATATAATTATAGATCTTTCAATTTACCATATTACTAAAAAAAACGTTTAACAGGTATTCAAGCTACAGGTGTTTGAATATACCAAAATTTCAATTTTCGAGCCCTTATAGCTCCTAAACGGGGGGCTTGACAAAAAAATTTTGTTAACCGACTCCTGCTAATTTCGGAGGTCCTATATTCTCCCAAAATTTGAAGACCCTAGCTTGAACCGTTTAGAAGATATGTGGGGCCGAAAATTTTGCAAAAATTGAGTTTTGCATAATTATAAATTTTAGTACCGTATGGCAACCCTAAACATTTGCTCTTAATTATTTATGAAGCTTATAAAACCAGCTATCTTTTTCCGTTTTTAGATTGAAAATATACTTAACAGAACTCTTGTTATAACAATTTAAAAATAGGGCTTTTTCCAACTTTGGAGGTCTGTATCTCCGTAACGGGTGGGGCTACAGAAAAAAATTCTTCTACGAAATTATTTTTTTCGTAATATGTACCCGTGGTTAAAATTATTTTTCTCTATATTAAACGGTGTAGAAGTTTTTGTAAACATACGGACAGACAGACAGACAGACAGACAGACGGACGGACGGACGGACAGAGTGAAACTATATAGGCACATTTTTACAAAATTTTTTGAAAATGTGCTAAAAAGGATTAATTTAAATTTAACAACGTCTGGTATAATTAAATTCAAATTTAGAACTTATAAGTTAAGGTATAAAACGTAATCATTACGATGTTCTTCCTTTTAAATTTTAGATAAAAATTCCGCGATAACACTGTAAAACAAATATTAATAACATAAGTACAAGTATTTCCTAATTTGAAGTTAAAGGCATTAAATTAGTTAACATAACATTAAATAAAGCTTAAGATACAATATGTTGTAACTTTTAAAGGTCGCTTCAGACTATATGTATTTAACATCTGACATGCTGAATTCAGACTGTAGAATTATGGTCCACGTATGAAAATTTAAATAATTCGAAACATCTTCTAGATATATAGTAACAACAATGCAGATGTGATGCATTAATGCTATTGCTGGAAAAGTAAAAAATATGTGCCTAAAAGATTGAAAAATAATGCTTGTGACATTTTGGTAAAGTTTTGAAAACTTTTGGTATCTACACTCTTAACAAATTTAAAGATATTCCTCGAAATCGATCAATTTTCTTTTAAAACTTTCTATCCGTGCTCTATCAAAATATTTTTTTCTTCGTTATACATTTATTTATGTTTAATTTTAATTTTTGTTAAAAAAGATTCCAACCAATAATGTATTTTGTTTGTTAAAATTGTCAGAGAAATTTTGTCACAGAAAAACGCGCAAAATAAAAACGATATGGAAAAATTTGCGTTTGCCTAATCAACTGTTTTTTACATATTGTCTGAAGAGGCCTTAAGAAATTTAGAGCAAATATAATATTTAGAATTATAATATATAAAACAATAATATTAATAATTATAAAAATTTTATTATAATTACTTTTAATTAAAATGATTACTTACAATTTTAGTTGAAAACCTGTTTTGCATATATTTTTACCGTTTATTTATTTTAGTCAATTATGATAGATTTATTTAATAAACTCCTGATTAATTTGCATTAGCTCAGATATAAATTTACCTAATAATTGGAATTTTTGCTAACTGTGGTAAATGAGTAAAACTTAGGGTTAAAATAAATTTCAGTTATTTCATCAACAACATATTATTATAAATTTTTAAGAATATTTTTTTTTATATTTTTTGTTAAAAATTATTATAATCTATTAAAATTTATATATTTGGCAGTAAATATTTTAAAAAATTTAGTAAAAGTTATATGTCCTTTAAAAAATAATATATTAAAATCTTTAAACCTAATCTCAACATATTGAACAAAAAACATTTTAGGTTTGCATTTTTTAATTACGTTTAAAAATTATTTTATTTAAAATTTGTTTTCTAAACTTATATTAATTTAAAATTTCTAGAATAAAATTTTTTATTGAAAATTTTATTAAAAAATTTCCTTAATTGTCAATGAGATGTCATAATAATGACATCTGGTGCTGATTTTCTAATATCAATATATACTTTTGATTCATCAGTTTTTCCCTGTTGTTGTTTGTTTCCACTAGCAGTACTTGAAACATTAACGTTACCTCCATCACCACCACCACAAGCTAATTTCCAACCAATCTGCTGTTGTTGTGCTTGTTGTGCAGCATGTAATTGTTGTTGTTGTAAATGTTGCTTATGTTGGTGATGATGATGACAAACTTCTGGTTGTTGTCTACCAGATGTTAATGATGCTGGTAATGGTGGAACATCAACACTACTACCCATATAATGAGTTTGTGGATGTTTTGTATAAGTAATCGGATATGCTGATTGTTGTTGCAAATTATGTTGATGAACATTATGAGGTAATGTATGATGGTGATGATGATGATATTGTTGCTGCTGTAATTCTTCCAATTCTATAGCAGCTGATGTTCTGTTATTTATTGTACTATGTCTTGATAGTGATGTTGATTTTTGACTAATCGGTGGGTTATTGGTATCATAACCGAATGTTGAAAAACGTATTGCGGATTGTGATTGATTTGGTGATGATGATGATGTACCCAATGATTTTTGTCTAACTAAAGTGGTAGTTGATGGAGGAGAAAATAAGGATTCTCTGGAATTTTGTATAAAATGTAAGAAACTATTTTAAATTATTTTATTGTTAGTTTTTTATTTTTGTAGTCTATTGGTTAGTGAATAAAAATTTAAAATAATTTAAATTTAACAAATATTAATATTTACCTAGTTTGACAGCCCATATCACAGGTAGAATTACCTATACCACGATCTGGTGATGATAACGATTCCCGATCATCAATAATTGGTCCCAAATTTGTTTGAGCAACAATATCATGATTGTGCCTTAATATTGGATCTGCTTTTATTTCCGGCAACGGTATCATTTCTCTATAAAATCGATTTGAAACATCATCTAATATTTGTAATGAAGTTTGTGAATGTTTTTCTCTGCCAAAAACAAAAAAAAAATTATATTGTTTAAGATAAATTGAATATAATATGGGTATGATTAAAATAGTTTAATTAATTAATAGTTTAACATCTTCATTTACTTTGGTGATAATTTAACTGATAAATTTTCTCCAGATCTTTTTACAGAACTTCTTCCCATTTCATCTAATTTGCTTTCTTTTGATTGCCGAATATGTTCCTGAAATAACATTTTTGAAAATTTTTTATATGTTAATTTAAGGATAATAAATAATTAATATGAAAGAAATTTCTAAAAAAAATTAATAGTTTAAAGTTATCACTTTTCATATTTTTCAATATAGTTTAAAAGTTTTAATAAATGTTTTAATATTTTTATGTGTTTATTTTTGTTAGTTTTAGAATTCTTTTAAAGCAAAATAACTGGTTATCATCACAATACTTTAAAAAAAACTTTTCGATCATCACCAACTTTTCTTTTTAATTTAAAGTTTTTTAATAAAAATCTTCCTGAGACATCGTTTTATGATTTATGATTTCTTTAAAATATGATAACATCTCAACTGCTCTTATGTGAATAACAGTTAAAAAAAAAAAGAAGAAATTTACATTTTATAAATGGAAAATGGAAAATGTCAAAAAAATTTGTCAACACAATTTGTTTTATTTTTCACCTTCTTAAATTTAATACAAATTCTGTGTTAAAGTGGCGGATAATAAATTTGAAAAACTTTCAGGATCTATTGTTCAGGAACCCCCAAAAAATCCAATTTTTTTTTTTCTTAAAATAAAGAAGGGGACACTTCTCATCCGACAGAGCTTTTTCTTTGAAAATATAAAAACCAAAAAAAAATTTGCACAAAGGTAACGATTAATATACAAAGAAGAATATCATCCCCACCCGCATGATTTAAAGGAATAAACACCTATCTTATATGCTGTCACTTATATTAGCCTGGTTCTGATTACAATTTAAACGTCATTTAATAATAAATAAAAGTATGTGAAATTTAAAGCTCGTACGTGACAATAGAAATTTGATTTGAATTTAATTGAAAAAATACAGGTGCTGCCATTATTTTTTAATATTACAGTTTAACTTACTGTTTATCTATTTGGGAAAGAAATTTATAATATAAAATTAATCTTCCAAAATGTTTAATTTTAATTTTATTTCAATACTTATAACAATCAATAATCAGCTTTAAGATGTACAAGTTAAATAAATACACATACGATTAATAAAAGTTTTATTTAATTATGGTTTATAAAATATGCAAAACATTGCATTCTAAGATCAGAAGTTTACTCAAGTTATAGAGTAAATCGGAACTATTTGATATTAATTTTTCAAAAAATCGAAAGACCGGAAAAAGGAAACCCAGAAGAGTTGAATATATTTAACTTTTTGTTAATTTATTTTTGTTAAATGAAAATAATAATTAGAATAGAAATTAAAATAATAATTAAAATATATTTTGGAGGTTTTATACATAAATTTATATTTTAATTACTATTAAAGTTATTAATTCCTAATCAACAAAGTTTTGTTATTCAGATGATGAATATTGGAAATCAATTCATTAGAAGTTATTCCTACATATAAAATAGAATGTATTTGGAAAATATCGTCTTTTATGAAAAAAGATGAAAAAGTTAAAAATCTATATGATTAAAATATTTTGAACAAATATTAACATTACACTTGAAATATTATTGAATTTTATAAATAACTTTTAATTTTTAAAAGAATTTATTTATTAGTTCCACTTAAATTTAAAATAATTTTTATATTATATTTAGTTGGGTCAAATTAATTGTTATTTCGAGACGAACTTTTCAGCTTTATTGGTTTTTGTATTTTTCAGCATTTAATTGCTGTTGTTTACTTTTATAGTTCATTTTCATCTTTATTAATTTCAACATCCACAGCAATAGCATTAATATTTTCATGAATATCAGCTTCCGTTGTTGTCGTTGGTTTTGTGTTTTGTGTTGTTTTTTCTACAGCATTCATATTTTTTGTACCACAAGTGGCAGTGTTTGATTCAGTAATTTTTGGAAGAACTTTTGGGAATTTAACATTCAATTCATTTGGAAGTCCAAATATAATTGCTGGTTTTGGTGTTTCATAAACAAACACTTCAACACCATAGTTGTCATCCATTGGTAAACCTTGCAAATATTTAAAACAATCCTATTATTGGTTTTTTTTTTTTCAAAAAAAAGAAAGGAGAGGAGAAAAGAAATCTAGGATTAGATTTAAAACTTTGAACGAAATGCTTTAATTTAAGATACATGTGCGTTTTAAACTCTAATTTTGATTTTACAAAATATAAAAATAAAACGAGGAAAAGTGTGGTAGAGTAGACTGTGTCAACTCTGGGATACCCGTATGACCGTTTTATAAACATTATATCATTTATAAACATTAATTACTTTTGACAAAATTTCAAACATAAAGCTTTATTAGGTGTAGTGTAATGCTCATATAAAAGAAGGAGTTGTATGGCAGCTACTCGAACCCTCTGCAGTAGACCAACCAAATTTTGCAGTAACTTTGGCCATTATACTAAACTACTTTTGGCAAAATTTCAGACACCTAACTTCAATAGGTATAGAGTAATGCTCATATAAAATAAGAAGTTGTATGGCAGCTACTCGAACCCTTTGCAGTAGACCAACCAAATTTTGAAGTAACTTTGGCCAATACACTAAACTATTTTTGGCAAAATTTCAGACACCCAGCATTAATAGGTATAGAGTAATGCTCATATAAAACAGGAAGTTGTATGGCAGCTACTCGAACTCATTGCAACAGACCAACCAAATTTTGCAGAAACTTTGGCCATAAAACTAAACTACTTTTGCCAAAAATTTCGGACACGTAACTGTAATAGTTACAGAGAAATAGTCATATAAAAAAAGAAGTTGTATGGCAGCCACCCGAACCCATGGACCAAAATGGCTGGATTTAAATAGCGATGACGGCTATTGCAAAAAAACGAATTTGCGAAAATTTCAAGATTCTAGCTCTGTTAGTTTTTGAGTTATCGTGCGGACGGACGGACGGACGGACGGACAGACGGACGGACGGACGGACGGACAGACGGACGGACGGACATACATAGCTAAATCGATTTTTTTTTCGATTCTGATCCGATCCATACACTTGAGTCTATATCTACCCCCCCTCCTTCTCTGCGTCACAAACGTAATGGCAAATTTATTATACCCTTTGCCTATATAGTCATACGGGTATAAAGACGGAGTTGAAGTAAGAGGAAAAACAATAAATGTTAACTTTAAAATTCTCAATTGCTTAAAATACTAGTGGTTTCTCGAAGTAGATTTATAACTAGATAATTTAAAACATATGGGATAAACATTGAACTAAAATACTTTAATTTTAAATTATTCTAGTTTTATAATTTAGTTTAAAGATGATTTTTGTATGATCGTTAAATCAATCTAAATTTAAGATATAAACACATATTTCAAATTGGTTGTCGGGTACTACAAATAAAAAAATTTCAAGTTTAAAATATTCTACATTAGAAATAATTTTTTCGAAAATTAGTCTAAGCTCCTAAAGAACAAAGATAGCTTGTATTCATTATAATGGAACTCTCATCTGAAACATACATTAAATGTTGTGCAATCTATTAAGGACCAAAATTTTTATGCTAGTACATAAAAAAAAACTATTCTAAATTTGTTATTAAGTATTCAAATATACATACTTTAAAAACTTCTAATTATCAAATTTATAAAAATTGGTTTAGCATTCAAAGCAAATCCATTTACGGTAGTTTTTTTTCTCACATAACATTTTTAAAATTTAAAAAGAAAAATTAATCAAATTTCCAATTTAAAAATAATTTAATTTCCAAAACTGACTAAACTAAATTTTTTAAAAAGAATAATTGATCTATTTAATTGTTTATTATCCCAAAAGACTATCTAACAGAAAATATATATTTCAATTCAATCAGAAATTGTAACTAAATAAAAACTAGATTTGTAAATGGGGTCAATTAACTTTGTTTCAAAAGTCTTTATATATCAATTATAACACATTTATAATATTGCCATTTTATACTTTAAAATTTATTTTAACTGCACAAATAAAAATAAAAATAAAATGTCTTAAAAAAAGAGTTCCTTAGAAATTTCCTCTTAAAAGCAAGTTTAAATCAACACTTGGTCCTTCCTATATGTTTAAGTATATTATAGTCTTGTATCTACATTCTATCAATTTAAAATTTTAAGCCAAAAAATCTTTTAATAAGAAATAAAACCAGAAATCATTTAAATGAGAAAAACAAAATGAACTAAAATTTTTTTATGAAACCTCATAAGAAAACATTTTAATTCCATTGTAATTGAAGTTTTTGATACCCTTTTAAATTAAAATGCATCAATATATTCTATAAATGTTACATTATATATAAATATATATCTCTTAAATTTATATTTCATATAATAAAATCCATATTTCATTTTACATACATATGTCATTTCTTTGCACATTTTAAAAAAAAAATAAATTATATCTTGTTAAACCCTATTATTCCCACATTCATTGAAGTTGAAGATTAGATTCAATCTCCAGGTTTAGTAAATTTTTGTTGTGTTTTCGAAGAATATTGTGTAAAATCAATTATTATAATGGATATAAAAAATATATGTACAAAAAAAATTCACATTACAGGGTATAGAAAAACGGCATATATTTATTTTAAATATCACATTTAATAATTATTTTCTAAAGCTACTTTAATATTGTATTGGTTGATAATATTTCAGCCATTCAGTCATTTTCTAATCACAAAAAGAGTTGACCTAATTTATCAACAAATAGCTGTTGGTTGCTAATTAAAGTCGTCCCTGAACTTTGTTAAAATGAAGAGACGAAATATGAGTAATGTATTCCAAGTAGAAACAAATAAATTTAGTAAAAAGTATTTTCAACACCTTGTATTTAATACATATGTATAAATATATTATACAAAACTAAATATACATATATCTTTTATAGATATTTTTAAACCTTTCATTGAAATCAATAGAAATTCTAAAATGAATATTACACACCAACAAAAGAATTTTTTTTCTTTTTGATTCACAAAATAAGGAATGTTTTATTTTATCTCTCTGTCTTTCTTAAAATTTCAGGGTCTAAAATCTAAATTTAGGATAAAAATTTCAATCAAAATTTTTATGATTTCCACAAATGTTTGCCTCATCTTTTCCATAGAGTCATGGACTATTTTTATTGATTGTAATTTTTTATGTTAAAAATAACTTAAAATATTTTTATATAGGTATATTTATTATTTGATTGAATAACGATGTGTGTGTGTAGACTGTAGACCGATTACTTATCCTTTTTTTATTTGTATAAATTGATATGGAAAACATTTATTTTTTTTAGAAAATTTTTTACAAGTTATTATAACTAGCTTTTTTTTCAAAATGAATTTTGAAACGAGTTTTATACTCAATTTATGCATTATTTCCGGATATTTTTATCATATGTTAAAAAAAAAACAAGAACAAAATGATTCTAATACATAAAGAGAATAATACTTGAGAGGAAATATATCATATAGAAGACTGAAGAGATTAAAGGAAGTACAAAATAAATTTCTCTCAAATAGACTATAAAATCGTTTTGAAATCCTTTGAAAATTTGTCTTTTCTAATCTTTAAGGGATTTGTTTTCGGATTTTTCTTGTTTTTTCCTGTTGATTGCGTACTTTTGTCACAATAACAGTGCTAGAAAAAAATTTTTTTCTAAATACTAATATTTTTTTTAGAAAAATATATAAGACATTGAAACAAATATGACTCGTCATATTTTGCCCAAAACTGTTTGGGAGTGTTTATAGATAAAATAAAATACAATAAGCCCATTCTTACATGCTCTTATTCTTTAAAATAAGTTTTCCAAAAAAAAAATATGTTTTCTTTAGAAATAAGAGGTACGAAATGATTATACAGGACCCATTTTTTAATGGCAAAATCTATTTCCTTCTTTGCATTTTCTTTCAATCTCTCTTTCTTGGGTGATATTGCTTTGTTTTTAGCACATTTTCAAAAAATTTTGTAAAAATGTGCCTATATAGCTTCACTCTGTCCGTCCGTCCGTCCGTCCGTCCCTTTTTACCTACGATTGACAAAAAAATATTAGGAATCGATAGGTATTGCAATAAAAATAATTTAATGTTAAAACTTTTTTTTGTAGCCCCCCCCGTTACGGAGCTACAGCCCCACAAAGTTGAAAAAAGCCCCATATTTAAACAGTTATAATTAGAGTTCTATAAGGTATATCTCCAACCTGAAAACGGAAACAGACAGCTGCTTTTATAAGCTTTACAAGTTTTTAAAAGCCAATTGTATAGGATTACCATACGGTACTAAAATTTACCGTTATTCAAAACTAAGTTTTACAAAATTTTTGGTCCCTCATAACTTCGGAACGGCTAAATGTAGAAACTTGAAATTTTGGGAGAAGTTAGATCCTTAGAAATAAGTAAGAGTCAGTTAACAAAATTTTTTTGTCACGCCCCCTCTTTAGGAGCTGTAAGAGGTCGAAAATTGAAATTTTGCTAAAAATTTAGCTTTTAAACACCTATAACTTGAATACCTGTCAAAATTTTTTTTTATTTATATACAAAATTGAAAGCTCAAAAACGAAAGTTTCAATTAGTGTCAAAGGTTTTGCTTAATTTTGACTTTGTCCGTCCGTCCGTCCGTATGTTTACAAAAACTTTTACACCGTTTGAAATAGAGTAAAGAAATTTTAACCACGGGTAGATATTACAAAAACATTAATTTCGTAGAAGAATTTTTTTCTGTAGCCCTACCCGTTACGGAGCTACAGCCCTCCAAAGTTGGAAAAAGCCCTATTTTTAAATTATTATAACAAGAGTTTTTTTAAGTGTATTTTCAATTTGAAAACGGCAAAAGATAGCTGGTTTTATAAGCTTCACAAAAATATAAGGCTAAAATGTATAGGGTTACCATACGGTACTAAAATTTACCATTAAGCTAAACTCAACTTTTGCAAAATTTTTGGCCCCATATATCTTCTAAACGGTTCAACCTAGGCTCTTGATATTTTGGGAGAAGTTAGGTCCTCCAAAATTAATAGAAGTCGGTTAACAAAATTTTTTTGTCACGCCCCCTGTTTAGGAGCTATAAGGGCTCGAAAATTGAAATTTTGCTATTTTCAACCACCTGTAACTTTAACACCTGTTCAAATTTTTTTTACAAATATGCAAAATTTACAGCTGCAGCATTATAATTCAATATACGTTAAAGGTTTTTCTTAAATTTGAAAGGGTCTCTTTAAATTGAAGAAATTGTTTCTTAGTCTTAACCATTTTTGGTTAGATAATAATATTCTAGGTAAAATTCCAAATTTTGTTGGAGTTCCAAATTGATTTCCTAGAACCGGAAAAAAATGGAAGGGTGAACACAGGGGGGGGGGTGAGCAGATCCATCATAAGTTTGCTAAGCAATTTTTTGTGTTCTTATAAAGCAGTAACTTATTCACCAGTGTAAGTTTTTCCAAAATTAAACGTTAACATTGAAGCTCCAACATTATATTTTGCACTTATTAACAGGTTTTCTTGAATGCATTGGGGTTGTATTCTAAGTATTTCACTATTAGTCATATAATTAATTATTAATGAAATAATAAAATTATAATATTATCATAATATATATTTTTATAAAAATAAATGATAAAATACTCAGTAAGAAACCGTATATAATTTTGAAAATGTGCTTTTTAAAAACCCTTGGTTTTTTTCCCTCACTTGTTTTTTTGTGTTTTGATGATTTTCTGGTTCGTAATCAAGGATAAATCTCGTAAAAGATTTAAAAATCAATTTTCGACTTTATAAAAATATTGTGATTTTAACAAAGCAACCAATAAAGATTTTTAAGTGTTTTAATATTGTTATTAGGTTTTCAGGTATATATTGTTCTAAGGAATGTGTATGATTTCATATTTTGAAGATCAAAAACTGAAAGTAATTAATTTTTGCTTTAAGGTATTCATAAATATCGTTCAACTTTGATTTTTGAAATTTTTAATAGAATATTATAAAAAAAAATTGTGGGAAAATCACTTAAGGTATATTAAATATTTTTTGAATTTGAAAATGTCAAATAATTATTATAGTATAGATTTGATTTGGATATTTTCAAAAATTTTTCTAAAATTCATGAAATAATTTAAATATTAAATGTTATGTTCATTAATCATTATAACATTTAACTTAATTATCTTTGTAAATATTTTCTTAAATATTATTGTTTTTCGTATCTTTCCAGTAAAATTTTTAAATATTTCTTCTAACTTTATAAACATTGGCAGTAATTTTAAGTAAATCTGCATATGCTTTTATTATGTTAAAACCTTAATAAACTTATCTAAACTAAATATTAATGTTCCACCAAAAATAAACTAAGATTGAGTGACTTTTTTTTTATTTTAAAATAAAACAATCATTCGTTATTCCAACAAAAAACTCTTGGTTTTTAAACCAAGAAATGTTTCCAATAAATTTTTAAACATTTAAAGCTTAAGTAAGAGCATTTTTTCGACTTGCCATGTTTTACTTACAATATTCAATTTTTGTACCAAAATGAGATTTCACATTAAATTTTTTCTTTACAGAGAAAAACACAAGCACGGAATCTAAAATATGTTATGATATGAAACTAAACTCCGGAGCTGAAACTAAAAACTATCAACAAAGTTTTTAGGAATTCCACTCCGGAAAAATTCAAGACATTGTTTTTTTAAATTGAGGCAATTCAAATATATCATAAGGCATTTTAATTTTTTCACTTCTAGACTTTTTACTCATCTCATTCGGATGATTAAATGCTGAAATTCTTGAACTAACAAAAATTACAAAAACTAAAAAAATAAAAACTTAAAATACATTCATAAACATACATACATACATTTATCGTGTTCTGTAGACATTATTAGTTTTACTTTTTTTTCATGTATATAACAAAAGTCATAAAATTTTGCTTTACTAGCGGAGTGAACGATTGAATAGGACTGGAATGATGAAAAATTAGCATCAACACTTATTCAAAAAAAAAAACAAATCGGAAAAATTGTTGGCGGCAGAAATGACAGCAAATATACCGTAATTTTTAACAAGGGAGAAATTCTCCTGGGGAAAATAAATGCGGTTTTGGGTAATAAAGTTATTAAAGCATAACATAAACGTTCATACACATACATTTAAATGACACACCAAAACTTCAATTTACAAGATTAAAACAAGAAAAAAGAAAAGGATACTAATTTCCATTTTTCAATTCCAAACTAACGTGAAGTGTGAGTGTTGTTGTCATAAAATTAAAAAAAACGAGGAAGAGTGTAGTAGAGAAGACAATGTTAACTCTGGGATACCCGTATGACTGTAATATAAACTTTAAATCATCTGTTTAATTACTTTTTGCAAAATTTTAAGTACACAACTTCCCCTTCTAAATTTTGCACAAACTTTGTCCTTAAAACTAAACAACTTTAAGAAAAATTTAAAATATCTAGCTTTATCATGTATAGAGTAATTTTCATATAAAAAAAAGAGTTTGTATGGCAGGTATTGGAGCCTGTGGAGGAAAATGGCTATTGCATAAAAACGAATTTGTGCAAATTTCAAAATCCTAGCACAATTACTTTTTGAGTTATCGTGCGGACGAACGACAAACATAGCTACATCGATTTACTTTTCGATTCTGATCCGATCCATACCTTTGAGTCTATATCTACCCCCTTCCTTCTCTGAGTCACAAACGGAATGGCAAATTTAGTATACCCTTTTGATTTATAGTCTTTCAAAAAAGGAAGCAATAAAAATGGAATAATATAGAACAAGAAAACCAAATTGAAAATGAAACAACGTGGTAAAAAAATATGCAAATAAAAACATAACACGAAAAGTATCACTCAATATTCAATTGAACAGAATATTTGGTATTAAAATTTAAAAAAATCAATAATGAAAATTTAAAATTAAGTTACTTTCTTTCGTCTTAGGATTAATATATGAAGGATTTGGTTTGACGATTTAGTAAAAGCAACGAGCTTAAACATAATTTAAGTTATTCTATCATATTTAAAACTTAGAGTATAGAATCCAACATATCATATAATAAAAAGTTTAGTTGAACATTGACAAAAATTTTTGAAATTATATTTTACCTTTACGACTCCCAAAATAAAATTCCCTTGATTATAAAAATTATTTCAAAGAATCACATTTAATGTTTAATTTTGGCTATTTAAATAAAATTAAAGCTTGTTTAATTGAACTTAAATAAGTGGTCGTTAAGGTTTGAAAAGTTTATTATATTAGAAATGAAAAACTTTTTAAAAAGGATTAAAAAAGGAAAGGGATTTTTAAAAAAGAACATTTTCAAAACCGAACAATGTTTCACAATAAGCATTGGGCGAACAGTAGGTAGGTAAAATATTGAAAAATTGTTAATATTAATATTTTTTTAGAACTTTTGTTAGATAGTATAAGAAAAATTGTAAAATATCAAGAGACACTTTGTTTAACCTTACGACAACTCTTTATAATTACGAAAAACTGTTAAAAAAAATTTGAACAGATATTCAGCAAATTCCTAAAAGGAGGTTTATATTAGAAAGGTTTCTTAAATAACTCACACTTATTTTTAAGATCAATATTTTCTAAAAAATTCAATTTCTTGACTCCTTATATTTTTTAGATTGATAGATATAGTTTTGTGTAACGGTAAATTAAAATACCGTTTGGCAGATCCATACATTTGTGTTACATAAATTTATAAACCTCATAAAAGCAACTATTGTTTATTTATACGATTTAAATATAGGACTTTTTACACCCTACACCTATAGAATAGGTAAAGGGGTATATTAACTTTGGTATATTAACCTAAAGGAAGCGAGCTAGATATGGAATAGTATATATATTTGTGATCAGCGTGACCGCCTGAGTCGATATAGCCATGTCCGTCCGTCCGTCCGTAGGCACGATAACTCAAAAAATAATGTAGCTTATCTTGATGAAATTTTAACTGTAGGTTACTAGGACTGAAAGTACGGCGGGGATTGCATATGGGCGAAATCGGCCCATGGGTTCGGATTCTGGACCTTTTAATCGGTTTCAGGGCTAACGAACAAATATAAAAAATCACGATAACTCAACAACTAATGACGCTATCTTCATCAAATTTGTGCTGTAGGTTACTAGTAATAAAACTACTTCGGGAATTGCGTAAGGTCGGGATTGGACCATGGGTTCGGAACCTAGAACTTTTTGATCGAATTTAGGCCAAACGAGCATAATTCCGAAACCAATAAAGATAGAACCTCGAAATTTGGTATCAGGGTGTCCCTTCCTATTTCGTAAGTGTCTTTGAAATTTGGGCCGCATTGGAGTAGTGGGTCGGGGACCAGCCACTCAGTTCCAAGGACCTTAAAGAATATTTTCGAAATTAATAAAGATAGTAACTTGAAACAAATGTAGAAGCTTCAAATTTGGCCTAGGGTGTTCTTTACTATTTCTTGCGTGTCCCCCTAATTTGGGATCAATTGGGGTGGGGATTCAGAACCTCTCTTAGACCCCCCCAATGTGTAAAAGCTTATCATCGAAATTAATAAAACTAGTAACTTAAAATTAAGCCAGAACGTTCCAATTGTGTACAAGGGTTAACTAGTATTGAAAGTATGACGGGACTGCATATGGGCGAAATCGTACCATGGTTTCGGGTTCTGGAACCCTTGAAAAGTTCAAGGACTACCAAACATATATCTTAAAAACACCATAACTCAAAAAATAATGCCGGTATTTTGATGAAATTTAACACTAGGTTACTAGTAATGAAAGTACCATGGGAATTGGTTGTGGTCGAGTTTAATTTCGAAGCCAAAGAATATATTTCCTATGCCCTATGTGTCTCCGAAATCTAGACTTAATTGTATTGGTTCAGCTATGTTCAAAGGTACTTGCTGCATTTATGTAAAACTTATTTTTATATTTAAATGAATTATATGAAATGGTCTAAATTTGTAATTGTATTTTAGAAATACATTTATTGCATATTTTGCTTTTATAAGCTTTTCTATTAGGTATATAAACTAACCATTTAAAATAATTGCAATTTTTAAAAATTTGGATATATTATGCTTTGATTATCTTTTTATCACAAAATTTAATAATAAGAATTTTTTCATTTTGTAATTGATTTGGAATAAATATATTTTCATTTATTTCAAGTTTGTTTGTTTTTTAATATTTTTAAATATATAAATTAGTAAGAATTTGTAATATTTTTTAATAGATAGTGTAATTAGAAAAGTTTTTAGTATTATAAAGTTAATTTGGTTAGCTATGTCTTACGATCAAATTAATAACATATGTGTTAAAATGACTTATGGTTGCACCGACTGACTGTTTCTTTACTTGTTAGATCTTCTCATGGTTAAAATTTCTTTTCCTTATTTCAAGATGGGTTAAAGTTTTATAAATATGTGGATGGAAGGACGGACGCACGGACAGACTGAAACAATATAGCATATTTTTTTTCAAAATTTTTTAAAAAAATTATTTATAAACTAGCTGTTGGCCCGTCACAGAATGACGGAAGGTCAATTGAAAGAAAAACTTTTTCTAATTAAGAACTTTTTCTAATTTGGTTATAATATACATATACATATACCGTGTATCAATACCATTTTCCTAAATAAAATCGCTACCGTTACATTTTGTATTTCGCAGATTACGCTTCGGTTCTTGTAATAGATACAAAAAAAAAAAAAACAAATGACTTATATAATTTCTTGTTGTATCTTAAAAATATGTACATAAAATTCTATTAAATAAATGTTGAATTTTGAATTGAGCTTTACATTATCAAATGCAAATATAAATTTTATTTTTTGATATTTTTTATTATATCTATTTAAGTAAAAAAATATATAATTATATTTATATATATATATTTATATATTGTATGATTTTTATGGTGCATTTCATTTGGATTTTATTTCAAGAACGAGGAAACTTTGAAAATGCTTTCATTGCATTGCTTAATTTAATTGCTTTTCAAATCAAGCAAACATTGGGCCTACGCCATTATTTCAGCTTTTCACTGAAAATAACCAAGACTTTTGGCAAAATTTCAAACATTCAGCTTTATTAGGTGTAGAGTAAAGTTTATTAGGTGTGGCAGGTACTCGAACCCGTGAACCAAAATGGCTGAATGTAAAACTCGATTCCGTTTTTTCCATAAAAACGGATTTGTGAAAATTTCATAATCCTAGCTCCTTTACTTTTTGAGTTATCGTGATGACAGACGGACAGACGGACAGACGGACGGACGGACGGACATACATAGCTAAATCGATTTATAATAAGATAACTTTTTTTTTTATACCCGTATGACTATATAGTCCAAGGGTATAATAAATTTGCCATTACGTTTGTGACGCAGAGAAGGAGGGGGGGGGGGGGGGGGGGGGTAGATATAGACTCAAGTGTATGGATCGGATCAGAATCGAAAAATAAATCGATTTAGCTATGTATGTGTGTCCGTCCGTCCGTCCGTCATCACGATAACTCAAAAAGTAAAGGAGCTAGGATTATGAAATTTTCAAAAAATTCGTTTTTATGGAAAAAACGGAATCGAGTTTTAAATTCAGCCATTTTGGTTCACGGGTTCGAGTACCTGCCATACAACTAGTAATTTTATATGAGCATTACTCTATACCTATGGAAGCTGCGTGTCTGAAATTTTGCCAAAAGTAGTTTAGTTTTATGGCCAAAGTTTCTGCAAAATTAGGTTGGTCTACTACAGAGGGTTCGAGTAGCTGCCATACAACTCCTTCTTTTATATGAGCTTTACACTACACCTTAGAGAAGCTAGATGTCTGAAATTTTGCAAAACATAGTTTAGTATAATGGCCAAAGTTACTGCAAAGTTTGGTTGGTCTACTGCAAAGGGTTCGAGTAGCTGCCATACAACTCCTTCTTTTATATGAGCATTACTCTACACCTAATAAAGCTGAATGTTTGAAATTTTGCCAAAAGTAATTAACCGGATGATATAATGTATATGTTACGGTCATACGGGTATCCCAGAGTTGACACAGTCTACTCTACTACACTCTTCCTCGTTTTTTTATTAAAAATAAATTAAATATTTTTTGGCCTGCTTATGATAATAATTTATGATATTTTATTTTCTAAAATAAAAGACATCCAACAAAACATTAATATTTTATTTTTTTATAATTCAACACATCTAAAAAATACATTTATTTGAATGCGTTTGTTACACCTCTTTTCCTAGAAAAATTATGTTATAAATATTCTCCAATTTTTTTTCAAAAAATTATGGTTTTTAAGAGTTGGGTACAAAAGCTGGATATCCTCCTTTTTCTCAGAATATTTAAACGAATTCGCCTTTTCCGTTCTTTTTAATTTTTCACTGCTTTTGTTTTAAATTTCGGCTTTATTTCCTTTTTTTTATTCGACTTTAATTTTGGCCAATTTTTATTGAAAACTAGCTAATACCCGGTGACGTTGCTGCTTTATTTCCTTTTTTTAATTCGACTTTAATTTTGGCCAATTTTTATTGAAAACTAGCTAATACCCGGTGACGTTGCTGCGCCTCTCAATGGAGTTTTAATTGAAGTTGATGTTACTGCAAAATTTTAACACAAAAATTTCACATGTAAATTTTAAAATGTATGAAAGCAATTTTTTTAAAACGATTTTTCTAGGATTATTCTATTAATTTTTGAAACTTTCTGTAATTCAAAGCAGTACAAACTGCTTTCCAAAATTTGACGTAATTTACATAAAAAAAATTTTTTGACGACTAATAGTAGGACCAACTCAACTCTATTGTTACGAATAGACTCCTAAACTGCCCAGCCGATTCTCATGAAAATTTGTATATATGGGTTTTTAGGTACGGAAAGAAATCGTGGGCTAAAAATTTTGCTGTAACTGGCCGCCAAGTTGTGTGGCGCAAGTCTTTAAACTTTTTTGTTCTAAAATTAAAACTGTTTGACCAATTGACTTCAAATTTTGTGTACGTAATGGTCCTTGAGAATTGAGTTGACACTATAAGCAGTTTTGGAATTTGTTAACCCATGGCGGCCCGACAGCTGGTCAATAAAAATTCTGGGTCCAAATTTTGTCCGATTTTACGAAATACTGCTTTGGCTAAAAAGAAAGCCTAAAAAAAAATGTTATTGAGTTCCATTAACCCATTGCGGCCCAACAGCTATTTATAGATTTTTTCAATACCTTATTCTAAACGAAAAAAACGGTTTGACCAATCTATTCGTATTTAAAATTTTGTTTCTTTATTTTAAACGGTGTAGAAGTTTAGTAAACATACCGACAGACACATTATACCTATTTTAAGTAATATTTTTTTTTAATTCTACTGTTTTTATTTGAGCTTTCACAAACATTGGGATACTCAAAAATCATTAAAAAGCAATGATTATAAAACTACTAAATAAATAAAATTTTTAACTTAATTATTATTCTTCTGGATTATAAAAGCTAAAAGGTCTTTTTGAAGATTAGATTAATGTTTTGTAAAATAATCTTATAATAGGCTTTCCTCTTTATTCTTGGAAATTTATTGTGTCCATAGATATAAAATAAATCTTAAAATATTCTAGAAGTTCTTAATCTTAAGAAAAGATCTGATAACAATAAAATTTTCTTCGGTTGAAACCTTGAATTTTATCAAAATCTTATAAACTTTAGTAAAAGTAATTTTTGTTTTATACATATTTGTAATTCAAATATCCATGGTATAGCATATCCATTTCTTCTTATTTGAAAGCTGTTTTAATAAAGTTATTATAAGTTAATAGCAGATTTGCCAATCTACTTTAAGAATTTTTCTGTAATAGGAGTCGAATTCAAAGCATATTAAAAAAAAATGCAGAGAAATTATAATTATGGTTGGACATCGATTTTTAAATAAAGTTAATTTTTTCTGTGCATGGACCTTTAAAAGTAAATAAATTATTTTTATCAGAAAGACAAAATTTTTGTTTTGTATGATTTTATATTAAATTTATGTTTTCAAGGACGTACAGCAATTTGAAAGGAAAATATAATATTTTTATGATTTTATAATTTTTTATCCCTAATTTTTTACCTTTCAAATTTAACAGATTATATTGAAATTATAAGTAAATATTAAAGAAAACATGTAAAAATTTATCACTAAAAATTAAGAGAATTAGTTCTTGGTTTCAATAAGAATTCTGAAAATAAATTTGTTCTGGAAAGATTTTTAAAATTTTAGCAGATGAATAAATAATATTAACAAGAATATAAAGAATAATAAAGCAATGGTTTGAGTTTAAATTAATTAAATTAAAATATTTTAATTCAAATGTACCAATATATAAAATATCATTTAAATGACAAGGAGCGACTTTATAGTTCAAATTTTTTCAAATTCGTTAGATATCTTCACGGTTTTCAAAACATTGGATTTTATATTGAAAAAGCAAAAACTCTACTTTAAACAAAATTTTTGATATTTTTTATATTTTTAATATTTTTATTCAATTTTTATTTTTTTCACTAAGAATATTTTTTGAAATGAACTATGTGTATAATCTTGATTTAATTGAATTTTAAAATCTATTGAAATTTGTTAGAAAAATTACGCCATTTTTCTTAATAAATCCTAAAAGTTGACTTTCTTATTTATTCACAAAATTTTTTTTCAAACTTTCAAAGTAAAAATTAAAAGTAAAGTTTAAAAAGTTTTATTTAACAGTGATAAATAGTTTTTTATTTATTTGATCGACTTAGAAATTTTCCACATTCCATTGAAGGTATTTTGCCTTACCGTTTTGAAAAATATCAAATTAACTTATGGAAAGAAAGTCTTTTTGAAAAAAAAAAACTTTTCTTGGAAAAATTTTAAGAATTTGTGTTTTTTATAAAATCAAATTTAAAAAAAAATATTTTATTTGAATTTTTATCAAATAAAATTTAAATTGGCCTTGAAAGTTTTTGTTTTAAGTTAAACAAAGTTAGAGTAAGAATAAATATTTTTCTTTTGTTCTTTTGTAGTTCTCCGGTTACCAAATGAATTGTTAAAATTCATAAAAATTCTTTTTAAATAAAAAAAAAATTAAATAAATTTTATTTTTTCTTAAATAATTTATTTACATTTGCCGAAATTTATTTTCTTCTTGAAAAATAAATAAATATGAAATACTGATTGTTTCTTTTGTTTTAAAGTACAAAAACTCTTAAGAATTTATTACAATTCAAATAAAAATTTATAAATTTTAAAACGATGTTTTATTTTACAAACTTTAAGTGTCTTTAAATTTTAGTAACATATATAATATGTATTCTCATTTATTTTATATCTCAATTATTATAAAGTAAGAAATTAAATAGTATGCACGTATAATATACATACAAACACGCTTTACACGGCTATTTATCGGATAAGCTTTGAATTTATATTTTCTGTACTTACTAAAATTCAATGATATACTATTGATTTGACGATTTATATATATTTTGATTTAAAATAATTAAAACAAATTTTTGGAAGGATTACTATCACAAACCTGTGTTTCTTTTTTTTTACTGTATTTAATTTGCCTGTATTTTGCAGAATTATTTTCACTTTCATTAATATTAGCTAAGGTCAAACAAATTTTGTTCATAATTCAATGCACTACTCCCATAAACCAACTATAAAATTCCTTCTAGATATTTTTTTGCATTTTATTTTGCCAAATGACACTACATGCATATGACACGCTCCCTTTTGGAACAGTTGTCTACATTATTGGCATCACTTTTTAGGTTCAAATACCGAGAAAACACGGTATTTGGTTGCAGAAACTTTATACTGCTCAAGCTGTTCTAAAAATTTAATTAAAAACGCTAAAGCAATTTACATATAAATTTATTCTAATTATGATAACACTCACATCCAAAAATGAAACAATGGGAATATTAAGGCTATCTAATTTTATTGTGAGGGTACATCACAAAGTCTAATCAAACTTTTTTCCAAAAATATTCTAGTGTAACTCTATAAATATTTGCAATCTAAAATTGGCAATTTTTTAGTTTATTTCAATATTTTCATTTCATTCATATGAATAAAAACAATGGTTTAAAATGATAAATTTAATTAAATCTAAATTGTATTTAATGAATAGAAAAATAATTTATATTTAAACATTGTGTACTTGTATTAATTTATATTTTCTATTTTTCAATACTTACCCTAATAATTTTTTGATCTCTAACCAATTTTCGAATGCAATTAAATAAAAATGATGCAATCATACCACCAAGTATCAAACCGAACACAACAATTATAATAACAACATGCTCAGATTGACCACCTGCTTCACTCTGTAAAAGATTTTATAATTTCCAAAAACGTTATAATTATTCACATTTAGTATAACCAATAAATGCAATGAAAAAAATAACCATGCAAAATATGAAATATAATATATATATATATACATATTTATATCTTTCCAACCTTCTATTCAATATTAAAGAATTTTGAATTTCCAAAAGAATTTTCAAAATTCGATAATAATTTTCAAAATTTTAAAATGAATTGAATGATGGAAAGAATTTTATGAGTTTTTTTCTATGAATTTAGAAAAAGAATTTTTGTTGTTAATCCAAATAGATGTATGTATGTTTGTATGACGGTTTAGTTTTGATGAAAAAAAAAAAAAATATATAGTTTTTTCATAAATGATGTTAATATCACTGATGTTGAAATTATTTTTTATTTCAATTTCAATGATTTCATCACACTGAGCATTAAATGTCTACCTCTGAATTAGAATTGAATAAATATTGAAATACTTGAGTTGTACTAAAATGGCATAAATTTATAAACTAAAATGTAATATTAATATGTACTTGTTTGTTACATGTAAATATGTATCATTCAATTTATTGAAATGTGAATCCAAAAACTTCTGAGATTCAAGAGATTAAATTTGAAAAGAAATTATTCTTTTAATTGTTTAATCCGAAAAAGGATCAAAATGCCTTTTACTGAAATCATATAATATAATATTCGTTTCGTTATGAAGGCTGCCTAATTAGGAATGAAAAAGCATTAGCTTAATGATTTGTTTGTTTTTATTTACAGTGAGTAAGTTGATTCGAAATTAGTGTTAGTTACATTAAAACATTAAACATATAAATAAATAATTATCCTTAGTTCTGAAATATTTAATCCGCAAAATATTCCGTATATGAAAAAAACTATTGAAATTAGCAATTAAGGTTTAAAATTAAAGAATATCTATTTAAAAAATAATTTTATAATAGAAAAATTTGAATTGTTTTTATAAAATTTAAAAAAAAATTAATAAAATCTAATTTTGAAAATTTTCTATACAAGTTTATCTTTAAAGTGTATACATTCCAAAAGCTGTTTGGCATTTTAATTGCTTTAAATAAATAAAAATACAATGATAATTTCAATTCATAATTATTTTTAGCTTTTTATACATAAGCTTATTCTATTTTAAAATTCTGCCAAGGAATTAAAAATAAATTATTCTAAAACCTACAATAAATCTAGGAATGTTTAGCTTATAACGCCAACTATTCTTATAAAAAATGTAATTTCGATATATTTACATATAATTTATAAATAATTAATTATTTTTAAATATTTATAAAATCTCTTGAACATTTTTCCTTCTGTGGTATTATAAAATTTTAATTGATTTTGTACTAAATAATTATTATTCATATGTATGAAAGTATATATGTTTATATTACACAGTACAAATATTTCACCAATAAACATTATAATAATATGTTCATGCTATTATTTTACGTTTCTACTGAAAATAAATTCCGATTTAATCCGGAATAGTTTAATGAGATTGTTCAGTTTGTATACAAAACGTGTGGAGGAGTAGTGAAAATTTTAAACAAAAAATACTGATTAACAACGAAACTCTTTTTATAATAAAAGCAAAATATTTTTGTCTTCATTCTTTTCCTTTAAGGCAAAGAACGAGGAGAAAAATACTCTGCTTTTATTATTTTATTTGCTCTCATACTTTGCAGTTTTCTTCATCCCATCGAAATTTGCAATTATCACGACCATTGCATTTCAATGTACGTGAAATGCATGTTGTATCTTCACAATCATACTCATGTTCTTCATTACAATCTGCAACGGAAAAACAGAAAAACAAATTAATTTTCATTTTACGATATGGAAAATAATTCTTTTTTTTTTCAAAAATTTCGACTTGCGAAGTCAATAACTGGAATAGATGGTTGCCATCTTAAAAAGTCAATTTTTAGTACGAATCCATCTAATTTTAAACTTTTTCAACTTAAAAAAAATATCAATATTTAATCAAAATTTTTATTCAAAGAATGTTTTTATTTTGTTTGTTTTAAATTTAGAATTATTCCATTGCTCGTGGAATAATCTAGTTCTATTTCAAATTTTTAAAAATTTGTAAAAGAAAGATTTGCATTTGAAGATGTTTTAAATTTACATTAAAAAGTTTTCTTATAATTGGATAAAATATTAGTCCATCCAGGTAGCTCATATTTTAAGATGAAGGCAAGATTTTAGGTATTTTAGCAATATGAGTTAATATTATTGAATTTAAGATCCCTTTTATATATTAAGATATCTTTTGAATTATATTTTTATATATATTTACAAATAAACTTTTAGTACTTTTACTTAAAAAAAATTTCAATTGTTGCGATTCATTGTCCCAGTAATTAAACTTGTAGAAAATACAAGTTTTAACGAAATTTTAATTTTCTGTCATGTTACATGTTTCCTTACCCATTTGTAAATTTTTAAAACATTTCTTTCTTTCTGGGTTCCGTTTCTTACAGTTCTTAACTTTTAATGTAACATTGTATCATTACAATGGTATTAAAAAGGTATTCTGTGATTCTGTGACGCTATCCTTATCGTATCTGTAGTAACGAATTGTATTTTTTATCAAGGCTAAATAAATATTAATGTTTTTTACTTTATTTTTTTATTGAAATTAAAAAATTGTAAATTGAAAATTGAAAATTGAAAATTTATTGAAAATGGATATTTGCACTAATAACTTTGAAAGTATGTCTTTACATTTTTTATTTCCAAGGAATATTCGTAATAAAAAAAATCTTTTAAATTTAAAGGCTTTTTTAATAATGCCAGTATTAAATGTATTTAGCAAAAATATATTTAAAATTTTAGATATTTTACACAGCTGATGTAAAAAACTCATTTAAGATTTATGAGTCGTTTGATAGAAATTCTTGAGCGAACCCCTTTGCGTATTTGAAATAGCAACATGCTTAAAAGTACCAGAAAATTTCTAAATTAATGTGATCTATCAAAGTGTGAAAAATTGCTACAACTAGCAACTAAGATCCTTATTATAGATTCAATGTCAATCAAAATCAATCACTGTAATTTTTTATTTGTCAAAACGAATCAACAACATTATCAGGTCGACCTATTAAGTACAATATTCGAAATTGATTCCTTATTTAAGTAATCGAGATTAAATCTTAAAAGATTTGCAGATATTTTAATTTTAAAATGAAAATTGATTTGTTTGTAAACAATTTTTTATCAGAATAAAATAAAGTATAAAAGTAAACATTATTAAAATGAGAAATTAATAACAACATCGATCAAGTTCAATTTGCTACAATTTTTTTAATATATCTATAAAATATATTTAACTTATAGGTCTACATCATAACGAAGAAAGACTGCTTAAATAAAGTACTTCTGCTAGATTGCAATTATACAGTTATACCATAGTTGTTTTTCTTAATATACATATTAAACTATCTTCCATATATATAAAAGCGAGTTAGTTAGTAAGTTAACTTGTTTGTTTTTTTGTACACTCCTAAACTGCTGACTCGATTATCATGAAAATTTGTATATAGAGGATTTCGAGTACGGAGAGAAATCGTAGGTTTAAAATTTTGCTCTAACGGACCGACAAGTTGAGGCTGTGGTACAAGTATTTAAACTTCTTAACTTCTTTGTTCTAAAATGAAAACGGTTTAAGCGTAACTTCTATACGTGCTCCTTGAGAATTGATTTGACACTATTAACTGACTTTGAATATGTTAACCCATGCAGGCCAGACGTTTGATAAAAAAAAAATTTTGGAAGTAAATTACAGATTATAAAGCTGCACTTGGATTATGCAATGTTATATGCAACATAAGAAAATTTATTTATGCTTTAAGTACTAAGAAATGTTGTAATTATAATAATTAAAATAAAATAAATGAAAAGTTTATATATATTTCCGTTAAGCAACCCAAATTATAATAATATTTTTCTTTATAAAATCTGCCGGTATTATACACACAATATATTTTTTATCCACAACATATTTAATTTTAGGTAAAACACTGGATAATTTTCATGTCTGTGGCTGATGGCTCAAATATTTTGCGCCGAATTTGTTTCGAAATATAAATGCGGTAACACGTGGTGCAATAATTTTTTTCGTCATCTCTTTTTCACATATGCTAAAGTATTCTATGAACAAGGAAATTGAAATTTTAAATGTTTTTTGTCTAAAAGTGCCAATGTCAATGTTGTGTTCTCTATATAATTTCACCATGTTCGACTACTTACAAATTTTCTACACCGTAAAAAATAAAGAAACTAAATTTAATGTATTTCTAAAAAGCCCAAAGTCCTAAGAAATTTAAATTGGTAAGTCATGTGGATAACTTATTTTATTTTGCAAATTTCACTTAATATGTTTATGTAAATTTGTAAAAATATAATTTGTGTTCATCATTTCGGAACTGGTAGGAATTTTATATTTTTTGATTTTTTTGTATAATAGGTAGATAATTTAAACCTTTTAGTTGATATTAACACGAAACGGGTTCTAAACTTCAGCACTTATTCCAGTTTATCTTTATTTATTCAAACATCAAGTCTCTTACTAAATACCGATTGAAAATCTTTTTAACGTAATTTTTAGCATTGGAGAATACAATAATAAATATTTTCACTCTTATTGGGGGGTTCATACACGAGTATTATGAATACTCGTGTAAAATCCCCCATTTGGAAATTTATACTTAAAGAAAATTTTTTATACTCCAGTAAAAATTTTTTTCCTATATTTCAGATTTTGACTGACATTTTGTAAAACCCAGAAAAAAAATAAGACAGTTTCCTCATTCATTATTTTGCCCTTTTTGCAACATGATTACAGAAAACAGCATTAAAAAACTAAAATGGGTTTTAAATAGTTATTTTTTTTTTCAATTCTATTAAACGATTCCAGAACTATTTTAACATTTTCAAATACTTTAAGAAATAGCATAAAAGGACCAGAAACCAAAAAATGACTATCAGGTTACACTGATAGTGAACTAAACAAAGAGTTTTACAGTTCTATTTGATTCACTGTGACTTAAACGACTTTTTGAGTTATTATCTTCAAATATAACTTTCTCACTCTTTTACACTTATCTAAGAAAAGTTTTCATTTGTTTTAAAAACCAAAAAAAATAAGGATTGGAGAAATATAATATGAACGGAAAAGGAAATGGAAGAAAATCTAAAATGAAAAATTTAATCTATATACGGTAACGTAGTAAAACAAATTTTAGTGAATAATGGTTTTCCGCATATCTGTATTAAAAAAAAATGGGAACAAAACAATAAAAAAATTTACAGCTTCAATGGTAACCAGTTATATCTGAAAACCATTATATTTTCAGATATTTTGATTAACGTGTTAATTTTGTTCTTTTTTTTCCCAATACGAAAAGAAAATTAATTGTTCTGCTACTGCAGCTTTAAATCTTAAAGTCAAACACATTTACTTTTACTTATTCAGCTTCTGAGGAAGTTGTATTACAAAGATTTCCAATGTCTTAGCTGCAGCTAACTTTATCAAATCATTAACTTTTAACTTTTATCAAATATTTCTTTAAAATTGCTGATGATTTTAATATTAGAAAAACTTTCTTAAAGTGTTTACAAATTCAGATAGCTTAAATTTAGATAGGTTTTGAAATAGAACTTTATAAATTGCGAAACCGAAAACAAAATTTTTCAATAGAAAACAATATTCGCTACTACTGATGGAATGTTAAATTGAATTAAGAAATAACTTAAACCGCTCGCACAGAAAAATTAATTCAACTGAAGCAAAGAAAAGCTTTAAGGTTTTTCATTAATTTTTTCAATTTATTTTAAGAAACTGAAACTGGACTTATTAGAAAACTTTTTTTTTTGTAAAATTAAATAAAAGTTTTATTGCACAAAAAGCACAAAATTGTGGAATAAGTAACTAGAAAAAAGAAGAAGCTTTAATAAAAACGGTTTCTATTAAATTGAGTTTCAGGCTTTATTCTTAGAAATGACTGACAATGAATTTCCGTTTTGCATTCGAAGTGATTATAATGGCCATTAAAAGTTTTTTTTGGTAAAAGAACGAACATTTTTTTTCTCTTTGTTTGCTTAAGGAAAGAAAAATTTGATTATAGCAGTAGTTTTAATTTTCCTTTGATAATGGCGAAAGGAAATTGAATTTAAACTTTTTTTCATAAGTAAAAATTTTGTTTAATTGGAAAATTAATTGGAGTTGCAAGTTAACTATTTTAGGTTAGAACTAAAATGTTTTTAAAATAACTTTTAATTTAACGTGATGTTATCAAATTACCATAATTAAATGTAAAAGTACCTTTAGACCTTGGAAATTGTGGAGGTTAAAAATAATAAAATTTATGTATAGATAATCTTATAGGTGTGTACAGATTATTTAAAAACACACTTTTCTACTGAAAACCGAGGAAGTGCTCTTTGATAACACTTTCAGATATTAATTTTAATTACAATTTGAGATGTAGGAGTAATTTTTGAAAAATTTTTTGAATAATTGAAGAATTTCTTAGTTTTTAGGTTTTAGAAAAACTTTTCAATAACTTATTGCTAAAAATATAAGGTGTTAAGTTTCGTTTACATATTAGAGCAAAACTTAAACGTTTTTTAACTTTTTGTTCTTTCCGAAACAAAAAAAATACTTAATTAAAGTCGCACTTTTTCAATTTAAAAAGTTCAAAGGTTTTTATTCAAATCTATTATGTAAATTTATATGTATACAATCCATTTAGCCATATATTGAAAATAAGTTTCTCGTTGGACATTTATGTAGTTATAATAAACGAAATGAAAAATGAAAATGAAATATTTCTCGCAGTGTTTAATAATCACCGATTTGATTAAATTATGTCGTTCCGACTGCTGGGTGGATTTTGAAGAAAAAGTTTTAAAACTCAAGTTACTTTATTTTGTTGTTCTTATGATTTAAATTCAGTTCTTATGACTCCAAAAATGACGTTGTAAAAATTTGATTTGAATAAAGTTCCGGAACGATTTTTTATATCGGAGCAATATTTTTTTTTTCAAAATAAATTCGGTTCGGAACTTTTAAATTTTATTTGGTTTCGTTCTGGACTTTATTATGTTACCATAAAAGTTATACAAATTTAAACTTACTTGATGTTCCCTTATCTCTGTAAGCTGTATATAAAATTTCGAATTGTGATGCCATTGCTTGATGTTCAGCATAATAATGTATATGTAAAATATTTGAAGATGATTGTGCCGCTTCACCTGTTGATCCGCAAAAATTTTTCAATCTAAATACAAATAAAAAACAAAATCTAATTAACATATTCATAAAAATGTTTTTCGTTAAAAGAACATATCAAAACAAAGTTACATTGAAGACTTTCTAATTCTTCAAATACGGCTTAATATTAAATAACACTTTCTAGTCTACATTTTTAGCTTAATAAATAATTTCATGTTTTTAAACATAAATATCTGTGAATATTAAGTTTTTCTCAGTCTTTTCCCTTGCGTACGAAATTCGCTGAAGTTTTTTTTTTTTATACCCGTATGACTATATAGTCAAAAGGTACAATAAATTTGCCATTACGTTTGTGTAGCAGAGAAGGAGGGGGTAGATATAGACTTAAGAGTATGGATCGGATCAGAAACGAAAAATAAATCGATTTAGCTATGTATGTCCGCCCGTCCGTCCGCACGATAGTTCAAAAACTAAAGGAAGGATCTTGAAGTTTTCGCAAATTCGTTTTTTTTTAAATAGCCGTCATTGCTATTTAAATCCAGCCATTTTTGTTCACGGGTTCGGGTAGCTACCATACAACTTCTTTTTTTTATATGAGTATTACTCTGTACCTATAACAGCTACGTGTCTGAAATTTTGCAAAAAGTAGTTTAGTTTTATTTATGTTTTTGCAAAATTTGGTTGGCCTACTGCGATGGGTTCGAGTAGCTGCCATACAACTCCTTCTTTTATATGAGCATTACTCTATACCTATTGAAGCTGGGTGTCTGAAATTTTGCTAAACATAGTTTAGTGTAATGGCCAAAGTTACAGCAAAATTTGGTTGGTTTACTGCAGAGGGTTCGAGTAGCTGCCATACAACTCCTTCTTTTATATGAGTATTCCACTACACTTAATAAAGCTGTATGTTTGAAATTTTGCCAAAAATAACTAACTGGATGATACAATGTATATGTTACGGTCATTCGGGTATCCCAGAGTTAACACAGTCTATTCTACTACACTTTTCCTCATTTTTTTTAATTTTCAACCGAGAACGCGAAAGCTCAAATGACAAACCTCTAATCTTTATTACATTTTTTAATAAATTTTTCTTATATCAAAAAGTTCCTTCTATTAATTTCAGACTGAAAGTAAACTTAATTAAATACGAAAGTTTGTCTCATACTTAATTTATATATTATTTAAATAAAAAAAAAGGTCCAGTTGATAAATTACTATACTTTTTATAACTGTGGAAAATGTTTAAAACTTTTATTTTTCTTTTAAAGAACACACCTACAAATGATCCTAGTCTTTTAGTAATTGTAAAAGTTTTAAAACATTAAAAAAAGAGATAACTAAAAAATTAGCAAAACTTTTTACTTTTAAAAATTTTGAAATTTTAAGAGAAGAGAGAATCATATAAATTAGTACTTTATAAATCGCCAACCACATCCTGTAAATAACTTTCTATGTATAATTAATTTTTGTTTATAACTATTTCCATATAATATATATGTATATAAAAATTTTAACTAGTCTAAGAGTAGATTTTTAATAACTTAGCCCCTATAATTATTTTAGGAAGAAGAGACTAATTATATACCATAAGATAAAATTTTAGAACTATTAAGTGTTTTTATGAGTTTAAGGAAACGTATCCGAATCTCTAATTAATCAAATATAAATTAAATAATTACTAAAATACAAAAAAAAAATTTAACTATTAAAAATAGTATGACCAAATCTGCACTAGAAATGTTACCTTTGAGGAATTGTTGTATCTTCTGGAAATATATCGATATAATTCATATTGCAATCATTTGGCATCTTCAAATCGAAAAGCCAGAATTTAGTTTGAATCTGCAAGAAAAAACAAATTAAAATACGAAAACCTATGATTCACTAAAAATTGTCAAAAACATACAAAAAACAAGTGATGAAAATAACCAAGGGTTTTTAAAAAGGCACATTTTCAAAATTATATTGTGTTTCATACTGAGTTTATGGTAAAAAATATATATAAAAATAAATAATATTATAATTTAGTTATTTCATCAAATAATTTTTAATTATGCGTAATTGTCAAATTAATACTTAAAATATCATCAGATATCGTTTGAGCTTCAATGTTAACGTTTAATATAGGAAATATATACACTGGTGACTAAGTTACTGCTTTCTAAAAACAGTAAATTTTTCATTTTTAAGACCTAAAAGACTTTCAATGAGGAAGGTTCCCAAATTTTTACTAATGAAACTTATGGTGTTTCTTAAGGATCTAACGGTACATTTTAGTACCGCATGCCAATCCAATGCATTTGCTTATTAAAAATTTGTAAATCTTATAAAATCAGCTGTCTTTTGACGTTTTCAGATTGAAAATAAACTGGACTCTTCCGGCTTTAAAGGGCTGTATCGCCGTATATAGGCACATTTTTACAAAAAGTTTTGAAAATGTGCTAAAAAGAATATATTTAATTAACAAAATTTTTTAATACCTAAGTATATAACTAATATTTAATAATATATTTCATAATTTAAAATTTATTATTTTATTCTTTAAAATTATGTGAATGTAATAGTTATTTATCATTTCGATACATTTATTATAGTATCTTAAATTCATAAGTTTACAGCTATCTTATTTTATAAAAGTGTTTGTATCTTTAAATGCTATAATTTAGAATAATAATTTTTTGTTTTTACCACCATTTTTCTTTTGAAACCTTTGGTTTTTTCAATTTAAAGTTTGTGTTAAAGTAAATTTTAAAAGTTTAATTTGTCAATTTAAATAAAAAATATAAATTTTAAACTTGATCTAATGTTTTTGATAACTCACTTTCCAATTTTCTGGTGCTTCTATCCTCCACATACAATCAATGGGTATTTTATGCTCTGTAACATTATCTCTAACATATTGTGGTACATCAGTAGTATTAACCCATCCTTCATACCCTTTCTTGATAATTGTGCAATTTAAGTCTTTGCTTGGAACTAAAAAAATTTAATAATTAATATAATAAAATTTGTTTCTGAATTATTGACAAAGTATCTAATAAATATATAATAAACATATTAGCTATATGTTTTGAATATGATTCTTTGAATTTAATTAAAAAAAACAGTGTTCAAAATAAATGAATATATTCCCTCATCATTTATATTATGTTCCCTTTGCAATTTTATACGTTAAAAATTTAAATCAGTTTTAACAAAATTTGTCACGATTCTTAAAAATTTACTTCAAGTTATTTCGAACTTGAAACTTTTAATGTTTTGCTTTCAAATTTTTGAATAACTAAAACCATTTTCTTATACAAGAACTGTTTCGTTTAGTTTGAAATATTCAAAAATTCTAAAATCGTTTTAAAAAAAAAATGGAAGTGATAGAAAAAATAAATATAATAAATAATCCCAAGTTCAATTGAAAATATCTGAAACGAAAAAAAATTATAAAACTGATGTTCAAATTCATATCATACCGTTTTTTGGTCTTTCTATGAATTCATAGACTGCTGTGAAACCTTCATATTCGATGCTTTCATCCGAATGAAAATACAACCATAAATGTCGTTCTGTTGAAATTATTTCCTCTGGAAATGTCCTACCACAAAAGCTTCCGACTTTTTTTGAAAATCCGTATGGTCCATCACGTACCTGAATTGAAAAAAAAAAACAAACAAAACAAATATCAACGAAACAAAAAGAAATTGGAAAAAAAATTATGGCAGATTATTTTGGTAAGTTGAAAAAGAAAAATTAATTAAAATGAATTGGAAAGTTTTTTCATTTATTTTATTATGCAGAGATATTGTCAAAAATATGAAATTAAGAGAAACAGTACTATAATGAAAAATAAAAGTATTTTTTACCTTTTTTTAAAATAAAAATTTGATTTGAAAACTAATAACTACGAGTACTGGGAGCACTTTTTTGGGCACAATTAAAAAAATCAATATTACTTTCAAAATTTTTGGAATATAATAAATTTTATAACAAAGCTGGTAAAATTGAGTTAGTAACATGTTAACATTACTGAGACAAAGACAAACTAAATATAAATACTGAACTTAGCAACATAATATATACAAAAATGTTGATATCTATTATATAAAATGGAAATAGGAAATTTTGTTTCGTTTTTGCTTTTTTTTAATAAATTGATTGAAGATAAATTATATAAATATCATTTTGAATAAATAGTTAAAATTATAAATGCCAAAAGGTGAATTTCATAATGAAATACTGAAACATTAAATCGATTTTTTTTTTCAAATGATAAACAGAGAAAAGCTGAAAACAAACAACGAAACTTGTAAGCGGAAGTTATCCAATATATTTTATATTTTTTTTTGATATTTGGTTTTAAACCTTAAAAAAAAGTTGTAAATTTTGATAAGGGTTTGACATATAATAAAGGTTATTTTATTATTTAAATTGGTTTAACTGGTCAACATGAAGCTATTCTGTAAACCTGGATAATTTCCCAAAAAGGATAAACACGGAAATAGAAAAAAACAAAAAATAGAAAGAATAAGAGCTACAAAGTTTTTTAAATGTTTTTTTTTCTCACTTATGCTGTAGATAATAAAATCAAATAGAAGTTCTACATGAATATTATACATATATTTTCATTACTATATATTTTAATATTTATTTGTAAATATATCGTTTTGACCTAAAACAAAATATTACAAATTTATGGGGTTTTATAAGATAAAATTACTAAGGAACTTTTTGACTTTATGATATGTTTTTTTAAGTTTTTCCAATTTAAAGTTAAAATTTATGTGAAAATAGGTTAAAAGATGATGCTCTACCATATGAATCATGTATGTCCATATGTTTATATACGTGTATAACATGTGTAACAGCAATTTTGATAATATAAAAAAGTTAATTTTTAAAATCTCTTAAAAAAATGAGAAAATGTAGAAAAGGCGGTAAAAGGCTGAAAACTTTAAACGGATGTAAAAAATCATATTATTAAAAAAGAGTTCAATCTAAATTAGCAAAAAAAAAGTATCTGTCTATATACTAAGTATAATGGGCTGGCAAAACTATTTAAGGAAAAGTTTTAAAATTTTAATGAATCCTTAAAATATATTAAAATTAAAGATTATAAATAGAATATTATAAATTCAAAGAAAATAAAAACAAAATGTTTTATATGATAAATAAAAATGAATATAAAAATAAAATACTCACCTCTAAGTAATCAAATTTACATTCCTCTTTGTCTTCAATATTAAATACATCCCGAAAATCAAGACGAATTCTGTGATCTGGTGGAGCTGAGAAAAAAAATATTTTTATTAAAATATTAAATAAGACTTGAATATTTAAAATTCGAAATCATAATCTGACTTATTTAACCAAAAACAAACTAATTATTATACTTAGGTACAATAAATTCGAAAATTTTTAGTAGAGTTGGAAAATTTATTTTAATTAAGAATTACACAGATTTCGCTATTTTCAATTAATCTCTATTGAGTTTTAAAATACTTACACAAACACAGTGTTACTACTGATTATTTTCAATAAAATATTTATTTAGTTCCGACTAAAAATATCAGACTGCAATACTATTATTCAATAAAATAGAAACTAAATATACTTGATAGGAATCATTGAAATGTGATGGAAGGAGACATTTCTTTGGAATAGTAGCCTTAATATATTTTCTTTCATTTTTAATTATATCTATCAAGAATTTATAGTATATATCGTATTTAAATATAGTATTATAAATCAAAACATCCCACAAGTTTTTCACCTTCAAAGTTTCTTTTTTAATTTTTTTTTCCTCTAAATAAATTAAAGAATCCATAATAAATAAATGGTTAGATACATGCAATCCATACAACATATAGATATGTTCATTCAGGTAAAAGATAAAATTTAATCAATTTAATTTAATTTCTTTTTATTGTTAACATTTTTTCCTGGGTTTTAATCATCCTTAAGGACTTTTAAATTCATTCTGTAATTAACTGTCATTGTTTATAAATATTAAGTGGTATTGAATGAAGTAATGCAAAAATTCTCATTCATCCCCGGTACTTTTCTTATTGTATTTGTATATTAATATATATATATATATACAAAAATAACAGTAAATAACTTATAATTCCCTGTGCTTATAGTAGTATACACAGTCGTAGCTAAGATAATTATTTATATATTGTGCTTGATTCTGTGTTTTGTTCGACAAAATTCGAGAATTTTTTAGAAACCCATTTATTTAAATTAATGAATTAGAATTTAGAGCACTCTAATTTAATTTCTACTGTAAATATTTTACTATAGGAGTTACAGGTATGAAAATTTTACTGACAGTTTTAAAAGTTAGATAGCTAAAATAAACACTTAAACTTAACTAACTAACAGATAAAACTAAGCTTCTAAGAAAGAAACTAAATACAGTTTTAATTTAATCTTCTATTGCGAAAATGCATAGTTAAAATAAACTAGATCCGAGAGGAAATACTTAAAATGTTATTTAAGAATAATTTAATTAATAAACTTATCCCGTTTTGACTTAAAAAAAATATTGTTACAATGGTTATAAAAGTTTCAAAAAAATAACTGTAATCACCTGTAATCACTTTTGTACAATTAATATTTCTTGGATAATTATCTGGATAATTCGGACTAAAGAATGTTTTTGTATCAACATCACCAATTGTAAATTTAGCACATAAATCAGCTTGCAACGACGCTGCATCATATGGCTCATCACTTTGTGGAACATTTCTTTTACTTTTATTACTAATACTATTGTTTATTTTTCTATTTTTATTATTATTAAAATTATTTCTATTAGGACTAAGACTATTACTACCGCTCCTGCTGTTACTCCTATTTAAATTGTTGCTGGTTCTCATACCATCATAATATTTCTGATAATGATGTTGGTTTTGATATTTTTCTTTATATAAATGCTTATGATCATTATGTTCTTCATCAATATCATGGATATAATATCGCTTCTGTTGTTTCTGATGAAGCTTGTTACTGTTTTTGTTACTTTTTTGATAACTATTTTTTGACTGCTCTAATGAAACATGGCTTTTCATATCACTTTCATTTTTTGAATTAATACGAGTTGATATAACTGATGATGACGAAAGATTATGATTGTAATTTATTGTTGCTGTTATTAATGATGTCGATGTTGTATTATCTGCTAAATGTTCATTACTAATAAGAGTAGAACTGCTATTTACATTTAATTTAATATTAGTACCATTATCATTAAATCTAATGCTATTTGATTTACTCCTAATACTAGATATACTATTTTTTGTTTCCGATGATACATCTAATGAGGATGTTAACGATGACGATGGTAATAATTCTGACGATGAAATTGTTGTAGTTTTTATCACTTTAATTCTATCTTCAACTAACATTTTGTCTGTCGATGTTTCTGGATTTTCTAAAGATGTAATATAAGATAAAGATGATGATTCTTCCATATCACCTTGTTGATATTCGTTGTTACTATTTATTATTGATTTCGTTCTTGTTGTTGTAAATGTTGAAGGAAGAATAAAATTAACAATTGGAGTTAATTTATTTTTTAAAAATTTATCATATGACGATATGATTAATGAAGATGAAATTGTAGGCTGTTGAAATGTTGTTGTAACGGTTGTTGAACTTTCAGGCGAAACTGAAAGGAAACGAAAAGAATGTGTTATTAATTTTATTTTAAATAATAAAAACAAATATAAATTTTCATTCATTTTAATCATTTGATTGTGAAAGTCTTTGTTTCAGTTATTATTCAATCTTTTTTTTGTAAATACATTTTGAGAAAAAACTCTTTTATTTCAAAAACATGCGACATTTTTATAAATTAAAAGGAAATGATGGCTTAATAACACTTTAAAATGGAATGAATAAAGGTTGTGATAAATAAAATCAATCTTTGCAGAAGAACGACAAAGACTACTTCAAAAACTAAAACAAAAGGAGGTAGATTATAGATGCCTTTATCAACTTTGAGATACCCAGGCATTCCAATTATAATGTTTAAAATAAAATAAACCATTAATTAATTCCCTTTTTATATTATACTTTTATGGCCAAAGTTTGTGTAAAATTTAGTTGGGGTAGTGGAGTGGGTACAGTACAAGTAGTTGCAGTTTAATCTACTACACTCTTCCTCTTTTTAAATTATATCATTTTTATTTCAAATTATACTATATTTTAAAGAAAATAGAATAATAGTCTTAACCTTCTGAAATTTCATGGAAGTGCTTTTCCTATTATATAACTAACTGAGTGTAATTTCATCCCCCAAACTAATTATACTAGTTTTGAAGAAACTCATATGGGTTCAAAAGAATTGTATGGCAGCTCCCCGAAAATAAATCCGTACATTTTGAAATTTTTTATGCTTGTCCTGTTATATAGCTAACCATTTGTAATTTTTATCCTGCCAGTGATATTAGTTTTGAAGAAATTCAAATTGGTTTAAAAAAGTTGTACAAAACAACAGGGAACCTAGAAATTGTCTAAAAATGACTTTGTGTAAATTTCAAAACTCTAGCTCTTTAGTTTTTTAGTTATCGTGCTGCCACGGATGGACGGACGGACAACACAGTCAGTGGAATCTGGGAAATCAGTAAAATCAACACCATGCATACTTTTGACACTATATCAAGCATGTCTAGATCGATGCATTATAATCGGAGAAGCAATTTTAGATCTGTAATTACATACTAATAATATACAATCAATATTTTTTGTAAATTTAAACACAGTAGAGTACAGAAAATATTAAGAAATGTTGAACTATTTCTATATATATAGTTTTTCATATGCAATTTGAAATTTTTAAAAATTTTTCTATAAAATTCTAGAAACAGCTCAAAACATAAATATAACGGTTAATGAAAAAAACCAAGGGTTTTTAAGAAAGCACATTTTCAAAATTATACAATGTTTCATACTAAGTTTAGTGTAAAAAATATATATAAAAGTAAATTAATGTCTTCCACGAAATAATTTTTATGCCTACTCATAGTTAAAATTTTTTCTCTCTATTTCAAACAATGTTTAAATTTTGTAGACACAAGGATGAACGGACAGAGTTAAACTATAAAGGCACATTTTTTAAAGATTTTTTGTTTTAATTTATTTACTTTTAACTTAAAAAACTTTTGCACTTGTTCAAATTAGATTTCCAAATTTAATAAAATTTCAATTTGTGACAAATTTTGAATTTATGTTTTAAATTATTTTTTCAAGTATTTTATATATTTATTCCTGAAGAGTTTAGTCCTTTCATAATTTCAGGGTTCTGAGGTATAATGTTTTGGTGACACATGAGGAAGAAACGTTAAAACAATTAAATTAAAATTTATTACTGTCTCACATTACTTTCAATAACCTCCAACATAATACATAGTTTCACAAACGACAGTACCCTTGTTGCTTCCTGTAAATTCTATAGCCGCTGTAATATTAATCACTAAATTAATACAACAGTAAAAAATTTCACAAGTTTAGCTCAATCCCTAAAATGTTCAAGTCTGCCGTATGATGCAAAGCTTCTCCTTGAAATGAATGGTTCGGAACAGTAGTCGCAATTTCTAGCGAAACTAGACAGCATTGAGTTTTCTTAGTATGGAAATCAACTCTGTTGAATGTAAGGCATTCAAAGGCATTTATTTTTTCAAGAAAAACTATGTAATAAAATTTTGTAGCTTCTTCTTAAACTGTTTAGATGCTTTATAAACTGAGGAACGTTTAGGCAGACGGATAATGTAAATTTTAAAACATTTTGTTGAAAATATACGAAAAATATACATATACAATAATAGGAATCAAGACTAAAAATGTTCAAAAACAAATTAATTTTTTATATTCTAGACACAAATTCAAAAGAACAAGACCTGTTTTTTCTATTTTTTTAATGTAATTCAATCTGACATTCTCAATGAGCATCTATAAATAAAAAATGTTACAACACTTGATATGTAAATTAAATTGTACATGTCTCAAGTGCGATAATACACAAGCAGAAGCAATATACTATCAAGATCATTAATTTAGATTTCAATAAAAGACAAAATAAAAAGTGATGGATTGATAGAAAAATATTTAAAATATTCAATTTTCAATATAGGGTTTAGGGATCCCTGCTTTTAGCTTTTCTTTTGAATTACTTTTTGTTTCAATTTCAAAAAACAAAATTAATTGAAAATTAATCATTTTTTTATCTGTAAGTACGTGCTGAATATGACCTCAATTAAATTAGTCTTTAAATTTTTTTAGGAACCTAATAAAGTTCCCAAAAAAAATATTTTTCCTAGAAATTGGTTTTTTTTGTCGTTCATTTTAAAAAAAAATTCATAAAAAACTTATAAAACTGGAAATTAATGAAACGCTGAGTAGTAAGGAAGAGTTTAGAAAGTTTCATATTGAGTCATGTAATTAGTGATGCAAAAAAAAAACAAATAAAAAATGCATAATAGTTACGTTAAAAAAATTAACCCAACTTCTCAATATTCTAATTGTTTTCTGCTTTATTTTATTTGAAATTTTTATTTAACATTATAACCATAACTTTGATTTCGAAATGTTTAATTTTCATTTTGAATTTCATTCCACATAATATACAAGTGTTCCAAGAAATTTTATATATTTCTCAAATTTCAAAAATTTGTTTTTATAATATATTTAGAAAAAATGTTAGGAAGGTTTAATACTTAATATAGGTATCACTCCTATTATATTTGTTAAATATTTTTCCTTATTTTAAATGCAAACAGTAAAAAATAATTGCGATAATGTATTATCTTAATTACGTACTATCACTATCTATTATTATAAAAATGTTAAAAATATATTTTTTATTATAAAATATTATAAAAAATATTTTTAAAACTTGTATCAATCATAAAATTTTAACCTACAATTTTGTCATATATTTATATATTTTATTTATATATCCGGATATTTATAATTTTCTTAACTTTTGCTCAAATGGTCAATTACGAAATAGAGCATTACATTTTTATATTAAATAAAATTGTTATGAAATTTTTATAATATTTTAATATTATATAGGTACATAATATTAATAAACTATTTTATATATTTCTTTTTATTTTTACCAGAGGAGAACTAGATTTTTTGGATTTTGCTAAGAAAGAAATTAAAATAATAATTAACAAGTCATTAAAAAGAGCAAAGGTCTTTAAAAAATAAGATTTTCTAAACTACTTAATGTTTTACTGAGATTTGGGTACAAAATGCATATAAAAATACCCTGACAACTTATTTCATCAGTTTATTAAGTTATGGATAACAATGAAATACATATTTAGAATATAAGCGCAATGGAATCTAAAAAATCAGTTAACATGTTTCGAATGTAACAGCTTATCTAAATTAACGTTTATTTTAAAATGTATTATATAATATTTCACAGAGCGTTAATATACAATATATAATTATAATTACATCATGTTTGTAAAAAATCTTCTCAAAATCTGTCTCATATTCATATGTAAATTGATCAAAAATATAAAATAAAATTAACGAGACGAAACGAGCAGTCATTACGTCATATAATTCTCTTATATAATAATATTTCTTAAAAAAAACAAATTCAGTGAAAAATGAGTTTTACCACATTTATAAAATACATCATAGCAAATGTGGAAGAGTATATGTATATCTCTATTTTCATTTTAAATGATAATTGCACTATCATTTACCATAATTTTTAGTTTCGTTATAATTGTACCACCCACCTATTCCTTATTTTGATTTTTAAAGTAGATATTTTTCATTTGCTTTTATGACGTCGTCAAAATTTATAAGCGTTATATGCATGTAAAAATATTATATATTTTAAAATCCATTGAAATTATAAGAAGAAACATGGGAAGAGTTGGTATATTTGCTTTCAGAATCTGATAATTTATATCTTTCAGTATGAAACTCTTATAAATAGAATTATTGAAGTAAAAAGAAAAAAAACTGCTTGACAATTAACAGTACTGGGAGGAAAAATAAGCAAAATAGAAAATTGCAATAACGACTGGTCGACCTACAAAATGGAAAATTCTCAAGCATTTTTTTTAAAAAGAAAATTATAAACAACGAACAAAGAATACTGGCGAAATAAGTTGTGTTTTATTTCAATACAACCCTTTCACTATATAAAGTTATTTTCATAAGTATAATACTATGGTAAGTTGTTGCCTGCTGCCAGTATGTGGAGCACAAAACTCTAGTCCTATATTACAATCATAAAAACTTAATAAATTACATGATGGTTGTACATGAGAAGTATAATTATTAAAAAAAAAATATTATAAAAATTTATGAGTCTATATCTGTCCTCCCTTTAATACCAGGGGGAAACGCAGTAACAAATACGTACTTGAATTTCAATGTTCACTTTTGGTTTGCTAATTTTCATGAATTTAAATATTTTTTAATAGTAGGAAAAAAATAGAAAAAAGATTTAAAAAACAAAATTATCGTTTTTTTTGCTTTCGTTTTAAAAAATTGTCTTCACTAGTAAAGATTCACACCATAATATAAATTGGCTCGTGCACAATAGAAAAATACCTAATGGTATGACTTACCTTTAATACAGACGATTAAAAATTGCACCCTCTTCATTGTATCTGCTTTAAGTATTTTAAACTAATCAAGTTAAAATACAAAGTTTTTTATATCTTAGTCTACCAAATTACATAGAAACAAAATGAGTTCCTAGCTTTATTGTAGTTTGATTCTTTACCAACCAAAATAAGAAAAAATACATAAGTACTTATAAAGAGTTGCAGTAAACGGTGGAGCATTATAAAATAGAAAATGTCAGATCGAAAATACTCGAAAAAAACAACACCTGACAAATAAAAAATAAGGCAAAATGCCACATATCAAATCAAATTCAAATTCACTAGTTTTTAAGGGTGAGACGAAATAACTCCCAAAGGGCTTTAATTCACATTTTAAAGAACAATAACATCCCTCGGCAGTTATTGTACTATTTTTCGGGTTTTATTGCATTTTTAAAATAATCTAAAATCTTCAGGCATTTTTGTACTTTCAAAAGTGAAAAAGACTCTAAACAAATTTTTTAATTTCAATTTGAAATAAGATAAGAACCATATAAAAAGAACCAAAAAAAACTTGAAACAGTGCAATATAACTTTGGGCGTTATTGCGTTGGGCATTATTTCACCTCATCGTTTTTAACATAAAAAATAAAAAAGAAAAAAATGAAGTAAGTTTTAGTATTAAATAAAATAACTGTTTTATTTTAATTCTCCTCTTTCATTATAAAAACAGAACACTCAAAAAAGAAAAGAAAATCATCAACAGTTGGAAGAGCAAAAAGAGGCTAGAAATGTTATTTAATTAATTTTAAAAAAGTACAGCATGAAAGGACATTGAAATCTCTGCTCTCTGTATAATTATAAAAATATTTTACTTTTGACTATTTTTTTGGAACATTCATAGAACTATTGAATAGATAAGTTAAAAATACTTTATAATTATTTTGAACTAATTAGAAGAATTTGTGTTTCAATTGATTTAAATTTTATTTTTCTTCTTAGTATCTAACCCCAGCCCGGTTTTAATGAATTATAGAGTTTTAATATTATTATCCTTTTTTCCCTCGAGTAATGTGTAAGTTTTTTAAATTGAAATGATTTCAAACTGCAAATAAAGATTTTATAATTTCTTTTAAAATATTTTTAGTTTTACAACAAAAAACAAAGAAGAGGGTAAACTAGAATATATCAACTCTGGGATACCCACACGAAGATAACAAAAATGTTACATCATGCGGTTAATTACTTTTGGCAAAAAATCAAATACTCAACTTTTTAAACCCTGAGTTTTGTATAATAGAAAAAATTAGTTGTATAACAAATATGACTGAATTTTATTAGCACTGACGGTTCTGTTCTATAAATACATACATAGCTAGACTGACTCACTTCGATTCTGAGCCGATCCATATTTTATTTATATTTCCTCTCCTTTTCAGTGTCACAAACGTTATGACAAATTTAGTTAACCGTAAGACCTACATTCGTACGGGTATAAAAATAATAAGTATGTATACAACTTTCATACTAGGGGTAGTTTTGTACTGCTTAGTAAATAAAATTTTCTCAATGAGTACCAATTAAATCGTTAAAATTAGTTTAGTTTTTATATTATTTAAAAAAGAAAAAGATCTTAAAAAAATTTAATTTTTTAAAATCATGTTTAAAATGTTTTAACAGCTATGATTTTTTATAAGTATATCAATTATAAAGGGTCTAATTAAGCAAAACGAATTATAAAATTCAAATAAGTCTAATTTTTTATATATAAATTACTTTTGAAGATCAGCTGTGAAAAAAAAGAAAAAAATTGTTTTAAAAATTGAATTTTCATGTTAAGAAAAAATTACTTCCACTTAAAAGTTTTTAAAGCACAGTGGGACAAAACATATTATGTATTGATCGAATTTTATATAGGACTTCCAAATATTTACACTGGTTCTGGTTAACTGAATAAGATACATGTTATTTCGTTTGAAGAGTTCCGACATTTGAAGATATATATAACAATACTCTTAACGAATATTTAAAATTTTTTTAATTTTGGACCTTCTGATTTTGAAACTTTCACAAATTTGCCACACAATTTCTTTTTTTATACGAGCATTACTCTATGACTATTGAAGCTGGGTGTCTGATATTTTTCCAACACCAGTTTAATTTTATGGCCAATGTTTCTGCAAAATTTTGTTGGTCTACTGCAGTGGGTTCGAGTAGCTGTCATTGAAGTCCTTCTTTTATATGAGCATTACTCTTCATTTAATAAAGCTGGGTGTTGGAATTTTTCCAAAAATAGTTTAGTGTTATAGGGAAAGTTTTTCTAAATTTAGTTGGTTTATTGGCTGCCACACAACTCGTTCTTTTATATGAGCATTACTTTACACTTAATGAAGCTGGGTGTCTGAAATTTTGGCAGTAATAGTTTAATTTTATGGCCAAAGTTTGTTCAAAATTTAGTTGGTCTACTGCAGTGGGTTCCCATACAACTTCATATTTCATATGAGCATTACTTTATACATAATCACAATAAAGCTGGATGTTTTAAATTTGGTCAAAAGGAGTTAACCGGATGATATAATATTTATATAACGGTTATCGGGGTATCCCAGAGTTGATACAGTCTACTCTACTAAACTCTTCCTCGTTTTTTGTTTAAAATTAAGTTATTTGGAAAATTATTTTTATAGCTATTAATTTTTTTGTTTATCTAAATAAAACAAAAATTTTAATTACAATGACTTGAAGGTTTTTCCAGTATTTTTTTAATTCCATTTTTTGCCGCTTTCTACGCCAGAAAATTAGTTATTATGGTTGTATTTCAATACAATAAGTTTGCCATGAGTTTTATCCCCTCGACTTTCTTCTTTCGAAATATATTGTAAAAAATTGAGAACTCTGGAGATGAATATCATTGATATGTTAATACTTAAAAAGTAATAATTACATGGCTAATATGATGTGAATATATTTATAATTTCTTTTTATGCATCCAAATAAATAAAACCTAGAGATTAACTAATTAAATAAAAAAGGCAAGTTGCTGTCACAGATAATCTTTGATGAAACTTTAGAATTCTACTGTTATGCTATGTAACGTATTTTATCGTCGGTTATCAATAGGTTTCCAAATATCATTTACGTATTTTTACACGATTTCAATATTTTGTCTAGATATAAACGATTAAGTAAATCAAAAAAATAATTATGGATTTATAGATCTTTGAAATATTTAAAAAAAATATATTATTATTCAACAAATTTTGTAAATTCATCGTCATCATTATCATGAAAATCCTTTTAATTAGAACAAATTTTCCATTAAATTATTTTGTTCGTGTCCGTATTTGTGTTTGTATTTGCGTGATATCTTTATAGAACGTGATTATAAGGAACAAAAGAAAAATTTTAAATTAATCTATTGATTACTTTTTCATATCGGCTCAATTTTTTGTCAGTACGTATTGGTTGTTTCAAAAAGACTAAACGAATAATCTTGTACCTTTTTCAATTCTTTTGTTATCAAATGAAATAAATTACGATTATTTTTTTTGTTAAAAATATTAATACTGATGCTACATTACTTTATTCATTATCAAAATTACAAGTTCTAAAAACATATTTAAAAATTAAATTTGATGCACGCTTCTGATACAAGAGCCAAAATTTTGATTATTTCTTACTTTTTCTTATTTTTTTAAAAAAAATATAATAATTTTATTATCATAAAATAATGCCTAATGGGAAACTAAAAATATTTAAGCGCATTTATAAATAGTTATTATAAATATTTCTAGGGTTTATTAGTTGAGTATGGTTAATATTCTTGAGTATTTAATACAGTTGTTGCAAAAAAAATAGTTAAAATTCAATTTTGATTTCTTATTTCCAAATTAAAATTTTAAATATGGTTGTAAAAAACTGATAATATTATCACTGAAAATTCAGATCTTATGAAAATATTAATGAAAGATTGGGTTAGAAACGATAACTTACATTTGAAACACTTTTCTTTAAATATCTAATTCCATAAAAACTAATACATGTACAATATTAAAGTATGTCTTCTTCTCAACTTTTTCAATTTTATTTAAAAGAGAAGAATGAAAACAAAATACAAACAATATCCAGTATTAATAAACCAATTTCTGCAGGAATGACAATTTTTTCTAACTTTATAGTGTTAGTATATAATATATATATCACTTTTTAATTTTTTAGTTTTATGTTTTCTGCCTTTTTTTGCCTTGAAGGTTGTTAAAATTTATTCTAGTGAAATTTTTTCTTTGAGAAAATTGCAAAAATGAAAAATGATGTTTTCCTTAGGGAGAGTTCGATAATTCAAAATTAGGATCCATAAAAAAACTGGCCGCTTTACATTTGTTCAATTTAAATATGGAAATTTCATTTATATTTTTTGCTTCTTGTTCTTTTAAAGAGGATCGTAAAAAAAATGATTTGATTAATAATTTATGAGAATTTTATATTAATATATTTTTATACAAATTGTACATTTCATTAAATCGTTACAATTGCCTATTTAAATTAAAATTTCAAATTAAAAAATTTAAATCAAATCAGCCAAAATTGCTTTGTCCTCTTAAATTAATTAAGTCCAATAGAATTTTTTTCAAAAAATCTTATTTAATTCTTAAAATTATAAATTAGAATGGCCTTAAGTGAATATCGATGGCAGCAAAAATCAAAAAATAATTCATAAAAGACAAAAATTCTAAAGGAGGTTCCCTTCATCGAGAAGTAACATGTATACTTATAAAACTAAAAATGATAAGAAACTGAAATATGTATATTAAATAGGTTTTAAAACATAACCACGCTGATGAGTATAATAACAACAAAACTAAGGCTTCTTTTACCTCTTTAGTTTTAAAAATTGTTTATACCAATTTTGGCTCTATGAAAAATGTTCAAAAAACAAAAAAAAACAAGAAACAAACAAAGTCCTTAAAATTTCTGATACTTGATTTAATACTTTAGACAGTGGGGAACTTTTGGCCTAATTTTTTTTAATTTGCAGAACTTTTAATTTTTGTTTTAATTTTAGAACATGAAATAATAAATCAAATAAATAAATAATACGATGTTAAAGTTTTAATCTTTTGAAAATAAGAATTTTTTTTAAATCTTCTTTTTTTATCTTTACTGTTCGCAAAAATAAACTTACCCCCTAAATTCAAAGTAAATGAGGGTAAATTGTTTAACTTTTTTTTCTATACTAAAAACCTTAGGGCATACAAGATTTTCAAGCTTTCAAAAAAGTAATAAAAATTGAATAAAAATAAAATTCTGTATGATGGACAGATACATCAAAAATTTCTTATTGGTTGTTTTATTTTCAGTGTTTATTAATTTTAGATTCTTTGACACGATTTTCTCATTTAAACTGAAAATTCAGTTTTACACAAAAAAGATAAAACTCGAAATAATATTAAGGGAATGGTTTCTACAAATTATCTTAGACAGAAAAAAAATCACTGAAGTGTTTATAAATCTTTAACTAAAAATAAAATTTAACAATAACAAATAACTTTTAGAAAAGTAATTACCAGTTAAATAAAAAAAATCTTTGCAATAAAAAGATTAAATAAAAAATTGATAGGAAGATACTTTTAAGATAGACGACATTTACAATGTTGTTAATATTTTATTTCAAAATAATTATTGCCCATGTTGAGCTTTAAATGGACTATAAAACAAATTTTACTTCTTGTTCCGATTGATTACAAATTAACATAAATTCGCCAAAAATTGTAAAAACAAGGCGGAATTCCAAGATGTGGAAATGGAACTTTTGGAAAATTGGCATCTTTCCAAAATAAAAACTATATAAAGGAAAAAATTATTGATTTAAAATAAATTTAAAGGAGAATTAAGTATAACATTCTATATGGTATAAAGCATATGCTCTTATGCCATATAGAATGTTATCATATGCTCTTTTTAAAATTCCTTACATTGGAACCTTCTTGCATATGAAATTAAGGTTCCAAGGTAAGGAATTTTAACAATTTTTAGATTTAAATTTTACTTAAAAATAAAGTTATTATACCTAATCATGTAGAAATAAATTAAATTTATAATATACAGTTTAATAAAAAAAAAAGTATTATAGGAAAGTTATTTATTCCAATAAAAATACGAATTTTTAAAATACAACTTTTTGCTAAACTTTAGTTAAAGAATATCATAAGAACACAGACATGACAAAACTTTTATTATAAATTCAAAATATTCAAAAGAATATCCGAAGGACACTTCTAATTCAGATAATAGTCAAAGCGTTAAGGTGGCAGCGACCTTAATGATTTTCTTATCGTTTTAGTTTTCAAATTAAATAGCCATTCATTATCAGCCCGAAAAACAAAATACAAAAATATGGAAAAAAAGAAGAAGAATAAATTATTTTAACTTAATATTCTATACAACTCTAAAAAATGTACACGAAGATTCTGCCGAAAGAAAAATTAAATTTTAAGCCAGATCTTAGAACATCAAAAACTTTTATTAAAAAAAATTATATTTTCATGCTATAAATGTTATCATTACATCATACCAAAAGTAAAGCATAACTTACCAAAAATGTTCTCTTTTTCTTAAATCATTAAAATTTTGTTTCTTATTTCTTAATTTAATCTTGAAACATTTATTTCCTTAGCTAAATTACTCATCAAGAAAAATTTTTGTCCTGATTATACATTGACATGTACGACTATATGCATGTAAAATGTTTGTGTGGGCTTTGTTTTTGTTTATATCCTTGTATATTTATAGGATTATATGAATTCAAGCTGTTACTTGTATAAATGGTTACATTTAACAGACGGCACAAACAGTTTCCTTTCCCCTATTTCGTATACTCAAAACAACGCTTATTTAATTTCAAAATAACTGTATTTTACATAAAACCATCTATATATATATATATATATATTAGGTAATATTGTGATTCAATTTGAAACAGATTTTTTTTAAATTAAACTTGCTAAAGGCTTTTATTAAAAAAAAAAGTACAACAAATTCAAGTAAAAGAGTGATAACAAATTATCTTAACCGAATTATATTTTACTATCAAATTATAATATGCAAGAAAGTTGTAAAATGTCAGAACAGTGGTTTCTCTTTTGACAGATAAAAAAAAAACCAACTAACAGTTCCAGATTCAGGAAAGGAAAAACTTTGAAGTAACAGAAAGGAAGATCCATTCTATAGAAAAGTTTTCAAAGAACAACAAAATATTTGTGTTTCTTTAGATTATGAATAAAAATTAAAATAAAAAGTTAAAAAATTTAATTTATAAATAGTAGCGAAACTAAGAATAAAGTATTTTATTCGAAAGCAAGGTATAAAACAGTCATTAAAAGTTAAAAATATTAAAAATATAAATAACAACAGATACAAAAAAATTTAAAGAAAAAAGTGGAAGATTATTTATTTTTGGCTTTGTTATAGATTATTAAATTCACATAGCAAATTTTCATTTTTTGGTCCCTTATGAGTACAAAATAATAGTTTTAATAATTTCTTCAGCCTTAAATACTTAAACCGATTTGGTTTGTATAATTAAATTTAGTTATTTATATTATTTGTACCAGGAAATTAGTAAATATTACCTGATATGATAATAGTCCTTTGCCTATTTGAGCTTCACAAAATAAATACTTTCTTTTTATTTATAATTTCAATAATAACACTACCCCACCCCTATAATTAAATTTTGAAATATTTTTATTTCATTTTTTTATTGAAAATATTGGGTATATGTATTGAACAATACTAATGAATTTTTTAAACTAACTGTGGTTTTAAAAAATGAGATTTTTTTTAGATTAATGCATTTCTTAAAATGGTTTTTAACTTATACTTTATGTCTTCCGTTGTTTTTGTTAGAAATCTGATCATTGCTTCTAGTAACTGCTCAAAAATTTTTTGGAAGCCTTTTGAATCTTGAAAACTAAAAAAACTGTGAATTTTAAATTCAGATGGAGCAGATTCAGCCAAACACGTATTATAATTATTATAACGCAAAATTTTTTGATAGAAGTTCATCAAAGTTTCACTTCCGGATAACAACCATACAAATTTTTCTGTATAAAAAATTTATTATGCTACCGAGTTTGGTAATTTAAAATTGCAACCTTCCAATCTTGATAATTTTCTGATTGAAAGGGTAATGTGAAAATAGATTTTATATCTAACCTTAAAATTTTATTTCAACTCCGTTCAAAATTCAAATTTCAACTCCAAAATCCTTGCTCCCCTTTTTATGGTAAAATTATTTTAAATAATAATACTTTTATCACATCTGCTCATATTTACCTTATGAATTTCACCAGTAAATATTTAACTAATTTAATTTATTAAAAATTTTTTTAACTCATAGATTTTCACTTTCTGTCTCACAATAAAAAACAAATGTTCCATAAATTTTGAATTAATAATAATTTAGTGTCTATTAAAATCTTTAAGCACATTTGAAATAGAAAATAATAAAAAAAATACACTCACTTTATATATTCATTGACATCGGTTCACTCACTTGAATCTTTTTAACTTCTTTTTTGATAAGAAAAAAGTAAACAGAAATAGCGCGTTTCTGCAATATATCAAAATCGTTTTTAAAAATCTTATATCAATAAAATTGACACAACACAACAACAAAGCTAAGCAATCACATTTATATTTCACAAGTAGAAAAAGAAAAAAGAAATAACTTTAAACTTAAAGAATGGATGTAAAATTACTTTATAAAATCGAATTTTCTTTGCACTCAGACTTGAGCAACAAATTATAAAAACAACTCAATATTAAACGATTACATTGAAAAATTTTACAGCAAAAAAAAACTCTTTCATTTCATTTTTATTTGAAAATCGATTATGACTGCATATCAACTCCTGCAGGCTTTATTTTATATTCATTTAAATACGAATTTTATTTTATAATAAAATTCAGTAATATTTATTTACAGGGGGACTCTTTGGTTATTTATTAAGAATTTTAAAAAAAATAATATGATAAGAAACGTTTTTAAAACTATATGATAATACAAATCAAGACTTTCAATTAAATTTGGCTATAAAGGCTATATCTACATTATTGTAAAACAGACATATACACAATCGAATTGAAAAATAAAATGATTATTTAAATACTGAAGCTGTTTTGTAAGGGATGGTGTCATTACTCCAAAAAAAAATCCACCTGAGATTCTGAATTAGCAGGGATCTTAAATTTAATTCAAAAGCAGTGATATACGTCTTTTACAGAATATGTATTTACACGTGGTATGTGAGATTCTCAATAAGAGGGATTTTATAGTTGTATTCAAAATATGAATTTCCGCATTTTTTCAGAATATTAATTTTTTGATATTTTTTTTTTTTTTTGTGAAATTTTTTTTATTTTGGAATTTTTTTTTTGTGTAAATGGTATTTTAGAAATGGAATTTTGTTTTGGAATTTCGTACTAACCCATTTTTTACATTTTTAACATTTTTCTACTCACCCCATATTTAAAATTATCATTCCAACTTTTTAGACATTTTACTAATTTTATTGAGTCGAAAAGAATCAATCCTTCAATAATATTAGATACGTGAATTTAAAATGTGAAAATTACTGATAAATCCACCTTGTATGATTATGTATTTTGTATATTTAAATGTATACTTATTTTGTATACTTATTTTTTGTAATAAACAAAATAAACAAAAAAAAACTTTTTTATTTACTACATCCTTTAAAAAATTTCTGTTATATGAAAAATAAAACGACAACTTTATGAGTTGTACCCTATCACACAGGGCCCCAGTAAATTGTTGATAAAAAAAACGGTTTAAAAAACACAATAAAAAATAAAATAAAAGAAGAGCAAAATAAACCGTGTTAATACACTTCCGTTTCTTATTTTTTTTTTCACGCGCCTTTAATTTGCGCGAAAGAAAAAATTAAATTATTTGAAATACATTTTTAAAACATTTAAAGAGCAAGCGTTTAATTGAATTTATTCTGGTACAGTAAAAAGTTTCATTCCTCTCAATTTTTTTATGAAAGAATTCATTTGAAAATGGAAGTTTTTGTAAATATTAAAATTAATTATTCTATGCTGTATAGACCTTGCATTTTCAAGGAAAAACAGCTTTAAAAACCGAGGTTTAAATAGGTTTTTTTTTCAGTTATCTTGCCTTCTCCAGCAAAAATTACGAACGAAAGAATATTCATCGCAATATTACTTCTCTAGAGCCTGAAATTAAATTTTTTGATAAAAAAGTTAATTTAATAAAAAAACGAGGAAGAAAGTAGAGTAGACTGTGTCAACTCTGGGATACCCGTACGAACATATTATTATAAATATTAAATAAAAGTCATCCAATTTAAGGAAATCAATTTTTATTATGCTTAAAACTTTTTAAGATTAAACGAAATTTAAAGAAATTTGTCCTGAAATATAAAAAAAATAATATTAATAATCATTCTAATTTAATATAAATATGAAGAATGAAAATTTAATATATAATATTATATTATTACTTAATATATTTTTGTGAATTTCCACACCATCCTTGAGATATCACATTTTGGTGCGTTAGCTAAATATTTTACATGGCCAGCTTCCCCAAGAGGCATATATTACCATATCTATAACAATTTTTATTAAAAAATTTCGACACAGTCGAATTATAACATATTTTATTAGTAAATTTTAAACAATATAATTCTAAATTTAAAATAACGATTAGAAAAAGTACAAGAGAAACAAATTTCTGTACAAAATAAATTTATCTTAAACTATTTTTTTAAGAACATTACAGTGAAATATATACAAGTTAGAATTAAGTTAAATTTATTGAAATTTTAGAAATAAAGGGTTGTGAAAACTGAAAACACTTTCATAAACTCCTCCCTGATATAAATTCCTATTCTTATTTGTGAATATCCAATCAATTTGAGATCCTACATTTGTTGTACCTACGTTTTCTGGTAATGCTGAAGTGATACTACATTCTTCAAAATAGCGTGCTAATAAATTTTGTGGTTCAATTCTTAAGTCAGTATTGAAATCACCTACAATTATAATGTCTTCCTCAGATCTAAGTATGTCATGACGTTCTAAAATATTTGAAATTCCTATTTTTATTTCAGTAAGAGAACATTGAGTAGATTTGTAAATAACTAACACGATATTGGACTGATATTTAAATAGTGAGAACATAAAATATTTTTGTTTTGAAGGAAGGGCTGGATAAACATAAGAAGTTTCCAAATGAGAAAACGAATTAATGAAATCATTTTTCAAGTAGCATATTAACCCTTTGCCAGTACCCGTTAATCTGTGTGGATCGTCGTTATCAAGTCTTGTTATCTCTGTAAAATTCTCTATTAAATATGGATGATTGGGTCTACTGAAGGTTTCAACAAATAATAGTAGGTGCGCAGATTTAAAAACTGGATCAGATTTTATCAAATGAATATGCTTGGCTATACTTTGAACGTTGTGGTAAAGTATTTGGTTGGTATTACTGTTCGAAAATTGAAGAAGATTGGCAAATTTTGGACTAAAGCCTTGTATATGTTTAAGGTTTAAAAGCTGAATTTCAACAGCATCATTGGATTGAGGACTTTGTGGTGCAGAAAAATTTCCAACTAAGTATAAATTATTTGCAGATGTAGCTCTACTACAAGCAACGTATAAAGAAGCCCGAGTCATTCCTTTTTTTAAATGAACAGCTACAGAATTGTAAGTAGATCCTTGACTTTTATGTATCGTAATACCCTCTGCAGGAACCACAGGAAATTGTCGTCTGTCTACATGTACGTGTTCATTTTTTTTATATTGAAAAGTTTTCCCAATTAAAGAAATAGGTGTCCAAGAACTGTCTATACTACTTTGCTGTGCAGATCTAGCTTTATGTCCTACACTATCGTCTGAAAAATCAAGCCAAAGTATGTGAGGTTTTCTCTCGTTATTTACAATTTTAATATCAACATGTTTCAAAATACCTGTTGCACCATTTACTAATCCATCTTCAGTATCTATATTATTCGTTAGCATATACTTGGCTGTTACTTTTAATAACAAAGAGAAAGGCAGTCCAGCCGCCTCAGATATTTTAAATAATTTTACTTGGTTCAATATATTATTTCTAGAATTTTCAGAAATATTAGCCCTTATTTTATCTAAAGCCTTTGAAATAATCAGTGGTGTTTCGATACTATTCAGTTTTATAGTATTATAATTATCTACTTCAACATTGGATACAAAAAGATGAATTGCTTCTGATGGAATATTGTTAGGGCTAGTAACACGGTTTTGTAAAAGTTGTTTGTCTTCTTGAGTAAGTGCTCCTTTTGCTAAATTATTTAGAGCTTGCACAAAACTTATATCTAATCTTTGCCTCATTATTTCTGTTAACTCATAATATTTGAAAGGTTCCCAAAGAGGATTACCTACCAAGTCCGAGTAGGGATCAGCACTATTGTGTTTAAAAATCCATCTATCTCCAACAGGAGGCAACTGCCTAAAATCACCTAATACTAACAAAGATATACCTCCAAATGGAAGAGTGCTTTTAAATATTTGCTTAAGGCGTGCATCTAAATGTGAAAACATCTTTGACCCTACCATTGAAATTTCGTCAATAATTAAAAGCTTTAAATTCATATAATTACTAAAAAGAGAATTGCATAGGTCAGAACTTAATGGTCTTATTTCAGCTCCAGATTGATTCAAGGGTAATGAAAAAGCTGTGTGTAGAGTTATTCCTTTTATATTAAACGCAGCTTTACCTGTTGGTGCACAAAGTAAAACTTTTAAACTATTATCTTCTCCTGCTATTGATCGAAAATGTCTTATTAAGGAATAGTGTATAGATTGAATCAATCTGCTTTTTCCAACTCCTGCACCTCCTCCAACAAATTCATAAAATAGATTTCCCGCTCTAATATTATTTAAGATATGGGTTAGGTATAAATGTTGTTTTTCATTTAAAGAACTAATTAATTGTAAATAAATATTTTCAGCAGGTTCATTTAGTACATTAATAGCTCCATGTACATTACCTGGATTATTGATGTCATTATTTAATGGGTTGCTATCATCATTCTCTTGAATTCCAAATATTCGAAATTCATCATCTGTTTCACGTAGCACTTCTTCCTCTAACTCAGGTTGCTCTTGAGCTTCGCGAAGGGCATTATCTAGATCGTCATCAGAATCAAAAGCATTGAACATTTTTCTATTTGTAAGAATTAATGGAAGATTATTTTGATATATTTCTTGAACATTTTTTTGAAGAATATCCCTGTTCTCATTTCTCCATGAAAAATATAGCATAACTTGTTCTCTGTAAAAATTTTCTGGATCTATATGGAGACTGTATCGTCTAAAACGAATTATATTTGGCTGTGAGCGTTTTCTAAGATATCCACTTAAGTCTTTTAGTTGCAGTTCGTCACTTGAATTTGAACGACCAGCAGTTTTACTAAAAGTGTACATGGCGGAAAATTCAGCTAAGCATAAATTCTCCAAACAGTCAGGTCTTTGTACATAACGATCTAATAATGTAGGAACAAATATCTCAGTAGAATTGGGGTCATTTGCTGATATTTCTTGAAGCTCCGCTCTAGGTTTTAATAAACGTGTTCGAATTTCAGGAGGAGCAGTATTAATGTAAACGTCAGAATTGCTACATTCAGACATATGTTTTCCTAAAATATTGTATGCAGCCTCTTGAGCCGATATCTCAGACGCATTTATAAATTTATTTCCTATAAATCTTAACTTTTCTTTAATTGAAAGATTTCCTGCACGAATTTCTTCTATAGCGTCCCTTAAAATGTTGGACATTCCCCTATCCGACTTATTAATATATTTAACTATGTAACCTACGCAAGCATATGGATCAAGAATATATTGGATATCCATGTTGGCTCTATGGAGACTAAGCATAAGGGGATTAAATGGATTTATAAATGTGTCCTTAAGAGAACGTTTTAAAAATATGGTAGATTTTTTTATACTAGACCTAATTGCCTGTAAATATTCTTCGGGAGATAAACTAATTTCTGCCAAATTTATAAATTGTGTAAAACTTAACGTTTCTTCAAGAGTTGTAGAGTTAAGAAAATTTTTTATTTTTTGATAATTCCTTTTAATATTTTCAGTAATTTCCTCTCTATTTAACGGGTTTAATATTACAGTATTTTCCATAGGTGGAAAAGGCATATTGTACCTGCAATATGGCTGATGCTGATATTCACGAAGGCAATTTCGACTATGGGAATGTTTTTGATACTGCATGTACGACTGTAAATGCGGAATAGAACTGTCACATGAAACAAATTTATCAATAAATCTACAAACATTGTCATAGCTTTCTGGATCAGAGGTGTCGAGAACTGGAGCATCTTGCAACCAATACATACCGTGGACATGTGGTGAACCACGTTGTTGAAATTCAACACGATAATAATATTTGGTTACAAAATGTTCACCAAAAATACCTAAAGGACTTTTTAATAATTTTAACATAGTTCTAAATCTATGGTCAAAGTATGAAGCGCAAGTTACTGGATCTGTCCGTATTAATCTAGCCTTTTCTCTAAATTCTAGATTTTCTGCTTCAGTTTCACTTATTTCCCTATTGTCAACAACTTTTGACAAAATTATCAACAACTCAGACCATTTCGTCTCCGCAGCAGATAATGTAATGAAAAAAGTAGGAATGTGAAATTGTCTGATCATTGCAACCACCTTATTTTTTTCTTTTTCCCAATGAGCTGGAGAAGATCTTATATTTTTTAAAATTTTGTAACCCTCATCCCGTTGTATTAACCCCTCAACAAAATCTTCTGATAACATATTTCTAGCTGTTATACTAGTATTGAAATTTTTCTTTCTTAAGCAAGTTGAAATAGCGTCATTTATATTCTTGAGTTCATACTTTTTATACATATACAATAGTTTGTCTGTTCGAGCACATCTTCTGTCAAATCTTCGAACTTCAGAACGTGCTATTTTGCTATAATTTAAATATCGGACGGACGTATCAATAATTCTAGGTTTTCCGCAATAAATGGTGGGAAAAGACAATTCTTCAGAATATTCGTCAGTTAACATAGATAAAGGATGTTGACCTTCTCCAGGGGCTAGGCATATATTTTCAATAGGGACATTGTCTAATAAGGTCTCTTGACCACCTGGATTTATGTTCTCTTCTAATTCACTAATACCTTCATTCGGGTTGTCATGACGGCTATCAAATAATTGTTGGATGACTTGTTCATCATCGCGTGACACAACAAATGGAACTTCAGTATTTTCATTTTCAACCTCAAAACTATTTATCCAATTATTAGATATTTCTATTCCCTCATTAATATAAAGCGGTGTATTAACTAAATATTCAACAGCTTTCTGAACTTTAAATGGCCTAATAGTTTCACACATGTAATTGTGAGCGAATGTCATTTTTCTTTTTAAGTGGAGTTGGATTGTATATGTATCATTAAATGCTCTTGGAAGAACTTCCGTTGTTGTGTTTACCGACACAAGAATATTGGCCACTTGTCCTTTAATACTACATTGTTTTTCATATCCTAAACTACAGATTCTCATAAAAGGTATACGTGGGGCTACGAGACGTTCTTCTAAACAGGAGAGACTTTTCAAACAATCTGGAACAGGAGGAAAATCTAATCCATTAGCAAGACAAAGTATTGGAATTTGGCCTTTTAAGATACATGCTTTACAAGTTGAACAAAATTTGAACTCATCATTTTCGGTGTCTTGGTTAACATAAAAAACTTTGTTAACAAAATTTTCTGTGTATCTATTTGTTAAATTTCTTTTCGACAATGTTGAAATTGATTTTTTAAACCAAAGCCCTCCACAACAACAACAAATATTAACCGGACCTTCTTTAACAATTTTATTGTAGTCGTTCAAAATTCGATTGTAATACCTATCCATTTCTGCCTGTCGATGTTCTTCTATCTGAATTTCATCCATTTGAGAACGAATCTCGATATTTCGCTGAGACTGTCTTTGCGATTCGCGTAACCTAGTATTTGGGTTTAACCTATATTGTCGAGTTCGTCGAAAATTTTGACTTCTTCTTATTTGGTTTAAAAGAGATAACCTTCTTCGTCTATAAAATTGGCTTTCAGTATTTCGTGCGTTTTGTCGAAGCCTTATATTTTCAATAGCTTCAGTTCTTGCCCTCCTACGATTTAATGTGTTTCTTATTCTTTCGATATTTCTTAAAATAGCATTATGTCTTCTGCCTCTATGTTCTTGTGTGTTTCTCTCTTGCTCTAACTGTCTAATTTCTATATTTTCTCTTCTTGTCCTATGAGCCACTGTGTCTAAACTTTGTTCCCTAACCCTAACACTACTGTCTTGTCTTCTTGTCCTATGAGCCACCGTATTTACACTTTGTTCCGTAGCCCTAATACTACTGTCTTGTCTTCTTGTCCTATGAGCCACTGTGTCTAAACTTTGTTCCCTAACCCTAACACTACTGTCTTGTCTTCTTGTCCTATGAGCCACCGTATTTACAGTTTGTTCCGTAGCCCTAATACTACTGTCTTGTCTTCTTGTCCTATGAGCCACCGTATTTACACTTTGTTCCGTAGCCCTAATACTACTGTCTTGTCTTCTTGTCCTATGAGCCACTGTGTCTAAACTTTGTTCCGTAGCCCTAATATTACTGTCTTGTCTCCTTTCCCTATGTTCTTGTGTATTTCTATCTTGTTCTAAACTTCTAGTTTCTTCGTTTTCTCTTCTTGCTCTTTGAGCCAAAGTGTTTCTATTTTGTTCGTTTTGTCTAAAATTTTCATTTTGTCTTCTAACTCTATTTATTAAAACGTTACGTAAACGACGCTCTTCAGCCGATATCTTTCTTACTCTAGGCATTTTAAATTCTAATTTTTATTAATCAATTTAAAATATTATAAAGCTAGCCTATTAAGGAAAAGGAAAACTAACTTATTTAAGGAAAAGGAAAACTAACAGTTTGACCTCAAAATAATGCTTGCAATTTTTTTAATATGAATAATATTTTTTTATAAATAAAATAATGAAATAAAAAAAAAAAATTTAAAAGAGAATCTACAAATATAATTGTATTTCGAATTATTATTCGTATCTACTTTAACGAAAAACAAACTTACCAAAACTGGGTTGATAGCAAATATCAATTTTTCTAGTTTTATATTAACAACTCTCCACATGTATTTAAAAATTGGGTTTTTTCTTTAAATGTTTTTATTATTTTTATTACTTTATTAGCACTTTAAAAATTGGGTTTTTTCTTTAAATGTTTTTATTATTTTCATTAAAAATTGGGTTTTTTCTTTAAATGTTTTTATTATTTTTATTACTTTATTAGCACTTTAAAAATTGGGTTTTTTCTTTAAATGTTTTTATTATTTTTATTACTTTATTAGCACTTTAAAAATTGGGTTTTTTCTTTAAATGTTTTTATTATTTTTATTATTAGCACTTTATTATATTTTTATTAGCACTTTATTATTAGCACTTATTATTTCTATTCTATTTTTTTTACTTTTAAATTCACTACTTTTAAATTCACTTTTTTTATTTGTTAACCTAAAAAAATAGATATTTTTAATTCTTATTATTCACACTTATTATTCGCACTGAATGTTCACACTTATTTATTCTGTTCACACTTTTTATATTAGATTTTTATTTAACTTCTAAATTCACTTTTTCAAATTTTAATTATTCTCATTTGTTTTTTTTTTATATTTTATTGTAAATTACTTACTTTAGCTTCTTATAAATTTAATTTTTTCAAATAAAATATTATTTCTCAAAAAAAGTATTCACTTCATTAAAACTCAATTAATTTCACTTGCACATTTATCATTTAATTATTTTCACTTGCTTTTAATTTTTTGTTTTTATAATATTTAATTTGTTTATAGTTTTGTTTTTTTTTTTTTTGTAAATTATTAAAAATATCAATTATTTTTCAGTAAATATAATCACTTGTTTTATAATATGATATTAATTTGATATTAATATATATTTGCCGTGATATAACTTTTTGTTATAAATATATTTATTTGAATAATTAAAATTGCACTTGTTATAATTGATCGATTGAATGTTATTATTTTTTAAACCTTAATTTCAATGTTATTTGTTATTATTTTATCACACTTACTTTTTCGATTGATATATGTAATTAATAATATAAATTTTTATTATTTCTATTATAATTTGTTTTTACTTATAAATTCACTTTTTTTATTTGTTAACTTAAAAAAATAAATATTTTAAATCTTATTTTTCACACTTATTATTCTTCACTCTTCTGTTCACACTGATTTTTATTTAACTTTTAAATTAACTTTTTTAATTATTCTCATTCGTTTCAAATTTTATATTTTTATTGCATATTACTTACTTTAGCTTCTTATAAATTTAATTTTTTAAAATAAAATATTATTTCTCAAAAAATGTATTCACTTCATTAAAACTCAATTAATTTCACTTGCACATTTATCATTTAATTATTTTCACTTGCTTTTAATTTTTTGTTTTTATAAATTTATAATATTTAATTTGTTTATAGTTTTGTTTTTTTTTTGTAAATTATTAAAAATATCAATTATTTTTCAGTAAATATAATCAATTGTTTTATATAACATGATATTAATTTGATATTAATATATATTTGCCGTGATATAAATCTTTGTTATAAATATATTTATTTGTATAATTATTTAATATTTTACTTCCTATTTTTTTTAAATTTTGTTTTTAGCAATTAAAATTGCTCTTTAATAATTTTATAAAAGTTTTTAATTCCTTTTAGTAAGGGAGATACTAAATGAATGTTAGTAAGCACTAATACTTTGCTCATTATATACGCTGTAGAAATAATTTAAATTTATAACACCTACTTAGGTACAAGAAATTTAATTTATTTTCCAATATTGTACAAAATAAAAAGGCAAGTTCGATTAGCTATTAAATACAATAAAAATAAGGGTATTAAAGTCAAGAAAAGAAAACAATTGAAATTTTCCTAATTTACACATTGTAAATTAAACGGTTAAATTACCTGCCAAAAAAAATTTAAACTCTTTCATTTCATTCATATTTTATAGCTTGACGGAAGAAAAGTATACCTGGGGCTGGGAACTGTAATAAAATTTTACTAAATTTGGATTGGATTAATTTTTATAATTTTGAATATGAATTGATGTTTAACTATAAACATCAAAAAACATAATGTTTACCAAGATAAATAAATTATTGCAATTTATCACTAATTTCATATTCAGTATATGTAATTAATTTTTTATTGTTTTATTAACAGATTTATGTTTTAAGTATAAATATATAATTTTATTTTATTGTTATATCACAGTAATAATTATTACAATACTTTAAACTGGTACGGCTAAATTTTTACAGAATTTGTAACATAACATTTTAAAACTAAGTTTTCAGAATTTGTAGCATAAATTTAAAATCTTAATTTCACATTTTATATCAACTACCTTAACTTGTCACTTGAGACTATCCAAATTTTCCAGAAGTCATAAACTAATAACACCCTAAGTTATGAATAACAAAAAAAGAAGTTATATGACAGCTATTCGAACCTCTCGTAACAGACTACCTAAATTTTGTTCAGAATTTGGCCGTGAAACTTGATTTTTTTTGGCGAAATTTTACACCCTCAGTTTTGTTAGTTCCAGAGTTATGCTTATATAAAAAAGGAAGCTGTATGGCAAATACTTGAATGCACCGCACTTGACTAACCAAAATTTGTATAAACTTTAGGCATAAAACTTATGTACTCTTGGGAAATTTCAGATATCCATTTGTTTTAGGTATATGATTATGCCCATATAAAAACAGAAGTTGTATGGCAGCTACCCTAAACCACTGCAGTAAACAAACCATATTTTGCAGAAACTTTGGCCATAAACCTAAACCACTTTTGGCAAAATTTCAGATATCCAGCTGTATTAGGTATAGAGTTATGCCCATATATAAGCAGAAGTTGTATGGCAGCTACCCGAACCCACTGCAGTAGATCAACCAAATTTTGCAAGAACTTTGGCCATAAACCTAAACCATTTTTGGCAAAATTTCAGATATCCAGCTGTATTAGGTATAGAGTTATGCCCATATAAAAACAGAAGTTGTTTGGCAGCTACCCGAACCCACTGCAGTAGGTCAACCAAATTTTGCAAAAACTTTGACCATTAACCTAAACCACCTTTGGGAAAATTTCAGACACGCAGCTTCCATAGGTATAGAGTAATGCTCATATAAAATTAGAAGTTGTATGGCAGGTACTCGAACCCGTGGACCAAAATGGCTGAATTTAAAACTCGATTCCGTTTTTTGCATAAAAACGAATTTGTGAAAATTTCATAATCCTAGCTCCTTTACTTTTTGAGTTATCGTGATGACGGACGGACAGACGGACGGACAGACGGACAGACGGACGGACAGACGGACAGACGGACGGACATACATCGCTAAATCGATTTATTTTTCGATTCTGATCCGATCCATACACTTGAGTCTATATCTACCCCCTCTCCTTCTCTGCGTCACAAACGTAATGGCAAATTTATTATACCCTTAGAACTATGTTCGTACGGGTATAAAAATTAAGAATGTTTGAAACTTTAAGGTAAGTAGATTTTTATCAAAAGTTCTCTAGTTTTATTTTAAAGCACTATAAGCAATAATACAGTATGTTATTTCACTTTGATACTTCGAGAAAGCATGAGCTAAGAGAAAGGTGAATAAAATTAATCTTTCAAATTGTTAATATTAATTTGATAAAATTAATGTTTCCTAAAAACAAGCAATTATTTTATTTTATATAATATAATAATATGAAGTGATATTGATGAAAACATCCATTGTTTATTTAAATTCATATTTACACCTAAATTAAATATAAAATTAAAAATTAAAAATTTAATGGTCATCAAATATATTTAGGCAAAAATTTTTGGAACTTTGGAAGGGTTTCAAAATAAAAAGTAAGCTTTTCAAAATGAGAAAACAATATTGTAATATTTTATTTTTTCGTTTTTCTTTGGAAAGTTCGGTTTTCTAATTTTCTTATTTCCGCATAAAATTAAACTCCATTATTCTAAAATTAATGAAAACTAAAATCGCTTTTAGTTTCCCTTTTTTTATATTTTTATCCATTTTTCTGGGAAGCATAATTTATTAATTATTTTGCACCTAAAATGTCTAGGCAAAATTTTCTGTATCTGTTTAAAGATGGAACTTGTATAACTTAAAGTATTAGGTGGGGCTTTTTTAAATTTAGGAACAGGAATTAAATTATAAACAAAATTCCAATTTTTGTATTAAATTAATTTACAGAAATCACATGAATTTAACAACAAAAATTATCTTTTTTATGTTTAAAGTGCAAACGCGATGCGCTAGAAGATAAAATAAAAGAAAAAGTTATATGCCAAAATATTATATAATATTTTCAAAGTTATATTAAATTGTGTTATACAAGAAAAACCAGAGTGGAAATTCTTTAAATGCAAGCATGTTCTTTTGTCTGCTTGATTCAAAAGAAAACTAAAAGAAGAGAAAATTTGATACAAAAAAAGAGAAGATTCTATTTGTTGTTTTTAATTTTCCTCTTTTTCTGTATCTAAATAAATCAAAACTTAGTTTTCTTTGAAAATTTACTTTCTTTCTCAAACTTTCCCAAAAAAACTATAGTTTTCATAAATATAATTTGAATTCCATCAATTGTGTTTTGGGAACTTAAACCACAAAAACCAAAAAAAAAGAACAAAAAATTAAAAGTCTCTGTTTCTCGGAACCCAGTAGTCGGACCAACATAATTTAAAAAAGGTAATCACCGATTTTTTAGTAGACCCTAAATACAGCAAGTAAAAATTGAAAAAATTCAAACATTAACGCCGTCCCAAAAAATATTGTATATAATAAACTTTCAATTCGCGTAGAACAGTTCAGTGAGAAAAAAAATGTTTTGAAGTAATCAAACTGAAAAGAACACAAAACTGTAGAAGACCTGACTAAGAAATTAATTTATATAATTTTTTTAAAATTCAAAAATGGGTATAATATAAATTTCAATTGTTATGCCCGAATGACTATATAGTCAAAGTGTATAATAAATTTGCCAATACGTTTGTGACGCAGAGAAGAAGGGGAAGTAGATATAGACTCAAGTGTATGGATCGGAAAATAAATCGATTTAGCTATGCATGTTCGTCCGTCCGTCCATCATCACGATAACTCAAAAAATAAAGGAGCTAGGATTATGAAATTTTCATACCTATGGAAAACTGCGTGTCTGAAATTTTGCCAAAAATAGTTTAGTATAATAGCCAAAGTTACTGCAAAATTTGGTTGGTCTACTGCAGAGGGTTCCAGTAGCTGCCATACAACTCCTTCTTTTATATGAGGATTATACTACACCAAATGAAGGTGGGTGTCTGAAATTTTGCCAAAAATAGTTTAGTGTAATGGCCAAAGTTACTGCAAAATTTGGTTCGCTGAGGGTTCGAGTAGCTGCCATACAACTACTTCTTTTATATGAGGATTACACTACACCAAATAAAGGTGGGTGTCTGAAATTTTGCCAAAAGTAAATAACCGGATGATATAATGTATATGTTACGGTCATGCGGGTATCCCAGAGTTGACACAGTCTACTCTGCTTCACTCTTCCTCGTTTTTTTCTAAAGATAGGCTTTTTTTATATTTAAATTTCATAAATTTCACAAAAAAAGAACATTAAAAAATTAAGTTGCATCAGAATAAAAAGTAAAGATTTATCAAATGGATATTAAAAAAAATTAATTGAATTAAAAATTAAAAAAAAAAAATAATGTATTTTATTAATTTATTAAAAAAACCTATTTTAATATTATAGATACATACTAAATTTCCGGTCAATTATTTTGGAATTGACAAAATTTTTGCGCTGTTTAATTCTTTAGATTCTATAAAAGAAATTTTTTCCCGTATATTACAATCTCCAAAGCTCAGAGAAACTATAAAGTAATGCATTTCATTTAAAAAAAAGTTTTAACTTTTTATAAAAGTTATTTTTATGAAGTTGAATTTCTGTCAGAACAATTTTTTTATTTGTAAAGATACACGGGTGGCAAAGAACTAAAGTAATTTATTTTTATACCCGTGAATACTAATAATGTCACTGGTATATTAAAATGACTCCTCCGTTTATAATGCACCGATCTAGACATGCTGGATATAGTGTCTAAGGTATGTATCGGATCGAATCGACTCCACATAGTGTGTCGGTCCGCCCGACCGTCTGTGTGTCAGCACGATAACTAAAAAACTAAAAGAGTTTTAAAATTCACATATTTTGAACAATTTCTAGTTTAGTTATATAGTAGAAAAAGCACCTAAATGAAGTTTCAAAATATTACGGCTTCATTTTCGAGGAGCTGTCGTATCATATTTTTTAACCCAATATGAATTTCTTCAAAACTAATAACACTGGGAGGATGAAAATTACTCACAGTTAGTTATATAATAGGACAAGCACCTATAAGATGTTTCCGGACCAACTTTTTAGGTATTTCTTTTTCTTTATTAATTTTTTTTTTAAGCAAAAATTATGGGGTAGGTTGACTTTTAGTATAATTATATAAAGAAATTAAATAATTGTTTATTTTATTTTATACATCATAGTGGGAATGCGAGTTACATATAATTTAAGCTTCACTAACCAAAAATAAGTTAACAGAAATGCCAAATTGCATTTCCTGTTATTTAATTAATTCATTCATTAAAGTTGAATGAATTAATGTTAACTTTGGTTAGTATTTATATTTTATTTAATTATTATTATTTATTTAATATATAAAAAAAACAATATTGCTGATTAAATCAATTTTACTTTTTAGTATAAGTTAAAATAAATTTGATAATAAAAACAGTCTTAAGACCACAAACAACCAACCTAGTTGTTTTATTTAAATATTAATAAATACATAACTTGCGCGGGTATCTAAAAGTTGGCAAGGACAATTCGTTATAAATTATTTTTAACAAATATTAATATTGAAACAAATTTTTAATAATTATAAATGATAGCGAAAACTTCAATTTGGAATAAAAGAAATGTTTATCTGATATAATTATCATGCAAATATTTTCCCCTCAAAGAAAATATAAGAAAAAAAAAATTTTTGCTAAAAAAAATCCCAATTTTTAAAATTTTTAACTTTTAGCTTTACATAAAAATGTTTTGCAAAATTGCTAAATGCAAATATACGTCTTAATATTTTATATTAAAATATCTTTCATATTCAGTACAAATTTTCATTTAAAGTCTATCACAACCTGAAGTTTTAAAGTAATTACATTCTTGATATAAAATAATGGCATTATTACAGAATTATACAATATTACATTTAATTATTATTTAAAGAGAAAACAATAAAAATTATAAATTAACATTAACATCAACATTAAAATATTATACAATGGAATAATTAAAAAAAAAATTATGCTTCCGATTGTGATATGAATTAAAATAAATTTAAAACAATGTTGCATATATGCATCATTTATTTGGATTCCCTTTTGCAATTGTATCATTTTATTTTCTGTCATAACCGGAACGAGCAGTGTAATTTATTCATAAAGAAATATATTTAAATAATTCCTTTTTAATTAATTGAATATACCGATAAACAGTATCTACAGTCAAAATAAAATATTTAATCATATTTAATTGCATACCTCGAAAAGAAAACGATCCTTGTTTTGTAATCCGCAATATAGAAGTATAATATGTATTATATATATACAATTAAAATATTAAAACATCCGAGTGATGTCCAACTGTGCCAACTAACTTGCCCTATTACTTTATCTGCCCAGTTTTCATTTTAGCCTCGTAGGTTCATTAGATTCACAGTTATCGAATTGATTACTTTGTATGGCAGTTGCCCGAAAACGGGGCCGTAACATTTTGAAACTCCATATAAGTGCTCGATTCATTATACAACTATCAGTATGTAATTTTCATCCTCGTAGTATAATTAGTTTTAAAGAAATTCATATTGGTGCAAAGAAGTTGTATGGCAGCCCCCCGAAATTGGGAACGTAACATTTTGAAACTTCATATAAGTGCTCGATTCATTATATACCTAAAAGTGTGTAATTTTCGTCTTCCTGGTATAATTACTTTTGCAGAAATTCATATTGGTTTAAATAAGTTGTGTGGCAGCTCCCCGAAACCTTGGTCTGGTCTTAACCAAAAAGAATAGGAAACCTCAAAAATGTCAAAAATGTTTTGTATGAATTTCAAAACTCTAGCTCAAATTTTTCAATTCTATCTCTCTTAATTAATTTTTAATTCACGAATATATTATTAAACTTAAGCAAAATAAACTTCATATGATCATATTCATACAATGATCATCATGATAGATAATAATCATCATATTCATAATGATTATAATATCTATCAATATCAATAAACCATTTACTTAAAAAAAAAAAATCTTTGTGTTCTTTTTTGCTTATCTTAAAAAAACTACGCATCATTTAAATAATATGAAATCGTAACTCGAAATCGTTATCTACACAAAAAAAACAAAAACAAAAAAATAAAATTCATATAATTTCATGTTAAATACAAGATGCATAGCAAGGTTTCAAATTTTTATATGAAAATGTTGGAGTTAAAAAAGTTAGCTGTTCGAGAGCTACCCGAAGTTTTGGATCCGATCTTAACAAAAAAAAATAGGGAACCTAGAAATTGATTGAAAAATATTTTGTGAAAATTTCAAAACTGTAGCTCTTTTAGTTTTTGAGTTATCGTGCTGACACACAGACGGACGGACGGACGGACGGACAGACACACATAGCTAGATCGACTCATTTTTCGATTCTGAGCCGATACGTACCCTTGGCACTATATCTAGCTCGTCTAGATCGATGCGTTACAAACGGAGGAGCAAATCTAATATACCCGATGTCATATATGTATGCACGGGTATAAAAAACAAAAACAACAAAACAACAAAAAAACAAAATTCATATAATTTCATGTTAAATACAAGATGTATAGCAAACTTTCAAATTTTTATATGAAATAATTGGAGTTAAAAAAGTTAGTTGTTCGAGAGCTACCCGAAGTTTTGGTCCGATCTTAACCAAAAAAAATAGGGAACCTAGAAATTGATTGAAAAATATTTTGTGAAAATTTCAAAACTGTAGCTCTTTTAGTTTTTGAGTTATCGTGCTGACACACAGACGGACGGACGGACGGACGGACAGACACACATAGCTAGATCGACTCATTTTTCGATTCCGAACCGATACGTACCCTTGACACTATATCTAGCTCGTCTAGATCGATGCGTTACAAACGGAGGAGCAATTTTAATATACCCGATGTCATATATGTATGCACGGGTATAATCATAAATTATTCAAGTGAGCCGTATATAAGAAGGAAAAAATTTATACGAAAACTTTTTATTTTTTTTAATAAATAAAGGAATGTTATGCAATTAAATCCAACTTTAAATTATTTATGGCTATTATAAATATCTAAAATATGTTTTCACCAATTTTATTTCAAATGTGACTATGTACATTGAGAAATGAAAAATTTTAAAATGAAAGAAAGCCTGTTGCTTTTCATAAATTTCAGGTTACATTTATTATAACTTATGACAAGTACTAATAATAAGTAGGAATCAATTGTTAAAGTTGAAATTAGTTAGTAATGAAATTAAATTAAAAAAATAAATTTTAGATCCAATGTTTTTCGATCATATACATACATTTTTTTTTTTATTCTTTTTCCACTCCTTTAAGGAGTGTAGCAAATTCAACAAGTCTATTTAGACTAGACTTCAAATTATTTAATCATTGAGCCGTTGAATACATGTTGATGAATACCCAAATGTTAATTTTTTTCGCCATCTATTATCCTACACAAGAGTTATTTATTTCCTTTTATTAAATCTTATCTTGTGTTACGATATTAACTATTATGATATAATTATACAATCTTACTATATTTATAACCATGGCTACAAATAAGGCCACGGGTTTATTAAAAGTTCTTCTCCGTTTGTAACGCATCGATCTAGACGAGCTAAATATATGGTCAAATTTACCTATCAGATCAGCATTGAAAAGTAAATCAATTTAGCTATGTGTGTCTGTCCGTCCGTGCGTGTGTCAGCACGATAACACAAAAACTAAAAGGATTAAAGTTTTGAAATTTACACAAATTCATCCAGGTTCTCTATTGTTTTTGGTTAAAATCGGACCAAGGTTTCGAGGAGCTGCCATACAACTTCTTTGCGCCAATATGAATTTCTTCAAAACTAATTATACTAGGAGAATGAAAATTACACACGGTAAGTTATATAATAGAACAAGCACCTCTATGAAGTTTCAAAATGTTACGGCCTCATTTTCTATGAGCTGCCATACAAAGTTATCAATTCGATAACTGTACATCTAATGAAGCTTGAAGGTTAAAATTAGAATTGGACAAGTTACTTGGCAAAGTTGGACTTACTCGAACCAACCTTCAGGGTGGCCAAGGTTTATTATTTTATTGATTTGGCTTTGCTTGTTAAAGTAGGACATTACTCGGACCAACAGGATAGGCGAAATTTTTGTTTTGATTTTTTAATTGTTTTTTTGGTTTTATGGTTTTGTTTATTAAACTTAAAAAAAATTATGGGGGAGGTTGGATCAAATTTTTTTTAATTATTTTCAGAAATTTTTCTTTATAGGTATATTTTTTTTTAATATAAAAGCATAAGGGCAAAAACACGTTTTTTTTTTATTTTATGCATCATAATGCGTATAGACGAAAATCTGTTGTATTTGTAGTATATTAAGTTGTAAACATATTGAATTTATTATTAGTAAAATAAATTTGGTTATTTCAAACTAGTTCTATGTTAGAATTTGTTAAACGTTTACATATTTTATTTTTAATATTTTGTTTATTGAAATTGTTTAGAAGACTTTATTAAGAATAAACTTTGGCCTTTATTTTTTATTTATTTATTTATTTGTAGTACATACAAGACGATAGCAAATATTTCCTGATAACATTAATCCTTAATCGTATTTGACATTTGGACTTCTTATTAAATTATTTTGAGAGCGTTCCAAAATCTCGGTTTAGTAAATCTTTTTTTCTAAATCTCATTTTAAGAAAATCTCGTTTTTAGAAAATTTCTTTTTAGAAAATCTCGATTTTAGCACATTTTCAAAAAATTTTGTAAAAATGTGCCTATATAGTTTCACTCTGTCCGTCCGTCCGTCTGTCTGTCTGTCTGTCTGTCTGTCCGTATGTTTACAAAAACTTTTACCTCGTTTGAAATAGAGAAAAGAAATTTAAACCACGAACAGGTATTACAAAAAAAATTATTTCGTAGAAGAATTTTTTTCTGTAGCCCCACCCGTTACGGAGCTGCAGTACCCCAAAGTTGGGAAAAGCCCTATATTCAAATTGTTATAACAAGAGTTCTATTAGGTGTCTTTTCAATCTGAAAACGGCAAAAGATAGCTGGTTTTATAAACTTTATAAATTTTTGAAAGACAAATGTTTAGGGTTGTCAAACGGTACTAAAATTTACCATTATGCAAAACTCAATTTTTGCAAAATTTTTGGCTACACATATCTTCTATACGGGCCAAGCTAGGGTCTTGAAATTTTCGGAGTAGTTAGATCCTTAGAAATAAGTAGAAGTCGGTTAACAAACTTTTTTTGTCACGTCCTCTGTTTTGCAGCTTTAAGGGCCCGAAAATTGAAATTTTGTTATTTTTAAACACCTGTAACTTGAATACTTACCTGTTCAAATTTTTTTTTTATGATTTGCAAAATTGAAAGCTCTTTAAATATATTTCAACTTGTTTTTTGTTTCAAAGTTTTTTGTTTTTTGTTTCAAAGGTTTTTCTTAATTTTGAAGGGTGACGAAGCTACAGCCCCCGCAAATTTCAAAAAAGCCCTATATTTAAATTGGTATAATAAGAGTTCTGTTAGCTATATTTTCAATCTAAAAACGGTGAAAGCGAGTTGCATTTCTAGGCTTTACAAAAATACATCATTAAAATGTACAGAGTTGCCATACGGTACTAAAATTTACCATTATGCAAAACTCAATTTTTGCAAAATTTTTGGCCCCACATATCTCCTAAACGGTTCCAGCTGAGGTCTTGAAATTTTGGGAGAAGTTAGATCCTTACAAATTAGTAGGAGTCGGTTAACAAAATTTTTTTGTCACGTCCCCTGTTTAGCAGCTATAAGAGCTCGAAAATTGAAATTTTGCTATTTTTAAACACCACTTGAATACCTGTTAACATTTTTTTTTGTTAATATACAACATTATACTTTAACATATGTTAAAAGATTTTCTTAAATTTAAAAGGGGTTCTTTAAATTAAAGAAAGTGTCTGTCAGTTTTAACCATTTTTGCTTATACAGTAAAATTCAAAATAAAATTCCAAATTTTGGTAGAATTCACAATTTAATTTCTTGAACCTAAAAAAGTTGGGGGAAGGGGGGTAGTGAGGATTAGATCATTGAAAAATTGGGCAACCTTCCCCATAGAGGGGCATTAGGACTTAAAAATTAAAAAAATTACGGTTTTTATAAGTAAGTAGTAACTTAGTCACCAACGTATATATTTCCTAAATAAAACGTTAACATTGAAGCTTCAACATTATATTCCGATAAAATACTCAGTATGAAACACTATATTATTTTGAAAATGTGCTTTTTTAAAAACCCTTGGTTTTTTTCATCACTTGTTTATTAAAAAATCTCGCTTTTTAAGAAAATCTATTTTTTAATTGAAAAATCTGGTTTTTAAGGATTTTTGAGTTGGATACAAAAGCAGAATTATCAACGAGTTTTGAAATCTATAAAAATAGATAATTAATCATTAATTTTTTGTAAATATTTCATAATTTTTATATTTATTTTCGACTTTTTTTATGTGGTATTAATTGAAAAATTTTAATTAAAATGGGTTTTTTAAGGCAAAGAAAATTTGTTGCCGCAATATCCTGTCTTAAAAATAAAATAATTTCAATGGCTGTTTAGACGAATTCGGTTTTACTCTTTGATTTTTTACGACTTTTTTCCATAAAATGTATTTTTCTAAACTCCAATTGTCGATTATATGTATTTTGACTCAACAAAGAATTCGATAAAACTTTAACAGGAGCCCACAGTAAGATTTGTTACACAATATGCCCAAATAGAATTGATTACACAACTCATATGAGAAAAAGGCCAAATTGGCAAAATGAAATTTTCCAAAGTGAAATAAAGCCTATGCTTTATATATGTATTCAAAAGGTTTCAAGTAATTTTCTATCTCTTTCTTTTATGACACTCTTCGCCTTTCACTTACCCCTTCCCTTGACAACGCCTTTCACGTTTCCTTTGAACATATGGATGCTCGCATTCCAAAAAAAGATTAGATTCAGATTACATAATATTTAAACCAAATTTAAAAATTTTATTATTAAATTAAACTGAACATTAAACAATCCATTATTAACATAATAAATTACAATTAGGCTTTACTTCCATTATTTTAAAAAAGATAATTAGACCTTATTTCACTATGGAATGAGGAATAAATAATAACTCTGCTATTATGCTTTACTACTCTTGGCTATATTTCCTCCTGGCCAAAAAATGTATATAAAATTATATGATAAATCTGATTGTGTATTCAAAAATATTTTATTTTATACTTTATATATAAATTATGTGACAAAAAATTTTTTGACAACATTGTAACCATTTAATCAATGATTTTAAGATAAACTCTTTGAGATATTCCATAAATCTTTTGAGATATTCCAAAATTCTAAGGTTTTAAAGAAAACTTGTATACAAGCACGAATATTGTTATACCAATAAAATCCACACGTATTAAAACAAAATATTAAATATGAATATATTACAATTTATTTTATTAGCTTTTCTTTCTTAAATATGTACAGAAAAGCCGTGATATTTTTAGATTGAATAATCGTTTAGGGAATAAATAAATTATTTTTATAAATATACTATATAAACGTATAATTTAAAGCTGATCGGTACTACTTCTTCATTATTTAAACGTATTTGTACAAAACAACGTATTTATTTTTATTTATTAAATGTAAAAAAGCCAAATAAAAGTAATTTAAATCCTAATTAGTAATCTGTTACTTGAAATATCCCTTTTTAATAAATTAATGTTATTTTATAACTTATTGAGAGAGAAAACAAAAAAATTTTCAATCAAAACTTATTCCGACTTTAGATTACTTTATATTTATTAAAATTTTAAATTTAACATTTTAGCCTTCATTATGTTCCGTTAAAAAAACTTTTAATAAAAAATATTTGCATGCTTTTAAAGTTCAAAAAGGAACCTAGAAATTGGCAAATTTTAATTTCTTTAACTTTAATCTAAAACTTTTCTATCAAATTGAAATTAATTATTTTTTCATTTCATTTCATAATTTGAAAGAATAATCAAAATTTATTCCAGCCCATTCTTATTTTTACAAAATATTGCATTTATTTTTTTCATACTTTCTCCAAATGATTCAAGCCACTTTCTAAAAAATCATTTCCCCTACAATAAAAAAAAACTTTTTATAAAGTCAGATTTAAAATATGAATTTATATTGACGTCGGGCTCAATTTCCTACATAATAACGTCCAGTATAATTGAATTTATTATTTGGAAAAAATCCTTAATTTTATTCTTTAATATATTCCTACATTTTTATGTATTTACTATGGTTATATAATGTATTCATACGATATATATATATTTATATATATGAATATGTATATAAAAGATATACGTATTATATAGTATACGAACATTGATTAAAATAGGAGATATTGTTTTGTGTTGTTTTATGTAAAATATTATTAGAAAATTACTTAACCCAGTTTTCATACATTCATACTAGAATTGATTAATCAAAAAATAAGAGCAGTGTCAACTTGTTATTAACTTCCTTTTATTAAAAATTCATTTGTGTTGAATTAACTTATAGTTAATTCAAATTTTTGATTCAAATTTCATCAAACTAGAATATATTTCTTAATTTTTTTTTCATTTCAAAGTGTCAAGTAATTTGAGTTATTATATATGATCGAGTGCTTCTTTAAATTTTTTTGCAGTTAGACATCTTTGCTTTAGACTGGCATTAGAATGGTTTCTGATACACCTATCTAATGAATTACATAATACTCTTACTACAGTATTGTAAGTTGTTTTGTCTGTATACAAATTTTATCTTTAGTTTTAATTTTATTTGAAAATGTAAAGAAGTTGTTTTATATAACATTTTAACAAGTCTGTACTTAATACAGTCTTAAATAGTGGGTAAAAATAATTTTTAAGTTGAATATCTTCGATTTTTTGTTCTTTTGCTCAATAATTCTAATATACCTTACTAACTAACTTTTTATTGCAAATCCAAATCAGAGTTCACCACTGAGAATTTGTTATAATAACTAATACATCACAATAAAAATATCAAGTCTAATACTTGATATTTTCTTTAGAAAAAAAATAATAAAATGAAATGTATGACATGAATTGAAAAGCAATTTAGTCTCTTTGTGTTGTAAAAGTTGAAAATAAATTGACAAAAAAAATCAATGTTCGATTAGATTTCAATTTACAATATGATAAAATGAAATAACAGAGCTATGTTGGTTTTTTTGATCAAAATGAAAACTGAAAATTGAACAATTTTCAACACAGTTTTTATAATTTAAAAGATTTTAAATATTTAATATGCTTAATATTTCTTGATTTATTTATTTAAATCACAATTTATATTTAAAATTAAAACTTGTCTAGAGAACTTGTCTTTCGCAATTAATTAAGTGAGAGAAGTGTAATATTGTTCAATTTAAATTACAGCTCAGTCAAAAACGTTCATTTTAGTAATTTTTACAGGATTCGAAATATTCAAATACCCAACAATTATAATTCCTTTTCTGATTCTATTTTTAAAATGAAATTTCTGTCTTATAAATATACATTAATTTTATGCTTTAAAAAGTTTGTATCTAATATAAAATTTCAGTAGTTGAATCCTTATGAAATTTTCTTACCCAAGCTTCTAACAACTCAACTCATTTATTAAGTAATTCATGTTATTTTTCGAAAAGAAAATGGCTAATAAGAAATAGAAACAAGTGATGAAAAAAAACCAAGGGTTTTTAAAAAAGCACATTTTCAAAATTATATTGTATTACATACTGAGTTTAACTTTTGAAATATTTACTTGGAAATAGTTACTACTGACTTATAAAATTTACTGCTAACAGTAAATTTTTTATTTAAAAGTTGTTATAGCCCTTCAATGGGGAAGGTTGCCAAATTTCTCAAGTCTCTAACATCAACTTCCCCCCCCCCCTCATCCTCTAGTTTTTTAAGTTCTAGGAATTAAATTGTGAATTACACAAAAATTTGGAATTTTACTTAGAATTTTATTATCTAAGCAAAAATGGGTAAAACTAAGAGACACTTTCTTCAATTTAAGGAACCCCTTTTAAATTTAAAAAAAAACCTTTAACATATGTTAAAATATAATGTTGGACCTTTAAATTTTGTATATTAATAAAAAAACAATTTGACAGGTATTCAAGTTACAGGTGCTTAAAAATAGCATAATTTCAATTTTTGGGCCCTTATAGCTCCTAAACAGGGGGCTTGACAAAAAAATTTTGTAAACTGACTCCTACTATTTTTTTAGGATCTAACTTCTCCCAAAATTTCAAGACCCTAGCTTGAACCGTTCAGAAGATATGTGTGACCAAAAATTTTGCGAAAATCGAGTTTTGCGTAATGTTAAATTTTTGTACCGTATGGCAACCCTAAACATTTGCCTTTTTAAAAATTTATAAAGTTTATGAAACCAGCTATCATTTGCCGTTTTCAGATTGAAAATATATGTAACAGAACTCTTGTCATAACAATTTAAATATAGGGCTTTTTCCAACTTTGGGGGGCTGTAGCCCCGTAACAGGTGGGGCTACAGAAAAAAATTCTTCTACGAAATTATTTTTTTTGCAAAAACTACCCATGGTTAAAATTTCTTTTCTCTATTTCAAACGGTGTAAAAGTTTTTGTAAACATACGGACGGACGGACGGACAGAGTGAAGCTATATAGGCACATTTTTACAAAATTTTTTGAAAATGTGCTAAAAAGACATAGGAATAATAAAATATAATAAAAAAAATTAAAAGATATAAATATGTAGCAATAAAACATACAGAAAAATATTTTTTTCTTCCATTATACATATATATTTTTTATTATTTTGCTTTTATTTATAATAAACAATAATTCCTCATTTTGAATTTCCTACGACTTCCATATAGAATATAAATATATACAGAGTGCTTAAAAAATTTAAAGTATAATATAGTTATTCCAGTTTATCATATTGTTAACAATAGCTTTCGTTTTTATTTTCAAAAGTTAACATCTTTCATAAACCAAAAGTAAACCTAACTTTTGATATTTAGTGAAAAGTATTTTGAAGTACACCCTGTATGCATGTATATCAGTTACTTTTATCCGATTTTTATTATAAATTGTTCGTCCATTTACAGAAAGTTTATCAAAGTTTTAACACGGAAAGTCTTTTTGCAGAAAAAGTTAAAAATAAAAAAAAATTAAATAGAAAAGAAAAATTCAAAGTATGACAATTTTTACCACTACTTGTTCTTCCTCTTTTTTTTCTTCGGTCAACTTTTATTTTTTTTTAAATAACATGAAATGAAAAAATTTGATAGGTCGTTCAATTCAATAAATTTTCAATATGTATGTATTGAGGTCTAAGAAACAAAAAAGTAATGCACCTTAATTTATAAACTGACACTTTCAGAGCTTACTAAGAAATATTTAAATGAATGAATATAAGATTTATACTTTTTAAATAATAATTAAAGAATAGTTCCAATATTAGAAAAAACTGGAAGTATTTGATATTCGGTATATATTATAACAACATATTTTTGATATACCCGTAGATACGAGATATTGACATATTGAGAAATTGAGTTACAGTTCATTGAATACAAAATATAAATATTTAATACCTAGAGGAAAAAAATATAAAGCGAGCATAACTTTCATTAACTATAAAGTCAAACGGGCATCGACGGCATATAGGCCTTTAACAAAAAAAGTATTTTGGAACAGTCAAACTATCAAGAGATTGAAAACATTGGAGTTCATTTTCAGTTTAAGAATCATTATAATACTCTCCTTTATACTTTATAAAAGAAACAAATAAATATTTTCATAACTTTTATTGTCTTTTTCAATCACCATAATATAAAAATAAAAAATAAAAATTTTCGGGTATATTTTCTGTGTTTTCTCTTTCTTTGACTCCTTTCTTTAATAAAGTATGAAATATAGTACATATATTGTCTTCGAAGTTTTTTTTATATTTCAAAGAATATAAGAACATTGAATATTTTTTCAAAAATACGTCAATATTAAAAAATAACTGAATTTTTACACATTAAATTTCAGACATGAAATTATTTGTATATTTAATATTTTTATTTGACTGCTTTGTAAGAAGAAGGAATGAAGAGTGAGTTTAGATCCTAGCATAAATGTTTTACTAATGTCAATTGTAGCCCTTAAGTAAAGAACGATCTGAGTCACTAATTTTTTTTATTGAACATATTTTAATTTTAAAACAAAAATATCAATTGTGTAAATTATTTAACAACTTATAACAGTAATTGAAGTTAATTTCACACATAAAATGTATATACGCCAAATAAAAAAACTAAAATTATGAATGAAATTAGGAACACTAAATTTAAATGAAATTATTAATTATTTAAAAAAAAATTTAAAAATGAGAAAAACTCAAAGGTTTACTCAAACCTAAGACATAATACAACTTAATATTTAGATAGAATTTTAATTAATTCAATCAGTCTTATTTTTGTATACCTACAACACAATTAAATGATTAATAGTATTTTTATAATAATTTCAGACATCCTGAGTATTTCAAACTTGTTAAATTCAATAGCAAAAATGTCTTTGTAGACAAACAAATTCAGGAAAATTTCAATATCTTAGTTTTTCAATTTTTGACTTATCGTAAGAACCGGGGTCCGGGGTCGTATTCCAGTGAAAGTCAAAAATCTTTTATCTGATTTCCGACTAGTAATATATCTTTATATACAACGAATTATATTATATGTATATCTTTAATAAATATGCATTTATATAATAATATAAACAAATACAAAATATAAATAAAATAATTAAATTTAATAATAGAAGTCACAGATATAACTAAAGTGCAAAATTATTACAATATAAACAAAAAAAAATTATTTTATCTATTAAATATCTATAACAATTCTACATGTTATAAGTATAGTGCATGAGATAGTTTCAATTGTATTTCGAATTCATTAAGAGCAATTGAAATTCAATTCTAACAAGTACCTTTGGTTATAGATAGGCTTATTAGCGTAGCAGTTGAACGGGTAGCACTTAAAAAAATTACGGACCAAAACACATAGCTTAACAAACTTACTTTTCAATTTTGATCCAATCCACATAATTGTGTCTCTAAACTATTTCGTTTCCTCTATATCGTCACAAATGTAGAAATGTAGTACAGCATTAGAGCAATTTTAATTTGGGAATAAACAATCTATTGGTCTCTTTTACACCAAGTAAAAACAATAATTATTAACAATTTTTAGTGAAGACTGAAAATTGAGGAAGAGAAATAATTTCCTGGCACCGGGTCAAAACCGAAAAAAACGAGGAATATTGTAGTAGAGTAGACAGTGTCAACTCTGGGATACCCGTATGACCGTTATATAAACATTATATCCTTATTATTATAAACATTAATTACTTTTGGCAAAATTTCAAACATACCAGCTTTATTAGGTGAAATATAATGCTCATATAAAAGAAGGAGTTGTATGGCAGCTACTCGAACCCTTTGCAGTAGACCAACCAAATTTTGCAGTAACTTTGGCTATTACACTAAACTACTTTTGCCAAAATTTCAGAAACGTAGCTGTAATAGGTACAGAGAAATACTCATATAAAAAAAGAAGTTGTATGGCAGCCACCCGAACCCATGGATTAAAATGGCTGGATTTAAATAGCGATGACGGCTATTGCAAAAAAACGAATTTGCGAAAATTTCAAGATTCTAGCTCCTTTAGTTTTTGAGTTATCGTGCGGACGGACAGACGGACGGACGGACCGACGGACATACACAGCTAAATCGATTTTTTTTTTCGATTCTGAACCGATCCATACACTTGAGTCTATATCTACCCCCCCTCCTTCTCTGCGTCACAAACGTAATGGCAAATTTATTATACCCTTTGACTATACGGGTATAAAAATTATCATCAGTGTTTACTAAAATTTTCATTTTCTTTTTTTATTCCCCATCTTTTGTTTTTCGCTGTCTCTTGTTTTTTCTCTCTCTATATTGTTTATGTATTTTTATCCGATTGTTTGTTGTTTTATGTTCAAAATTTATTTCAAATTTTTATGTTTTTTGCTGATATTTTGTTGTTTTGATTTTTTATTATTTTTACATTGAACATAAAAATAAAACATAAAAATTTTTAAAATTATGTAGGTCTACTGTAAGACCTTACACCGCAATAATTATTTCAAGGATGACTTTGTAAAAAAAAAAAATCATAATTTTTTTTATTTTGATTTTTTTTCAATGAATTACTTTTGTATTGTTATTATTTGAGAAATTTTTACTTTTTCAGCTGGTTTTTTTAAAGGAATTTTTTTTGGCAGAAATAGAAATTTTTGCTTTGGTCATATTTTTACGACCGAAATGACGAAAGGTTAGTGCACATGGCAGTAAATTTTTTTATATTTTGATTTTCTTTACGGTTCGTTTCAGTACGAAAATAAAAAATTCTTTTACACGTAACCAGAATATTTCGAAAAGCAAGAAAATGTATTTTGGTGTTGTGGAATGTAATTATTTCGTAAGAATAAAAAGGTTATAAAAATTTTCAAGGTTAATATAATTCTGGATAAATTCAAAAAAAATATGTATTTCTAATATTGAAAATATGTAATATGTTATATATTAATGAAAAGTTTTTTTTAAAAAGAATACACTTGTAAACATGGGTTTGGTCAAGCATCTAACACTTATAACATAGATTAATTTTTGCAGTATGTATAGTATATAAGTATAATGAACATAACATGAATGTAAAATAAATGTTTTTCTTATGACACGTATCACTAAAGTCGCAATTAAATATTCTATGTGAAAGGAAATCTTCTACAAAAATTTGAAAATTCGGTTTATTAAAACTATTTTAGTTTCTCCAGACATTATTTTTAAAAAATAAAATAATAAAATTTAGCATAATCATTGTAAACAATCGTACACGGCTTCATTTCCCAGTGATTCCCAAAAACTAGCTAATGAACAATTTAAAATTTGTGTTTATTTATGTACATATTTATGGCAAACACTTTAAGTTAGTTTTTTGTAACGGTTAATTTAATAACCTTGTATAGTTGTCCTTAGCAACTGTTCTAGTTTTATTCTTATCGAATAAGTCCAGCGACATATAAATTCTTTATTTCTTTGCATGTCACGATGGGATACAGCGTTCCATACTAACAAGAAATTAAGATCTGATCAGAATCATTTTTCTCAAACATAAGTTTAATAGTCCTCAAGGATTTTATACTTGCCCATATTAAATACAGACGCTGCGATAATAAAAAACTTTAGTTTTAAAAAGTCACGTCATCATGGTAAAATATGTTAAGTTTAAAAATATAATTAAATAACATAATTATGTGATGTATATTGTCACAGTAAAGATTTTGTCTTTTTTGAAAGTCTGTCAAAATAATTTTTGTAACTAAGCTTTTGTTTTTGTAATTATAAATATTTAGCGTCTCAAAAACCAATCTAAAAATATTTTTGAAAATTGCATAAATTCTTAAAATTTAACTCATTTTTCTTCTCCCATTAAGACTTATTCTAAAAAAAACTGTTGGAAAAAATAAGTTTTATTTTTTTAAAAGGAAAATTTTCTCCAACAATCGAAAACAATTAAAATCGTACCAGTCTGAGTTCTGATTGTCTGAAAAGAATATAAAACATTATAAAATCACTACAATGTTTATATTTCCTTCAAAACAATAATTTTAACCTAATTAATTAAACATAATTATCTCTTCCAAAAAGAATTTTAATATCTAAACCAAAAAACTTATCTAGATGAATACAAAATTGTACCACCATTTGGTAAAGTGTCAAATAATATTTTAGTCATATTTATGAAATATAAATGTATATATTTCTAATAATATTTTTCACAATATAATTATCACATTCTTTCAAACTTTCTTTTTCCTATTTTTTACAGGTGGTATTTTTAACTACAATAAATTCTGGTTATGTTACAATAACAACTGCGAGTGACATTATTTTTCTTTATGAACTATGTAATTACTTTGGACATTAGATTTATATTGGCCTTTGACTGCTTGTCTGACAATTTTTATAAAAATAGAAAACTCGACACTTTACTAAAACTTGTAAGAAACTTAAAGTCACAAAAGCGCAAATATGTTCGCTTATACCGTTCAGTTCACACACCCCATTCAAATTATCGTTTCAGACATACTCAAAAACTCTAATGGATATGTTTTTATATAAGCTTTAATAGGCTGGTGGTAACAAACATTACTATAACATTCATTTCTATTCACTACTATTACTTATTTATCCTTCTATCAAAACTTAAATTATTTTTTACTACAATTAAAATTTTGAACCCAAATAATTAAAAAGAAAATTAAAAATTTTAAATCGACATATTTAAAATTCATTCTGAAGTCAATAAACAAAATTCCGTAAATTTTCATCTTTCAATGTCAAAGATTTTGAAAAAATTTGCTTATATAGTTTCACTCTGTCTCTCCGTCTGTATGTTTACAAAACTTTTACACTGTTTTACATAGATAGAAGAAATTTGAGCAACTAGTACGTATTGCAAAATAAATAATTTCATGGAAATACTTTTTTCTCTAGCCCCATCCGTTACCTAACTACAACTCTAAATGAATTTTTGAAACGGTAATGCATAGAGTTGGCACATGGTACTAAAATTTACTGTTATGTAAAACACAGTTTTAGCAAGTCGTTTAAAATTTAAGTAGTACGAGTCATTTAAAAAAATTTTTTTGCCACGCCCCCTGTTTAGGAGCTGTGAGAAGTTCAAGGCTGAAATTTTTTAATTTTATGCACCTTTACCTTAAATACCCTTCCCAATTATTTTTTGCAATATACAAAATTTAAAGGTGCAACATTATATTTTTTCTCAAATCTGAAGGAGGTCCTTAAAATAGCCAAAGTGTCTCTTAGTTTTAACCACTTGTGCTTATATAATAAAATTCTAAGAAAAATTTCAAATTTTGATGGAAATAGCAATTTAATTCCTTGAACCTGAAAATTTTGTGCAGATAAGGGATACTAAGACATAAAAATTAAAAATTTGCTATTTTTATAAATCAGTGACTTAGTCAGTAGGGTATAGATTTCCAAAATAAAACGTTAATATTAATGCTCCAATATTATATTTCACATTTGTTAACAGGTTTTCTTGAGTACATTGGGATTTTATTTTAAGTATTAAAATTAAAAATTTAATATTATTCATAATTAATAATGTATTGATGAAATAACTAAACTATAATATAATTTATTTTTATACCCGTATGAATATTTGTCAAAACGGTATACTAAACTTGCCATTACGTTTGTGATTCGGATAAGGAGGAGGGTAGATATAGACTCAAGTGTATGGATCGCATCAGAATCGAAAAACAAATCGATTTAGCTATGTATGTCCGTCTGTCCGTCCGTTCGCAAGTTAACTCAAAAAATAAAGGAGCTAGGATTTTGCAATTTCACAAATACGTTTTTATGCAATAGCCGTCTTAGCTACTTAAATTCAGCCATTTTGGTTCAGGCGTTCGAGTTCCTGCCATACAACTTCTTTTTTTATATGAGCATTGCTCTGTACTTATTACAGCTGTGTGTCTGAAATTTTTCCAAAAGTACTTTAGTTTTATGGCCAAAGTTTCCGCAAAACTTGGTTCGTCTACTGCAGTGGGCTCGAGTAGCTGCCATACAACTTCTTATTTTATATGAGCATTACTATATACCTATTGAAGCTGGGTGTCTGAAATCTTGCCAAAAATAGTTAAGTGTAATGGCCAAAGTTACTTCAAAATTTGGTTGGTCTACAGCAAAGGGTTCGATTAGTTGCCATACAACTCCTTCTTTTATGTAAGCATTACTCTACACCTAATAAAGCTGGGTGTCTGAAATGTTGCCAAAAGTAGTTTAGTGTAATGGCCAAAGTTAATGCAAAATTTTGTTGGTCTATCGCCTTCTTTTATACGAGCATTACACAACACCTAAAAAAGCTGTATGTTTGAAATTTTGTCAAAAGTAATTAACTGGATGATATAATGTATATGTTACGGTCATACGGTTATCCCAGAGTTGACACAGTCTACTCTACTACACTCTTCCTCGTTTTATATATTTTTATAAAAATAAATCGCAGTATGAAACCCTATATAATTTTGAAAATGTGGTTTTTTCAAAACCCTTGGTTTTTTCAGAACTTGTATAAAATCATTTGTCGTTTTCAGACAAGAACAACCCCAACATAAAACAAATTATTATTATGATAATAAGAAAGAGAAGAATAACATTATAGTTATGTTTACATTTAAATAAAATTGGAAAGAGAGAAAATAATTATTTCTAAATGTATCCAACGGTGAAATATAAACTAATAATAATAAATATAATTTTTATTTTTATGTTCACCTGCTGCTTTTCATTATAGTGAAGAGAAACATCATCAAAATAAAAAACAAGTGACATAAAATAATGTAGGAGTCAGAGAACAGGAAAAAAACCCAAAATAAACAAAAAAAATAAAGCAAATATAACTTTACATTTTTTTCTTTGTCCTGCTAATTTTCGGATAGAAAACTGTGTTGTCCTCTTTTTGTATTTGATTTTATTTTTGTTTTCATTAATAATCTTATACTTAAAGTTAGGTATTCTCGTTATTGTTTTGATAAACATGCTTTGTGATTAGATCAACAGAAAACAAGGAAAAGAGTATAGTCAACTCTGGGACTCACGAATATAATATAAAAATTATATCACGTGGCTAACTACTTTTGGCAAAATTTCAAATACACAACTTCTTAGACTCTTAATTATGTTAAAAAGAAAATATAAGTTGCATAGTAGCTTTACAAACCTCTTGCACTCAAAAACTATATTTTATGCGGACGTTGGTCATTAAACTTATAAGTAATTTTTTCTTTAAACTAAATTCATGCGTTGTTGGTCTTTTAACTTGCAACAACCCTTTTTTGTTTTTCTTTAAGAGAGCTACAGCCTCCCAAAGTCTTCAAAAACCATATATACTTAAATTGTAATAACAAACAAATTTATGAGGTTTACTTTTGACTGCTGCCTGTACCAGCTTAATTTACCGTTATGCGAAACTTTTATCCAATTCTTAGCCTCATATCAAACGGTTTAAATCAGAAACTTGAAATTAGATTTGGAGTTATATTTTAAAAAATATTTGTGAACCATTTAAAAACTTTTTTTTGTGAATAATAAATCATACATATAATACACAAGTGTTGGCGAGACCTTGCCAAAATTATTATAAATATACTTCACGCAATAAGTAATGATGGCAATACTAATAACTTTAAACTTATTTTTATGCATCCCATACATGGTGGACCTGCTTTGAAAAAACAATAAATCTATAATGTATAAAATAACAAAGAATTAAGTAAATAATTTTAAATAATTATAAAATTAAGTTAGAAAAATGTTTTGAAATATAAAAAACGTACATACCTACACAATCATAACAAAATACAAACCGATTTTTTAAGAAATAGTGGCAAGCAGATAAGAGAACCAAAACGTTTAATTTGAATTATGAGTGTAGTATAGAATAGTTCTTTTTTTGTGTAAGACAAAAGTACAATTTTATTTAAATTTACTCACATTTTGAACGATATTAGTCTTACACAATAAAAATATATCATCATATAATTTATTTGTCATTTTATAAAACGTCAAATTTTGAAATGTTCTATATACATAAACTTGACAGTTGCGAATTAAAATTAATTTTTTTTTTTTTATTTTTTAAGTGAAATAAAGTCAACAATTGATTTGATTGTTTGAATATCTTGAAATACAAATATAACTTTTCCAAATTTTGACGTTTTAAAAAATTACAAATCAATTCTGTGATATCTTCTCGTTGTGTAAGACTAATAACAGGCTGTCAATATTTTAATACACATATGACTATATAGTCAAAGGGTATAAAAAATTTGCCATTACGTTTGTGTTTGTGAGGGGGGTAGATATAGAATCAAGTGTATGGATCGGATCAGAATCGAAAAATAAATCGATTTAGCTATGTACGTCCGTCCGTCCGTTCGCACGATAACTCAAAAACTAAAGGAGCTAGGATCTTGAAATTTTCGCAAATTCGTTTTTTTGCAATAGCCGTCATCGCTATTTAAATCCAGCCATTTTGGTTCATGGGTTCGGGTAGCTGCCATACAACTTCTTTTTTTTTATGAGTATTACTCTGTACCTATTACAGCTGTGTGTCTGAAATTTTGCCAAAAGTAGTTTAGTGTAATGGCCAAAATTACAGCAAAATTTGGTTATTCTACTGCTCCACGAGTAGCTGCCATACAACTTCTTATTTTATATGAAAATTACTCTCCACTTAATGAAGCTGGGTGTCTGATATTTTGCAAAAAATTTGGTTGGTCTTTGGTTTGGTTGTAACTCCTTCTTTTATATGAGTATTCCACTACACTTAATAAAGCTGTATATTTGAAAAAAAGTAATTAATCGGATGATATAATGTATATGTTACGGTCATACGGGTTTCCCAGAGTTGAAACAGTCTACTCTACTACACTCTTCCTCGTTTTTGTGTAAAATAAAATAAAATAAAAAAAAATATTTTTTTCAATATATACTTTTATTAAAGTAGTACTAGCACCCTAAAATATAGAAAATAAAAAATTGAAGGTAGATCTTGGGAGTTTGTTACTGTTTTAATATAAAAGTAAAAATTGATATCCAGAAAAATTTTAAAGTAATAAAAAGATTAAGTTTTTACTAGTATCGGCCTGTGCTCGAAATTCGAGCTATTTTTGCTTTTAAGTTAACATATAAAATTCGTTTTGTGTAAATTATATTAGACTATACATACTAAAAGTTATGCCAACAGTGTTGTCAACAATTCTTGCGCTTGAAATTTGCTTAAAAAAAATTTATAAGTTTTTTTAATTATTAAAACGTTGTTAAGTACCGATTTTTCAGTTTTATTTCTATAGCTTAAGCCGCTTTAAAGAGAGGATAAATTGGTACAGTTAAATTAAATTAAAATTCTAAATACATATAAATATTATTCTAATAAATACATAATTCTAAACATATACATATATTTATTGAAGTCAAGAACCCAAAATTCGAGTTAATGATGTCCTTCATATAGCAAACTGTACTTTTTTCTAAGTATTTTAGTACGATATGAATTATGTTGTATGTATTCTGTATCCTAATTAAAAAATTCTATGAATACATAATATGTACAACAAAATTTAACATATCATAATTCATAAGTTTAGTATTTAGTATTATATTATATTGAAGCTGCCAGAAGTACAAATAAGAGTCAAGTTAACCGAAGTCTTGTTTTAAATCTCAATCTTAAGATTTATAGCTAAAAAAAAAGTTTTTCAATAAATCAAAGAATAAATATTTCCTACCCTTTTTTCATTTTTAAATTTAATAGCTACATAGGTAAATTTTTACTACAAATGTATGCCTATTTAAAGTTCTGAAAACATGCGAAAAATGATTCTGAATTCCTTAGTTTACTTTATACCTTTTTGTCTAGTTTATTTATTTAATATTTCCTAAGTTTTTTATTGACAAAAATATATTTCTATACATGGTCATGAGCCATGACTCATAAGTAAATATACAAATAAATATTATTGCTTTTATTCCTTTATGAGAAGTAAACTCTTTTCTACTCTCAACTATTGCCAGCTACTTCAGCCCTTGTAAAAGAGTATATGACAGAGTAGATAAATAATTTCCGGCAGATGGCTTTAATTAAAATTCTCTTGAATAGGTTATGTTAAATCATATTTTTTATTTGATAACCAAAAAGCACTTACCCCCTTCCATTTTAAAAAATATTCTTTATATTTATATCAGCAATAAACCTTAATTTTTTCACTTTATTAATATTTAAATACTATTAAATATAATTAACTTCTCAAATGACAGGTAGTTTTAAGATGTCAAATATATATATGACGATTAATCTAACAATTATGTACTCCTGAAACAAAAATTAGCGTTCAAACTACGCCTATCTAATCTTCATGTACACTTTTTGATATATAAAATTCGTTCGTTTTCTCAAAGTAAAACTAAAAATAGTTTTTTTTATTATAAAAAAACATTATTCGATGTTGAAAGTGTGAAATAAACTTTTCAATTATTAGAATGAAAGCAAAACATACAACGTACAATTTTTATACGGCAGTACGTCAATACATATCCATTATCGGTAAATCGATACGCTCGTACAATATTTAATTTATCAAAAATATTTATTTGAATGTTTTAATTTAGTACCTACAAAAAATATTTTTAATTTCATATTATAGGTATTTTAAATATAAGATATTTTTTAATAAAAATTATTGTAAAAAAATATTATATTTTAAAACATAATATTAGAAATATAAGAAAAACCAATAATAATATTTTTATACATTTTGTCAATATTTGTAAATTTTAAAAATCCGTATTTTCGCTGCTCTAATGTAAATTTATGTACCTATTTATTTCTCAATTTTTTGACAGAAATTATACGCTGCACGCTTTTATTTAGTTTTGGACGTAAGGGACAAAAAACTTTTTTTGAGAAAGATAATTTTTTTAGTTTTGCACACATATTGTACTTTAGATATTTTCAATTTATTTGAATATTTGTATGTTTTAAACTAAATTATTTAAAAAAAAATGTTATTTTAAAATATTTTATTTTTAAAATTTAATCGCAGCAGCATAAGAAAAAGCAATTACAATATGTATTTTTAAACACTTTGTCAATTTTTAAATTTTAAAACTCTGAGGTACAGCACGTCGCGTATGCTTTCATGTAAGTTTTTTTACATAACTAATTATTTCAAAATTTTTTGACAGAAACTGAATGCCGTACATGCTGATTTTGGATGATCCATAAGAAACAAATCATTATTCTTAAGAAATTTTATTTTTTTTTTTTAAGTTTCTGCATATTTCAGAATTCGGTTATTAATTTTACAAAAAACTTAATAAAGGAAACAACAATTTACGATTTACAAAAAATTTTTTTTTTAGTACCTACTGTATTATTATGGTTCAAAAAAATGGTTCTGAATTCTTTACTTTACTTTATATTATACCTATTTGTATAGGAGTGAACCCCTCTTTTTACAGCTACACCACACCGCCTCTTGAAGAATAGTAGATGAAAGGAGTAGATAATTAAATATTTATTTTATCTAAATTAAAGCATACGACGTACAATTTTTATACGGCAGTACGTCAATATGTCTATCTATATATCCGTAAATTGATACGCGCGTACACACAAAAATATTTATTTGAATGTTTTAATTTACAACAAAAAATTTTATTAATTTCATATAATAGGTATATTTAGAATTTCTTTCAATATAAGATATTTTTTAAAACATAATCTTTGAAATATAAGAAAAACCAAAAACCATTTGTCAATTTGTAAATTTTAAAAATCCGATTACAGTACATCGCGTTACGCGTATTTTGGTTGCTCTCATGAAAATTCATGTACCTATTTATTTGTAAATTTTTTGACAGAAATTATACGTCAACTTTTATTTAAGTTTAAGATTATTTTTTAGTTTTTTTTTGCGAACATATTATAGGTATTTTCAATTATTTTAAATGTATGTTTTTTTAAAAAAAAATATTATTTTAAAATATTTTATTTTGAAATCTAAATCGTAGTAACATCAGAAAAAACAATTACAATATTATTATACGCTTTGTCAAATTTTAAAATTTTAAATTCCGAAGTACAGTACAGAAACTGCCGTACGCGTTTATTCTGGTTGATCTGTAAAGAACACATAATTTTTCTTAATAAATGTTATTTTTTAGTTTCTGCAAACATACTATAGTTATTTCAATTATTTTGAATATATGTTTTAAAAAAAATTATTTTAAAAAAATATTATTTTAAAATATTTTATTTTTAAAATTTAATCGTAGCAACTTAAGAAAAAACAATTACAATATTTTTATACGCTTTGTCAATTTTTAAATTTTAAAACTCCGAGTACGTCGCGTATGCTTTCATGTAAATTTATTTACATAACAACTTATTTCAAAATTTTTTGACAGAAACTGAACGCCGTACACGCTGAATTTGGTTGATCCATAAGTAACAAATCATTTTTCTTAAGAAATATTATTTGTCAGAAGTCGGTTTCTTATTTTACAAAAAACTTAACAAAAACCAACAACAATATACGATTTAAAAAAAAAAAATTTTTAAGCAAACGAAAACAAAGTACAGTACTTTTCGGTTATAACGACCATGATGGGACGAAAAATATTCGTCGTAATAAACGAATGCCGTTTTAAAAGAATGCTGTGAATTTTGAAAAATTAGTATAAAACTTGAACATTGTAGAATGTGCTGATTCTAGAATGGACACTTCGAACTCATTTGCTAAAATTTTATTTGATGTGTCAGCCTCAAGCCTATGTATAGTGCTTTTTCTTCTAATGAAATATTTTTTGTATTTTTGATGCGTTATTATGATTTTTTTTTATATTCAAAAATAAATAAAAAAATACTAAATTAATCACCAAGCAACATAATTAGATATAATAATTTTAAATAAAAGAAATATCAATGTAATAAAAAACTTTCATTTTTAGGTAAAATTTAATTCTTTGGCAAAAAGTGTAAAGTTTATTATAATTAAAATTGCACCGAGTTCGTTATAAATGAAAACTACTGTATAAACCAAATGTATTGCTTTCATTTCGAAGAGACCTTTTTTTTTCGTTCACTTTTTAAGATAAAGAAAAAACAAAAACAAAAAAAAAATTTTAAAAAAATTTAAATCTCCTTGTTCATTGAAAATTTGAACTAAAAAAAAAAAGAAAGAAATACATAAGTCGGCGCCTATAATCTTTTGATTTAGATTTAGCTGCGAGTTAAAACCGAATATGAATTACATTTACACAGAAAGTCGGCGCATAATATTAGAGTCATAAGCCTCAACTTTTAACAGCGTGACCGTTAAATTCAAATTTACGTTAATTTAAAGACGGGTTTTCACCTGAAAAAACGCAATATTCTAAAAAAAAATATCATTGTCCTATGAAAACAAAAAAAACCTTTCTTTTGGTTGTTGTTTGATTAAAATTGGTCAAATAGTTTGTCCTAAAAAAGGATGTTTATATTTGTATGGGAAAAAATAAGCCGATTAAATATTATGATTTCTCACAAATCAAATTAGTAACGCGTTCGAAAATAAATTTTAAAAACTTGAATTTTAATTTTTTCAGCAATATTTATATAAAACGTAATTTAAATATTCGTCGGTCCTAATAGTATAATAAAATTCCAGGGTTGTAAAAAGCTCAAATTTCGACTCAACTCATCGCTCAACTCAAATTTTGAGTCTGCTCAAATAGTGATTCCGCTCACGGTTTGAGCGATATAATGCGCTCACAGGTTGAGCGGACTCAAAATTTTGAGTCTGCTCAAATAGTGATTCCGCTCACGGTTTGAGCGATATAATGCGCTCACAGGTTGAGCGGACTCAAGTATTGAGCGGACTCAAAATTTGAGTTGAGCGATGAGTTGAGTGCGACTCAAATGAACTCAAATTAAAGATTTTTTTTTTAAAATAATAAAAAACATTTACGCAATTTTTTTTTAAGAAATAAAAACGTTGTATTTATTATTTATTAGAAAAAATAAATATTTAACTTAAAAAAAATTAAAATATTTCATTCAAAAATAGCAAAACCAAAAAAAAAATAATAACTTAAAATTAACTTATAATTTATAAATTAATAATTTTAACTTATAAATTAAAAATTAATTTTATAAAAGACGAAGACCCTGTGCGTTACTCTACACCTAATGAAGCTGAATGTTTGAAATTTTTCCAAAAAGTAATTAACCGAATGATATAATGATTATATTACGATCATACGAGTATCCCAGAGTTGACATAGTCTACTCTACTGAACTCTTCCTCGTTTTTTAGTTTAAAATAATAATACGTCTTGTTTTCTTCATAATAAAAAAATTCTTGGAAAAATTAAGAATAAAAATTTAAATAATTTTATGATTTATGGATATTATCAAATGCTATTATAATATACATTAATGTACTAATACGAGTTAGTGATGATATTTAAAATATTTATTAACTGGTACGCTTAAGTTATTACAGAATTATTTTAGCTTATATGCATATTATTTTTGTCGATAAACAAAATAATATTTATAATTAATCATTAATTAACATATTTAAATATGTTTTTAATAGCCATTAAATACATAGTTTTCTAAATATGTTAATTATTCTTTTTAATTTTGAAAATTATAAAAACTGGTACCAGCATAATGCTCCCTCAGAAAACTGCAAAGTGAGCGTTTTCTATCTATAAAAAATATTTTTATGGAATATAATACGGCTCTGCCAAGTAGTGCCTCTGTGGAAAGGTTATTCAGCATTGGAAAATTAGTTCTAACTGCAAGGAGATGCAATTTGAATGATACTAACTTTGAAAAGCAACTTTTATTGTATAACGCAGAACCATAATATAGGTACTTTTGGTCTTATATACAAATGAAAAGTTGTTTTCTTATGTAATTGAAAAATAAATATGGTTATCTAATTTTAGATCATTATATTTCACTATTATTAAGAACAAAAATTTAATAAATTTCATTATTTTAGTTTATAAGTTATATACAAATGGAGTTTTTATTATTTTAAATATTTATTTTTTTAATAAATTGTTGATTTGTTTATTTTTGTTTTTAAAAAAAATTAATTTTTTCACATAAAAATTTTATTTTTACAATTATTTATATATTATGTAAATAGTACTTTTTTTTCATTTATAATCCTAAAGAAATAAATAAATATTATATTTTTCTTTTTTTATAATAAATACATTTAGGGAATAATTAAAAAAAAAAGTTTCTTTAAATTTGAGTTGATTTGAGTCGCGCTCAACTCATCGCTTAACTCAAAATTTGAGTCCGCTCAATATTTAGGTCCGCTCAACATTTGAGTCCGCACAACCTGTGAGCGCATGTGTATCGCTCATAGTATGAGAGGACTCATCATTTGAGTTGAGCTATGAGTTGAGTTTGGCATTTGAGTCCGCTCATTTACAACCCTGTAAAATTCTATGAGAAGTTTAAAGAAATTATTATATTTTCTTTATCCAAAAGTTTTTATAGATTATTGTTTAATTTCGGGAATGTTCTTTTAAAAAACTTTTTGTTTTTTTTATTACGTGTTTAAATATTTTATTTATCACATTAACAAAATTTTAGTCACTTAAGTTAGACTTAGATTCTAAATTTAATAATGAAGTAAATTGTTTCATTAAAATATTTTAGAATTACACCCCTTGAAAGTCATTTTTATTCGAGAAAAAATATTATATCTTGAACAGTACTGACATTATTATTATAATTTTTTATAATTTTGTTAAAAATAAAGTAAATTTATTAATTTAAAAAATAACAAATACAAACTTATATAACATCCCTTAACCCCATAGTCTGATATTAAGAAAATAATGTTAAAGGTATAAAAAACCGCTTTAAATTATTCTACGAACGTACGAAGTTGTTCATGAAATCTAAAAAAACATTCTTTACTTAAAATATTTTATAAACAGATAATAAGAATCAGTTGTTTATGGTCCCTTATTTAAAAATTCATTAGAAATTAAGTAACTCAATTTTGTTCAATAATTTTCTAATAACAATCAGTACAGAGTTTAGGATTCTTCTGTTCTTTTCAAATTTTAAAGATTTGTTTGGAATTCAATATAAAACAAAAGAAAAGAAAAATAAAAAGGGATCATCATTTTCTATAATAATAATATTTCTAAAAAGAAAAATAAACTGGAAATTAGGATAATTTTGTACCATCCCGTTTTGTAAAAAAGAAAAATTTTTGCGGTAAATAAAGAGAAACAATGAATGAAAACGCAGGGTGAATTCGAAATTACATCAAATTAGATAAAACATATTTATTTGTTTTGGGACCCTCTTATTATATGTGAATATATAATATATTAAATATATATTTAGAAACTAAGAATGAATAAAATTCTTGTAAAGAACCTAAAATATCTTCAACTTTTTTATGAATTAAACAATAAATATAAGGATTAAAGTTAGTGTTCGCACTAGTATTTGAATGTATAAAGCCAAAAATTGGACAATAAATAAAAATAACATTTTTTCACATTCTAATTTAACTGTTTGAAGTAATTATAAGTAATGGTCATCAAATTTTTAATATACCTGTAAATAAATATATGTAAATATAATATTATATTCCTATAAAAATATATATGCTTGAAAAAATAAATAACCAATAAAAGCAATATATATTATAAGCAATATATAAAAAGAATTAATATTATTTCATTAAACTGGAAAAAGAAAAATTTTTATACTTTTTCATTAAGCTGAACCAAGTTAATTTTTAAAATACGAAAGTATTTAAATTGTTCTTCATTTTGTAACTCATAGGTTGTAGATATAGAATGAAAGGGACATATATATAGAATCAAGCATATGTTTCAGACTATTATCGAAAAGTATATCAATTTAGTTTCATGTGACTGTATCTCTGACTTTGTGTGTCAGTACGATAACTAAAAAGCTTTAAAGTTGGAATTTACCTCGAGTGACTTAAAAACTAATTTTAGCTTCCCTATTCTTTTGGTTAAATACGAACCACGCCACTAAACTTAATTAAACTAGAAGGTTAAAAATAAAATAGGGAAAGGACTTATGTGAAGATCTCGAAATATCTGTGGTTCATTTTCGTGTTCAAAAGGAATTATTAAGAATTGAAACTAAAAACAAGCAAGTACAATATATAATAAGGCAAGGCCATTTATATATTTTCGATTTTATCTATATATATAAAAGGGAATGTTTGTGTGTATGTTTGTTTGTTTGTTTGTTTGTTTGTATGTAGCGAATAGACTCCTAAACTGCCCAGCCGATTTTCATGAAAATTTGTATATAGGGGTTTTTGGGTACGGAAAGAAATCGTGGCCCAAAAATTTTGCTCTAACGGACCGCCAAGTTGGGGCTGTGGTGCAAGTATTTAAACTTCTTTGTTCTAAAATGAAAACGGTTTGACCGATTGACTTCAAATTTTGTATACGTGATGCTCTTTGAGAATTGAGTAGACACTATTAACAGTTTTGGAATTTGTTAACCCATGTCGGGCCGACGGGTGGTCAAAAAAAATTTTGGGTCCAAACTTTGTCCGATTTTACGAAATTCTGCTTTGGTTTAAAAGAAAGCCCCAAAAAAATTTTGTTGAGTTCCATTAACCCATTGCGGCCCAACAGCTTTTTATAGCTTTTTTCAATACTTTACTCTAAATTCGAAACGGTTTGACCGATTGACTTCAAATTTTGTATACGTGATTCTCCTTGAGAATTGAGTTGACACTATTAACAGTTTTGGAATTTGTTAACCCATGTCGGGCCGACGGGTGGTCAAAAAAAATTTTGGGTCCAAATTTTGTCCGATTTTACGAAATTCTGCTTTACCTTTAAAGAAATCCCCAAAAAAAATTTTGTTGAGTTCCATTAACCCATTGCGGCCCAAAAGCTTTTTATAGGTTTTTTCTATACTTTACTCTAAATTAGAAACGGTTCGACCAATTGACTTCAAAATTTGGATACGTGATGCTCCTTGAGAATTGAGTTGACACTATTAACAGTTTTGGAATTTATTAACCCATGTTGGGCCGACGGGGTGTCAAAAAAAATGTTGGGTCCGAATTTTGTCCGATTTTATGAAATTCTGCTTTGGCTAAAAAGAAAACCCAGAAAAAATTTTATTGACTTGCATTAACCCATTGGGGCCAACAGCTTTTTATAGGTTTTTTCAATACTTAACTCTAAATTAAAAACGGTTTGACCGATTTTCTTTAAATTTTGTATACGTGCTTCCCTGTAGAAATTGAGTTGACACTATTAACAGATATGGAATTTGTTAACCCATGTCGGCCCGACGGTTGGTCAAAATAATTTTGGAAGCTAATATTGTCAAAATTTGCGAAGTACTGCTTTGGCTAAAAAGAAAGCCCCAAAAAAATTTTGTTGAGTGATTTGGAAGCAAATTACGTCCAATTTTGCGCAATACTGCTTTGCCCAAAGAGAAAGTGTAGTTCCGTTGACCCAGTGGGGCACAGTGGCTTTTAATAGATTTTTGCGTTACTTAACTCTAAAGTAGAAACGATTTGACCGGTTTACCTCAAGTTTTATATGTGTGAAGCAACTTGAAAATGGAGTTGAGTCTGTTAACAGTCGGTCTTGCGATTTTTCAAAAAAAATTTTTGGAAGTAAATTACGTCAAAATTTGGAAAGTAGTTCGTACTGCTTTGAATTACAGAAATTTTCAAAAATTACTAGAATAATCCTAGAAAAATCGTTTTAAAAAGATTGCTTTCACACATTTTAAAATTTACATGTGTAAACCGTGTGAAGTTTTGTGTTAACTTTTTGCAGTAACATCAAATTCAATTAAACCTCCATTGAGAGGCGCAGCAACGCGCACCGGGTATTAGCTAGTTTATTTTAAAATCGGATATTTGTTTTTCGTACACGGACAATAAATAGTTAATAAATTTTCTTTCATTATCCCTATAATATAAAAAATGTCATAGCCAAAGGCCCTTAGATAATATTACCAGTTATAAGCAATAAACACTGACTAATTAAATTAGTTATTATCTATCTATCTTCTATCTATCTATCTATCTTCTATATATATAAAAGCGAAAGTTTGTTTATTTGTTTGTTTGTTTGTTTGTTTGTATGTTTGTTTGTTTGTTTGTTTGTTTGTAGCGAATAGACTCCTAAACTGCCCAGCCGATTTTCATGCAAATTTGTATATAGGGGTTTTTGGGTACGGAAAGAAATCGTGGCCCAAAAATTTTGCTCTAACGGACCGCCAAGTTGGGGCTGTGGTGCAAGTATTTAAACTTCTTTGTTCTAAAATGAAAACGATTTGACCGATTGATTTCAAATTTTGTATACGTGATGCTCTTTGAGAATTGAGTAGACGCTATTAACAGTTTTGGAATTTGTTAACCCATGTCGGGCCGACGGGTGGTAAAAAACAATGTTGGGTCCAAATTTTGTCCGATTTTATGAAATTCAGCTTTGGCTTAAAAGCAAACCCCAAAAAAAATTTTGGTGAGTTCCATTAACCCATTGCGGCCCAACAGCTTTTTATAGGTTTTTTCAATACTTTACTCTAAATTCGAAACGGTTTGACCAATTGATTTCAAAATTTGTATACGTGATGCTCCTTAAGAATTGAGTTGACACTATTAACAGTCTTGGAATTTATTAACCCATGTCGGGCCGACGGGTGGTCAAAAAAAAATTTGGGTTCAAATTTTGTCCGATTTTATGAAATTCTGCTTTGGCTAAAAAGAAAACCCACAAAAAAATTTTATTGACTTGCATTAACCCATTGGGGCCCAACAGCTTTTTATAGGTTTTTTCAATACCTAACTCTAAATTAAAAACGGTTTGACCGATTTTCTTCAAATTTTGTATACGTGCTCCCCTGTGAGAATTGAGTTGACACTATTAACAGATTTGGAATTTGTTAACCCATGTCGGCCCGACGGTTATTCAAAATAATTTTGGAAGATAATATTGTCAAAATTTGCGAAGTACTGCTTTGGCTAAAAAGAAAGCCTCAAAAAATTTTGTTGAGTGATTTGGAAGCAAATTACGTCCAATTTTTTACAATACTGCTTTGCCCAAAGAGAAAGTGTAGTTCCGTTAACCCAGTGGGGCACAGTGGCTTTAAATAGATTTTTGCGTTACTTAACTCTAAATTAGAAACGATTTGACCGGTTTACCTCAAATTTTATATGTGTGAAGCAACTTGAAAATGGAGTTGAGTCTGTTAACAGTCGGTCCTACGATTTCTCAAAAAAAAATTTTTGGAAGTAAATTACGTCAAAATTTGGAAAGTAGTTTGTACTGCTTTGAATTACAGAAAGTTTCAAAAATTACTAGAACAATCCTAGAAAAATGGTTTTAAAAAGATTGCTTTCATACATTTTAAAATTTAGATGTGTAAACCGAGTGTAATTTTTGTGTTAACTTTTTGCAGTAACATCAACTTCAATTAAACCTCCATTGAGAGGCGCAGCAACGCGCACCGGGTATTAGCTAGTATAATATAAATAAATAAATGAAAAATTTAAACTTTTGGCACAAAAATTTTAGTAAACAACGCATAATCAAATGTTTAAATTTATTTTTCACAATACATTTTTAATATCCTGTCATTCTTAGTTGAGTCAAGATAAAAAATAAAAGTGTATCAAAGAAAAAATAGCGGATCACACAAAAATCTTCATACATTAACAACTTTGGTGGAAACCACATACAAAGAAAAAGTAACAATATGAAAGATAAAAAAAGAAGAGAATTAAAGAAGAAAAATTACTGTGTACCTTTTAAGGCTTATATAGAACATAATGGTATCCCATTTTTTACAGTTTTTTTTTTTTTGTGCAATGTCTTCGTTTTACATAATAAAAATAAAAAAGTGAGAAAAGGATGGGTAAATGTCTGATGATATCAAGTTTTGTTTTTAAATGATACCCTATTTGTGTATTCAGAAAGTATTTAAGGCAAGAATATACCAGCATCATACTCATCATCATCATAATTGTCCTCGTCATCATCATCATGATCATGGCAATTTTCTTTTATTTATTTTGTTTTTAGCTAATTTTTTTTTATAAAAACTCAAACTAGCTTAGTCTCAAATTAGCTGCCTATTTATGCTTTGTATTTTTTTATTTAAAGAAATATCAAAATCTCTAGAGGTGTTACATCCACCAGGCTTTTAATAACATTATTAATTGCTTGTGATTATTTTTCATTATGTCGTCCCAATTTTAATTCAGATCTTTAATTCAATTTGCTTTAAAAATCATATTATTTAAAGAAAGATTTGACTAACAAATAAATTTTATAGATTCTTTCCTGCATCATTTATTTATTTTATTTATTTATTAATTTATTAGTTTAATAAAAACTTTTACAAATAATATTACATTAACATTTACTTCAAATTATAATCCAGTGTTAAGAATATTAGTTATATCATAAACAAAAAAAAAATAATTAAATTTATCAATCATTAAATAAAAAGATCAATTAGAATTCTGAGACAAAATATACAAGCTTAAAATATTAAAAAAAATTTAAAATTTAAAAAAATTAAAAAAAATTTAAAATTTATTCATAATCTCATCCTTCACCAATTTAATAAATTTGTTAATATTTCTTTCTAATTTAATACTACTCGGCATTTCATTAAAAATTTGAACTCCCTTATACATAACTGAATTTTTTGTTGCCACCTTATTGAATCTGTGCAGTCTAAAGTTGTTGGAATTCCGATTCCGAGTTAAATTGTTTGCTAAATATCGAGGTAAAAGATTGTTTTTAATTTTAAATATAAAAACTAGTACTTTGAAAATGGCTCTTTGGATGACACTCATCCAATTCAGTCTTGTATTCATCTGCCATAACGAAGTGTATCGGTCACATTTTAATATAACTCTCATAGCTTTGTTTTGAAGGACTTGTAATCTTGTGATAAATTCCGATTTAGTACAGAAGATAATTGATGCTGAGTAATCAAAATGGGGAAGTATTAGCGAGTTATATAATAAAATTGCTGTTTTTTGATCAATAGTATTTCGAAGTCTTCCTAAAAAACCAATTTTCTTGGATATTTTGTTACTTATTCCATTGATATGTTCATCAAAACTTAATTTATTATCAATAATAAAACCTAAATATTTAAAGCTATTTACCACCTCAATTTGTTCATTGCCTATTTTTATAATTGGATTATGTTTGGAGTTAAAAATCATACATTTGGTTTTATTAATATTTAATTTTAATTTATTCATATTTATCCAATTATACACATCTTTTAGATCCTCATTTAGCTTACTTTCGATTTCTTTAAAATTTTTCCCAGCTATGTATATAAGACAATCATCAGCAAATAGTGACACTTTACTAAATTTTAAAGCCTCCTTTATATTACTTATATATATTAAAAAAAGAACGACACCCAGTACGGATCCCTGGGGAACACCAAATTCATCAAACATGGAAGATGACGTAACATCATTTATCCGAACCCTTTGTTTCCTCTGAGAAATGAAACTCTTAAACCAATCATATTCTTTCCCTAATACACCATATTTTGCCAGCTTGTTTAAAAGAATTTCACGATCTACAGTTTCGAACGCGCGTTTAAAGTCCAGAAATATTGTCAGAACTATGTTACCTGCGTCCATCTCTTTCTTCCATTCAAATGTTGTCCAATTAAAAGCAGTGCCACAGGAATGACCCTTTCTGAAACCTGATTGTTCAGGTATCAAAATGTTGTTTTTTTCAAGGTGATCTTCCAGTTGTTTAAATACTAATCTTTCCAAAATTTTCTCAAATAAAGACATCATGTTAATAGGCCTAAAATCCTCGCATTTATTTGATTTTTTTATTTTTGCTATCGGAACTATAATTGATTGCTTCCAACTTTCCGGAAAAACACCATTCGCTAATGAACAATTAATTATATTCAATAAGTGAGGTCCTATTATTGCCAGTGAATGTAAAAACATTTGAATATTTAATCCAAAAGAGTCCTTTTTATTTTTCATATTTTTAAGCGTTAGTTCAAATTCAACATCCGTTACTAAATGAAAATTAAATCTATTATACAATGCATTAATGTTATCACTATATTGAACATTTTGTATGGAATCATGTATTTCTTTTATACTTTCAATAAAGTATTTGTTAAACTCCTCTGTAATTTGCAGTACATTTTTTATTGTTTTACCATTAAAATTAATTTCATTAATAACATCATGATTATTTTCATTAAGTACTAGATTTTTAATATTTTTCCATAATGCTCGCTGGTCACTTCCACAAGTTATAATTTTGTTTTTAATAAAATTTTGTTTTGCTTGTATAATTTTATTTTTATAATTATTTCTGATGTTTAAATATTGATTCCAACACTCATGGTTTTCTCTCATATAAATAGCATTTATATAACTTTGAGTTTTCAATTGTTTCAAGCTACTTAAGTCATTAGTGAACCAACCTGGAAAATTATTACAAATTTTTACTCTAATGTTTTTTGAAAGTAAACTAATACATTCTATAATGTTCATTTCGAACTGCAACGCCTTCCCGTGAATATCTAAACCAAAAATACTATTTTGCAAAAATAGTTCCTGTAGAGTACTTGAGAAATTATTTTGATCATATTTGAAAATCTTCTTAATTTTGTATATTTTATCTAATTGCTTATTAATCCTACATTCTATCAAGATAATTAACGGTTCTGCATCGTGACTCATTGACTAAACACATTTTTCTAGGAAGATTAGGGTAAACTACACCTGAAAATAACCTCGTGTTTATGTATTACAAGGACTGTACGAAAAAAATTCCCAAAACCAAAATGAAAAAAGTAATAGTTTAATCCCTAAAATAGTTTAAGTTCCCAATTTAAATGCTTTTAAACGGCCCCAAAATATTTTTTTAAAGGCCTGAAGATAAAGGAATTAAGTCCCCAACTTTTCATAAGTCATTTCACTAAAATATATTTCTTGGGAACATTTTTTAAATAACCGAGATGAATTACTTAATAAAGGCTGCCAAATGTTGTTTTCTATTTCAAAATGCAATATTATTTAGATTTAGATCGTTTTTATACCCGTGCATACATATATGAACATCGGGTATATTAAAATTACTCCTCCGTTTGTAACGCATCGAAATATAAGAGCTAGATATAATGTCAAGGGTACGTATCGAATCAGCATCGAAAAGTGAATCGATCTAGCTATGTGTGTCCGTCCGTCCGTCAGTACGATAACTCAAAAACTATAAGAGCTAGAGTTCTGAAACTTTCACAAAGTAATTTTTAGACAATTTGTAGGTTCCCTATTGTTTTTGGTTAAAATCGGAGAAAGGCTTCGGGTAGCTGCCATACAAATTTTTCGATATTTTATGAGTATTTTTAAAATTAATAATGAAATAGAAACCAAATATAAAAACAAACAAATTGTTGTTTAATTATTAATAGATTCATGGTGTAGTGGTTAGGACATGTTACTTGTAGCAAAAATGTCTCGGTTCGAATGCAGGCTAAGTAAAATTTTTTTTTTTTTTAAATTAATTTTTTTTTATCTATTTTTTTTTTAATAAAATATATGTATTTATTTTATGTTTGAAAAAATTTTATTTTATAGAAAATTAGACAGAAGATTCATTTATATTAAAAATTATTAATTTTTTTTTAATATTTCTATAAAAAAATTCAAAACTGTTATTTAAAACAAACAATTGATAGTATAGCAACTTACGATTATTTAAAACTGTTATTTAAAACAAACAATTGATACCATAGTAACTAGAAAAAAACATAAATATAAAAAAAACAAATATTTTGAATTTTCTGTCAAACAGTTCAATTGCAATATAAGAATTTCTTATATATTTAATACACGCACGGGTATCTAAAAGTTGACAAGGGAAGGGCAACTATAATCTTCCTCGTTCATTTTAAATATACATTGGTGCAAAAGACCCTATTTAATAAGTATATCTTATTTCATTTGCTTTTACTTCTATTTTTTTTGTATTGTTCAGTCTAATTAAAAGCTGTGAAATATTGCAAAACGCACAAATGATGGGTTTCATTATTTGAACCAAAAAATTTATAGAATGAAACAACACCCGATTTACGTATGGGATATTATTCAAAAGCAGCCTACACCACATAATTAAATTTCGAAAGAAGTAAAAAAATTAGCTTAGATGCAGCTAACGGCATGGTATAAAGCTAATAATTCTCAAAATTTTGATATAGCCCAAATAAGTTCAATAATTATAAAAGAAAAATTCGTAATAAAACTACAATAAATCTACGATATTAAGTCGAAAACGTAAGACGTATCTGAAAAACATTTCAAAATTATATCTTTATTAACTTCAAATAAGTCTTTACTTCAAATATATACTTGTTTTAGTCTTAGGGAAACAGAAGCATTTTGTTTAAAATTTCAAGCTTTTATCTGTCTTAATTTCGAAGATATACTTAATTATTGAGCAAATGTGCGGACTAATGTACTCCGTTAATCTACTCAAGATGTGAATGAATGTATCCACACCTAATTACTTCCTTAGTTATAGATACAAAGGGATCTATTTCTTAACTTACATCAATGGCCTTAAAGATGTAGGCCAAAAAAAAAGTTTCATTCTGATTTAATTTTAATAAAATCTTATAAATTGACTATTGTATTTAATTTTTTTTATAAAACTATTTGGGACAACAATGAATGTGTGAAACAAAGTAAAAGTTTACCTTTATTTTAACTTGCCTAGGATTTAGATAATGTATATTGATTTTCAATATTCATAGTATTTTTTATTTTTTTTTTTTAGTAAGTTATTGTGAACAGATTTGGCACTGATAAGTTTCTATAAAAATAATTTTCTTGTTTTTCTTTCGATGGAAAAAAGCATTTATTAAAAAGAAAAATTATTATGCAGTATTATAAATAATACAATATAAAAAATTTGTTTAGTAAAAAACCTTAAGGGTATTGTATACCCATTTGAGTACAAAAACGTATGTTATTTTCTATTATATTCACACACATATGTAATTCCGTTTTCTAAACTAAAAGTACCTCATTTACATTTAATAATTCAAAATTACCTGAAGCATTTATGAATTATAATCACACTCTTACAATTACAAAGCGGGGGAATGGAGATCTCAAAATATGGCGAAGCTCAAAAATTTCATCTACTTAACAATACACTGTTTCGTTTTTGTAAAGACTTTTTTCTGTATCCGGAACTATTGAAATTCTTTTCTAAAAATTACTTGATAAATTACTCAACATATTTTTATATAATTTAAATATATTTTCTTTCTCTTTCTTTCTTATTTTCTTGAATCATTTTATCTTTCATATATTTTTACTTTAATATTCTTTTATACTCTTCTTTATTGTTAGGACAACGCATGTATGACTTTAAGGGAGAAAATTATGTCCTTGAATTATTGCTGGATATATATGTATAAGTGCGTTTTTATTTATAGAAAACATAATTCACACACGTGAAATTTTATTATTTAAAGGATATATATATATATATATATGGGTCCGGGTCATAATGTCGACTGAGAAAATGTCGACCTGCGAAAATGTTGACTGAGAAAATCTTCACTGAAAAAATGTTAAGAAAATGTTGATTGAGAAAATACTGCGCAGTGCCACGGCTGTATGAAAAATGTCCTTAAGAAAAAATTTCCCAAGTTTGTATGAAATTTGAACTATGGGGATAGCTTTTTTGTACAACCATAAGCCACAACGTTAATTATGTGGCTATATATGACTAATTACATTCAAAAATTATATCTACCTGTTTTTTACCTGAATAATGGCATCGAACCAACTGCAGGACCAAACTTTGGTCATTACACTAAACGTATATTGAAAAAATTTCAGACTCCCAGCTTCATTAGGTGTAATGCTCATATAACTATTTTTTCTTTTAGTTTTTTTTTATTGAATGGACATTTGTTGTTTCTAGAATAAATATATATAATTTGTTTTTTATATTTTTAATTACGTGGACATTTTTTGTTAATATTTTCAGTTGTAGGCAAATTATCAGTCGGCATTTTTTTGTCGACATTTTCTCAGTCGGTATTTTTTTTTACAGTCGATATTTTCACCCTCACTCGACATTTTCTCAGTCGGCATTTTTTTTGTCGACATTTTCTAAATCGACATTAACAACGTTACCGATATATATATATATATATATATATATATATATTATCACAAAATAATGTATGCTCTTAAACAAAATTATATAAGTTGGCTGTTTACATTAGAAGTTTTTAAAAGCACTTTTAAACCATAAATTTGATTTTTTATGAATAAATTTGTAGGTAAAGTAAAATTTGGAATATTTTAAAGAAATATTTCAATTTATTAAATAACATTGACCATATGAATTTTATGAATTAAAGCTTAGCTTAATTTAACTAATTTTATAATTTTCATTTTTTATTATTTTTAATTCATAATTTTATTATTTTTCAAGTATAGTGTTTACGAACGAATGCACAGACGAACATCGCTAAATAAACGCTGAACTATAATATATACTATTTCCTTTTGGTGGTTACAAACATCGTACCACGGTTAATATACCTGTACTTATTTTAGATGGAGGATATAAAAAAACCAGCAGGACAACATTTAAGAACATAAAACCGCTATTGGCAACTCAACTTATATTTACCGTGTTAGCATAATGTCGTAAAAGGATTACTTTTCATAAAGCAACCGACAAGTTTTCATTAATGTTTTCTTCTTTATTCGTATTTAATTCTATAATAACTTAATCAGCTACATAACAGAATACATTGAGAATATACATGTATATATAATATCCTACCAATGTTAGAAGAAACAAAAAAAACACACACATTTAAAAAAGGGAAAAATCCCCTGAGGATTAACATTGTTTTTAAATAAAAGGCAAAAATTTAATTGGATTCAGAAGAAAAAATTAAAAGAAAAGTTCAAATTAGACTAAAAAATACTTTTAAAAGATATTTATTTTTTATCTGTTATAATTTTCCTTAGAATTTAAACGAAAAATTTAAAAAATAAACTATTTTTGTTTAGTTTTAGTTTTAAAATCGTATTAAATTTTTTCGTTTTGTTTCTTTCTGAAAATTCGGATAAAGAAATGTTCTTCTTAACCCAAAATTATTTTAATATAAGAATAAAATTATGCTAATCAAGGTTTTGTTAATTTAAAAAAAAAAAACTGCAAATTGGAATCAATTCTTTATGTTTTGCAATTACTGCCGCAATAGTATGTCGCACAGAATCACTGCCGTACAGAAAAAGAAATTGTGATAAAAAATAATTCTTTTACGAAGATTTTTGAAAGTGTTACTTAATATTTTGATAATTGCCATCCTGAAACATTCTTATGTTTCATTCTAACAGGAGTCCTTAAACTTTTTATATATTTACTAGCTAATAACCGGTGCACGTTGCTGCGCCTCTCAATGGAGGTTAATTTAAGTTGATGCGAAAAGTTAACACGAAAATTACACATATTTTTCTAGGATTATTCTAGTAATTTTTAAATTTTCTGTAATCAAAGAAGTACTAACTACTTTCCAAAATTGGACGTAATTTTTTTTGACCAATCGTATGACCGCTTTGTATTATCAAACATTAAGCCTGTTAACAAAATCAACTTCATTTTCAAGTTGCTTCATGCTTACAAAATTTGGAGTCAACCGGTCAAACCGTTTCAAATTTGGTGTAAAGTAATAAAAAAACCTATTCAAAGCTGTTGGGCCGCAATGGGTTAACGGAACGGAACAAAAATTTGTTTTGACGCTTTCTTTTTAGCCAAAGCAGTACTTCGCAAAATTGGACAAAATTTGCTTCCAAAAGTTTTTTGAACAACGGTCGGGCCGACATTGTTTAACAAACCTGTTAATAGTCTCAACTCAATTCAAGGAGCATCTTGTATAAAACATTTAGAACAAAAAAGTTTAAATATTTGCACCATAGCCACAACTTGGCGGTCCTTTAAAGCTAAATTTTTAGCCCACGACTTCTTCTCTTACCCAAAAACTCTATATACAAATTTTCATGAAAATCGGCCGAGCAGTTTAGGAGTCTATTTGCTACATACAAACAAACAAACAAACTTTCGCTATTGTACATATAGATCAATAGATAGATATTTAAGGCAAGCAATTTAAAAAAATAATAAAGCAAAAATGAAAAAAAAATAAAGCAATTTATAAAGCATGTTTTGTTCTAACCTTTATTATCTTTTTATTTTCAAATAAGAGTTTCAGACTAATCCTTTGATTCCCTGAAATAAAGTCAAAAACTTCTTACCATTAAATTACTTAAAATATTTCTTAACAGTTACCTATTTTTTAATAAAGTTTTAATTTTAATTCTCTTTCATTATTTATTTACCGTTTAAATTGTTCCGCTGCAATTATTTTGAAATTTAGTTTCAATTATTTTGGTAAGCGGGGTTCTAAACGTGGTATTTTTTAACCAATTTTATTACATTTTATTAAAAATATTAGAAACTTACTTTTTTTTGAAAATAGCTATGCTGAATTCTCATACCATTCTATTACTTTTAGTGTTGGATCTGAAATCTAGTTTCAAAATATTTAATATAGCGGTTACATTTAATAAATGCAGGAGTTACATTTCGCAATTAACACTAAAATGTAAAAACTTGTATGTTAATTCGCATACCTATTTCTTACAAAAAATAAACCTTCCTAATTCAGAATCTCACATTTACAAATATACAAGTAAATATAAGTATTCGGGACAAGGAATCAATTGAACCCAACTCTAAAGTCCAAAACAAATCCACCTCTAAATCAAATTGACTTTATTTCAATTTTTCATATTGAAATAAAACTAAAATTTAAAAATTAGTTTGCCTCGTTTCAAATATGACAATGTAATAAAGTGAATAGGCTTTATTTCATTTGATAAATTTTAAAATTTGTATAAATTTTAAATTAATGAACCAAAAATGTACGGACTGACTTAAAACAAAACCCTAAAAATTTTTTATATGAAACTAATAGTCTATATAATTATTTGGTCTATGTTTTTATATTATCAAAGTGAAGTATTTTAATTTTTAAAGTTATAAATTTTTAAGGAAACTATGCAAATAAATTAATTTTATTTGTATTTTTTTTTATTATTTCTGTTGAATTTAAAAATAAAACAAAAAAAATTTTTATCTTTGAAGGAGGATCGAACTCAGATCTATTTACACTCTAAGCCACTTTGCTAACAGCTGAACCATACAATTCTTATAAATTTGTGGTCAGATTTCTAATATAAATGTATCACTAACTGACAGAATGAAAAATAAAGCCAGAGACACAGCAAGTTCAATTAAAAGTACATAAAAAGTAAAATACGCAACTTATAAATTTTTAAGCTTAAAATGTTGAAAATTTTCATTAACCAAAATTTTATGGTAGATCTTTTGCATTTAAAAGTGTTTTAATATAAAAGTAAATTGCTGGATTAAGACTATTTTAAAGAAGAACTGTCACCATTTCAGCAATTTACTTGTATACTAAAACACAAATGCAAAAGATCTACCATCAATTTTTGGTTTGTTATCTGGGATGATATAATGAATAATCTGAGAGTACTAATTCAAGGCACAAAATAGTACAAAATGTGTTTTGAAGGTATCAACATATTTCAACTGTAAGGTAATATGTTTTTTCCATTATTATTTAAAAATAAAAAGAAAGTATTACTGTTATGAAAGAAAAATCACTTAAAGCTTTTATTAAATCTTTTATTTCTAGTCAATTTGGTTTTAATTTTTATTTGATTTTAATTTAACTTAATCTTTAGACATTTAGCCTAATCAAATTTAACATAAATTATAAAATTAAACTTCGGACATTCTAATTAAATTAGTAATCAAATGAGTATTCATTAATAATACACAACACATTTTGAAAATTTGAAACAAACATGAAACAAAATATGAAAATTTGATTTTAATAAATCTTTTGTCAGAATTAATATACTTAAAAAGTTGTTGCCGCTTACAGATTTCGACATTTAGTTTTTATGAGATTTTTGATTGGGAACATTTTTTCGAAATTAGCAGTTGAAGCCAGTATAGTTTGAGCAATTCGACAAATGTTGCTACAAATATATTCGTTCAATTCATTTTAATAAGCCTAACTAAACTCCAAAATTGAGATATATTGTAATTCTTAATTATTAATTGAAAATTTAAATAAATTTCTTTGAAGTACTAAAAATTATCTGAAAATATCAAAGTACGTTTTAGGTACTTAAAGGATCAAAAAAAGTACGATAGTATCAGCAATATCAACCCTGTCTTTTAATTTCGTTTCACACATACAAATTACATCTGGTTATTTATTTTCAAGAAAGTTTAAAAGTGAGATTTTTTATTGTAGGAGATTAGAGAATTAAAGTTTATTGATATTAATGAGTGCATGTTAATCATTGTTGATTGGAGATGCGTGTTTGAATAAAATATCGATTATATTAGTTTTAATATCTTCTCTAACACTATTAAAATCTTTATGCATATCAACAAAACATTTTTTAATTTGTAAAATTATATCATAATTTTTTGAGTACTGTACGTTTACAGGCAAAAACTCTTAAATTCTTAAAACAATCGTGAAAACTATATGTTAAGCATGTAGAAAAGAATTAAAAGCATTTTTTTCCTATGTTGTGATTTCTATTTAAAAAGAAAAGTGATAAATCAGCCCTCTTCATTTTATTTTTAATCTGATTTGAAATTTGGACTTTTTTTTTTGTTAGCCTTGGTGATTTCTAAAGGAAAATTAAAAAAAAAACAAAATAGGATCAATGAAGTTTTATTTTATTAAAAGAAAAGAAAAAAAAACTTTTCTATAAGTTTTTTACTCAATGTTGCCAGTTTTCTTTGTTTTTTTTTATTTCTAAATCAATTTTTCTTTTATCAATTTCATTTATAATTACAAGATGTTCTTTTTTTCATTTTAATCCCTTCATATCCGTGTTAAATAACAAAACAAACTGATAATCTGTTATTTGAATTAGAAATTTTTTCAAATAGTTTTCATGTTCTATTCTTTCTCTTTCTCTTTCTTCTTCTTTTTCTTTTTCTTCTTATTGAATAATGATTCGTTCAAAGTTAAAAAAAAATTGTAAAATAAAATATTTCGTAGATAAGACGTTTCATCAATTCCTTAACGATTAAATTCAATTTAAAAGTTTTCTTTAATTTTTCAAATTAAAATAATATAATTTAATGTTATTAACAAAGGCATCTATTTTAAAAGAAAATAAGAGAGTTTTAAAGGGTTTTTAGTAAGTTAATAATAATCTATTAAGTTATAACTACTTTATATAAGTTAGCACAAAAGATATATTATAAACCAAAATTCATTGGCTTGTGAGTTTTATATGTAAGGAAATAGATTAAAATTGGTTAGAAATTGATTACTTTCATAAAAAGATACAAATAGCATAGTTCAAACTTCTAATTTAATATTACTTCTAAATCAATTGCTTCACATTTCACGTAAATTGACAAGATTGTGATGAAAAAAAACAAGGGTTTTTAAAAAGCACATTTTCAAAATTATATAGGGTTTGTTACTGAGTATTTTATCATTTATTTTTATAAAAATATATATAAAAATGAAATGAATGATAATATTATAATTTAGTTATTTCATCAATTTATTAATAATGAACAATAGTGAAATCAATTATTAGAATGCACTCAAGAAAACCTGTTAACAAGTGCGAAATATAATGTTGGAGCTTAAATGTTAACGTTTAATTTTGGAAAACATACACTGGTGAATAAGTTACTGTTTTACAAAAACATAAGTTTTAATTTTTAAGACCTAGTAGCCCTTCAACGGAGGGTTCCCAAATTTTTGATTCGCAAACTTATGATGGATTAGCCTCCTCCTGTCCCCACCCTTTCATTTTTTAGGTTCTAGGAAATCAATTGTGAACTTCACCAAATTTTGTAATTTCATCTCTAATTTTATTATCTAAACAAAAATGGTTAAAACTAAGAGGCAATTTCTTCAATTTAAAGAACCCCTTTCATATGTTAAAATATTATGCTGCAGCTTTAAATTTTGTATATTTGTAAAAAAAAATTTGAACAGGTATTCAAGTTACAGGTGTTTAAAAATTGCAAAATTTTGAATTTTTGAGCCCTTATAGCTCCTAAGCAAGGGGCTTGACAAAAAAATTTTATTAACCGACAACTACTAATTTCTGAAGGTATAATTTCACCCAAAATTTTTTAAGGCCCTATCTTGAACCGTTTAGAAGATATGTGGGGCCAAAAATTTTGCAAAAATTGAGTTTTGCTTAATGATTAATTTTAATACCATATGACAACCCTATAAATTTAACCTTGTATTTTTGTAAAGCCTATAAAAGCAGCTCTCTTTTACCGTTTTTAGGTTGAAAATACTCTTAACAGAACTTTTGTTATACTTATTAAAATATAGGGCTTTTTTGAAATTTTCAAAGCTTCGTCAGCTGTAGCTTCGTCACCCTTCAAAATTAAGAAAAACCTTTGACACATGTTTAAATATAATTAAAGAGCTTTCAATTTCGTATATAACTAAAAAAAAGTTTGAACTGGTATTCAAGTTACAGGTGTTTAAAAATAGCAAAATATCAATTTTCGAGCCCCTGTAGCTCCTAAACAGGGTACTCGACAAAAAAAAATTTTTCACCGACTCTTACTAATTTCTGAGCATCTAACTTCTCCCAAAATTTCAAGACCCTAGCTTGAACCGTTTAGAAGATATGTGTGACCAAAAATTTTATAAAAATTGAGTTTTGCATAATGGTTAATTTTAGTATCGTATGGCAACCCTATACATTTTTCTTTTCAGCTATCAGCTATCTTTTACCGTTTTCAGATTGAAAATACACCTAACAGAACTTTTTTTACAACAATTTAAAAGAGGGCTTTTTCCAACTTTGGGGGGCTGTAGCTCCGTAACGGGTGGGGATACGGAAAACGAAATTGAAGCTATGAAGACAAAGTGAAGCTATATAGGCACATTTTTACAAAATTTTTTGAAAATGTGCTAAAAAAAGGAAAGTTTTGATAAATTATTTTGGTTTAAAAGATTATTATAGAGAAAACAATTGTTTAATTAGGCAATTTCATTTCAACCCTTACTGACATTGTCAATTAATCCTTTACCAATTGTCAATTAATCTTACGTTTACAGTTTTTATTATGTTACGTTACTATTAAATATAACAGTATTGTCATAATTGATAGTAACGTTAAACAAGACGTATTAGAAGTGTATCTAGCATTGAAGAAAGTAATTAACCATAATATTTAAAATCATACTAAATTACAAAATCTAACGATCCTTCCTTCTTTAAATTTTTTTTTAATATTCTTACAAATATTTAGTTTTAGTCTTTGGTTCTTTGATCATCACAGCTTTTCTGCAATCAATTATTTATTTATGTAATTCCTTGTCTCTGAAGTTGCGAGCTATATGTAGAGAGTATATATTTTTAAATAATATATATGGAAAATTAACATACTCGTATTTTTCAATTATTCTATTAAAGTTCTTAAAAAAAAATTTTTAAACTTTAATTTATTAAAATTTTCTCATTATCCAATAAGCTTTAAAACTCAACTGATATTTTTTTGTACATAAAATATATTTTGGAAAATTTTATTAAATAAAAATTTCCCTCAGGATATATATGATTGTCCTTTAAATATTTCAAATGGTGAAAGAGTTTATTTCTAAAAATTTATATCTTCTATTTGTATTTTTTTTTACATTGAAAGGACCTTTTGACTTTATTATTCCATTAACTATTGAAAATTCGTTCATCTTTTGTTCTTATTCTCTTTGTATTTTTTTTTTGTTATAAAAAATAAAAGAAAATAAAAAGAAAAGAACATATTCAACTTCTCTTATGTAATATTGAACTTCTGGTTTTTATTTGATGACAAATATTCTGACAAACTCTTCAAGAAAATCAGAAAAAAGAAAGATCTGAAATATTAAAGAGAGGAAGAGGAAGTAAAAACTTTTCAATCTCGGTCAAATGATCCAAGTTTTATTTTTTCACATTATCTCTTTCTTTATTTTTTTTTATTGTTAGGTCGAAGTTCGTTGTTCACACTTATATGAATGATTGTTTTTTTTTTTTTTTTTTTTCTCCAAGTTTAGTATTTATTCATGATAGTTTATATATTATATGTATTTGATTGAATTTGGTGAATACATATACATAGTCTTGAAGGAACAAGTTTTTGTAATATTTTTTTTTTTGTAAAAAGGACAAAATTTTATTTGAGTATATTGAAGGACCTATGACCATTTTATAATGCTAAGCTACTAAAATTAGGACAATGAGTTCATTATTAAAAATTTATCTACAAAGAGACAACTATAAGTATAATTGATGATGTTCTTAAATTTTAAAGAAAAAATACAAAAGTTTTTAGAATAAGTTAATAAAAAGAATCATTGTCTAAAACTAAATCAAAAAGAATATTTTTTCAGTCATTTAGAATTTTTAACAAATATATATATAAAAATATCATGGCCAAAGTTTTAAATTCTCTTTGCATTAAGGAACATAAAATCTATTATATACTGTGGAAAAATAAAAAATTTAAAAAATTAATAAAACATATCATATAATATGCGTATAAATCGTTGAGAATCGCGTTTATAGTATATAAATTAAACAAAACAAAATTCTTAAATCTATACTTCAGTTAATATAATTTTTTTGTAAAAAAGAATTAAAATGACTTATTTTATTATAAATTTAAGTGAAACACTTACCAATAATAATACTAGAACCAACTAACAGCAGTGTTAACCAACTCGCACAGCCTAGCCTGACCTTCATTGTTTGTTTGCACAATCCAGCGCGGAAAAAATACCTCTTAACTTAAATAAAAAATTGAGCTTTTCTAAAAAACTTTTTTACTTCAGAATTTAAAGTAGTAAAGAAAATTTTTAAGAAGTTTTAAAATCTTTACAATTGTTTTACTTGTCGTTGTTTCAGTTATCTTTATAGGTATATTTATTTTTTCCTCCTTTTTTGAACAAAAAACAGATCTTTTTTTTTATTGTTATGCTTTTTTATACACAGCCTTTTTTTTTTTGTTTTAAAATAAAAAACAAAACAAAATATTTTAAAATGAGGAAAAACCACAACTAAAATTGCCCAATTTTCTTTATTACTCCTTTTGTCTTAATATCATACTATTAGTTATACCGTTCTATATAGTTTTTCTTCCACTTTAAGTATAATGCATAAATAAAATGTACCGTGGGTAGTTTTTTTTTACCTTGTCTTTAAATCTTGTTGTTGGTTGGTGTTTTTGTGCCCGCCGTTTTATCGTTATAGTTTTATCTTTTTTACTATTTCTTCAGCGATTACTGTGCCATTTAAAAAGTTTTTTTTGTGTGTAACATTAAAATATCTTTTGGGAATTTTTTTTTGTGATTTTTATCCGCTATTTCACTTTATTTTATATTTTACCATTATTTTATTTTATTTTGGACTATAATAGTAATAATAATATCACATAATACTCTACTTGGCAAGTAAATGTACACCCGATTATAGTTGATATAAATTGTGGAAAAAAATCAGTAGAGTTGGAAGAGGAATAAATAAAATAAACGAGGTGGATAATAAAATTGTTATTTTGTTTTTGATTTTGTTGTTCAAAGTTTTTTTATATTATTTTATTAGATCTTTCTATTTATGAATGTTTTCCTTAATTGTTTTAACTATTTGTATTTAAATTTAAGTTTTTAAAAGTTATCTAGGTTCGTAACTAAAAGTTGTTATGTAATTTACTGAACTTGTTCTACTGTGATAATCTTAATTATAAATATGTACACTGAAAATAATCGAATGATAATGTAACAACACAAAGTGTATAAAGTTATATTATTGTTGTTCGTTTTAATATTATAATTGTACTTTTAAAAAAAAAAATGTATACTCAAATTTTATCGTAAGAAAATAAAATTTCTAATTAGGTTACAATTTAATTTAGGTTGTGATACTTTATTTAGATCTGTAGTTTTTATAGCGCGATAAATTTTTCTATCGAATACCGTTGCATTTGGAATAAGAATTTTTTCTTTTGTTTTAACTTTTAACGTTCTTTTATTATTTATTACTTTTTTGTTTTTATAAATGTTACTGTATTTTTTTATGTTTATTGTGTTTTTACAAGTATCTAAATTATGGTTCTCTTGTTGTTGTTTTGTCGTTTCTTTGCTATTATTGTAGGGAAAAGTACCCATACACATAAGAATTTTTGTAGACAGGTCAATCATTTGCTTGTATAACAATGTTGTATAATAAAAATAAACTAAAAATGCGTTGATTGCTCCCTTAAGAAAATTGAGTAACTTTACTGAATCCTTTTATAATTAACTTTATAACTAAAACTTAGAAACATTGGGTTAATGACTTTTTTTAATAAAACGTGATGATTAAAAAAACTATGTATCTTATACATTTTTTTAGTTGTGGTCAGCTCCACAATACAAGCACATCTTCCTGCACATTTAATAATTTCTTTTCAAGTACTAAAATTTTTCTTTGGTTGTGTATCCACTTGAATCCTACTTTGTAACTAAAAGCGTAGGATTATGGTTATAGAAACTATTTTTACAAATACTTTTGTTTTCATATCGTGTGAAATTGAATCTCTTGTTTTTTTATTAGGTAAATACACTTAATTTCATTTGCTTCTATTTTGATTTTATTAAGTATCCTTTATTATGGATTGTTTTAGCTATATTGCCATGCTTTTTATTGCTGTCCCAGAACTACATATATTTTGAAAATATGAGCTTTTGAAATTGCTTACATTTTATCTATTGTTTTAGAAGAATTTATGTACACCTAGATATTCGAATAACAATTTTTAAGTAGAATTGGAAGGAGGAAACCAATTTTCTTTTATATCGTTTTTTTTTTGATTCTCGGAATTTTAATGGAACACATGTGATCAATTCTACAATGTTGGTATATCACACTATTAAAGATGTAGGAGTTCCTTAGATTTTAGGTGTCAACAATAAAAAAAAAATTAAATGAAAATCAATGAATGATTTTTATATCTATTTTCATTTTCAATTTGCTGAATTTATTGATTATTGGTTTAATATCTCTCAATTGAATATACTCTGTATAGAAGAGTCAAAGTGACACTTATAACAGAACAAATTTATCGCAGTGACTATCCTTTTTATAATTATATTCCTGCAATAAGAAATAAAAGCCATATTATTATTATGTTTATTAAAGTAAATGAATTTTACTAAAGAGTTAATATAAAATTAGTTAAAATTCAGAAATTCATTTAAAATTGATTTTTATTAAATAAAAAATATTTTGTTTTAGATATCTCATAATAATTCAATTCTTTTAAAAGTTGATTAAAAATATGCAGCTTTGTTTCTCTATTCGATCTCAGAACAAGGCATTAAATTATAAGATTAAGAATAAGAATTAATGGTAAATTATCAAAAATTATAGAACTAATAAATAAAGATATCGTCAGGGGTTTTTAGACAGGTCTTACAGCCCAAAGAATTTCTTGTAAAGAATTTTTTGTAAAGAAATCATTTACACGGGTGTTAAATAAATAGTGAAAAAACAATTAATAAATCAAACCAGAGTTCCATTAGTTTTATTAGCAAAAACATTGATTATATACAAAATGAAAATTTGAACCTCAATTTTTTTTTCATTATAATTCCAATTTAATTGGCACTTTGTTTAGAAAATCAGAAAAAAAATTAAGACACACACTAACCCTTATACCAATTTGTATTTCGTGCAGAATAATCTTTAGATTTATTTAGGAAAACTTAATTTGGTTCTGCACAAACAAATTTTATTGAAGTTATATTTTCAATAAAATGTTAAATAATTAAAAATTATTTGGGTTTAGAACTCTTTAATACTTTGCTTCTAATATTTTTTTCGGTACAATTGTTTCTGTTTCTTTGGTCAGCAATTCATTTTATAATTTTTTTTTTCTGGTTTTTTCAAAAATCATTTATTATATTTATACCTTTAGATTGAAGGCGAAATATACATTAAACTAAATATAATTTGACACTTTTTGTCAATGTCAATAATCCAGAAACCATAAACCAGAAAAAAAAATAATTTCTCGATATAAAATACATTATTAGAAAAATCCTTTTGGAAAATACTGAATAGGCTTAAGAAGATTTAAGAGAAATCGTTAGAACGAATTTTGAAAAGTCTACATTTCTCTAACTCCCATTTGGTATTATAAATGACTATAATGTTTTACTTTGAAAAATTATCATTTATCAGTTTGAAAACAACAAAAACCACAAAAACATCTTACAGTGGGTGGAAATCCGGAAAGGACAAAGGAAAATTCATAAAAATATTGTCATTGGAAAAACAAACAAGCACACCTATTTAAAAAAAATTAGTAACAAACACTCAAATAGTTTTATTTCTTTCCTTCTGAAAATATAATTAATGGACTACAATCCCAACTGTTCTACTACTATACTAAACTGAGATTCTTCTATAAAAGTGTTTCATTTTTATATCACTCTCCTTTGGTTTGTTGTTGTTATTGTTGACGAGATTTCATTTTATGACTGGGGCATGGTTAACAACTTAATTTGTTGCAAGGTTAACATAAAATAATGAAAACTCATTTATTTTCTTCTGAACAATTCCTCCTTCTGAACAAGAGGAAAATTGAAAAGGTGGTAAGTCATTTACAAAAATCATTCTTTAATTTTTCTCCACTACAAAATAGTAGAATAATTTACTTTATTTTGAATTCTTCTAATATAATTCTAAGGTTCCCATCAGAATTTGTGTTAAATGATTTCTTTGTCAGCACATGTTTAGTTAGTCTATAATCACGTACAAAATAAAAAATTCAAGTCAAGTCAAAACTAGTCAATTCAGAATTGGAAAAAATTTGAAAGAAAAATTTCATTATAGTATTGGCAATGTTGTATAAAGTCTAACTATATATTGTTAAAAGAATGAACGTAACAAGGTTTTTATATACGTCTTAAACTGACTACAAAACCCAGAGAAAATTAAAGTCATATAAAATGAAATAAATAAGGAGAGTGGGGTAACAAGAGTAATACAACTTACAAATTTTAACATTAGTTTATGAAGATTTTTCTGTACCTAAATCAATGAAACTATACGGAAAACATTGGTTTCAGTGTTCCTATATGAATTTTGGTACTCTTTACGGTAAAATCAAATTATTCTATGAAATTTCTATTTCTCTTGTTTGTTATTTTGCGATTTTATTTCAAAATTTTCTTAAGGGGATAGAAAGACAAAACAAATAACGCAGCACAGGGAAACTCAAGGTCGAATTTAAGTGAAAATTGAATGTGAAAATATATTGTTATTGAAATTTGATTTTTACTGTATACTGTTCCTTGAAATTAATTCAAAACAATTGAACTTGGGAATTGTTCAAAAGAAGACAACGTGGAGATAAAATCATGATTAAAACGAGGGGAAATGAGTTTTATATTCCATTTAAAAACGAGGAAGATTATAGTTGCCCTTGTCAACTTTTAGATACCAGTGCATACCCACTAATCGTTATTTATTTCCTTTATGCTATTATAAATATTACAAAAAAAAATATAAAAAAGTATATAATTTATTGTCATAAGTTTTGCTTAAAAAAAATTTAACAACAAAAAAAAAAATTAAATTTTTAATTCATTATAGGTAGGTACCATAATTTTTGCTTAAAAATAAAAAAAAACACTAAAAGTTGGTCCGGGTGATGTCCAACTTTGCCAACTAACTTGCCCTATTACTTTACCTGCCCAGTTTTAATTTTAACCTCGTAGCTTCATTAGATTCACAGTTATCGAATTGACAACTTGGCATGGCAGCTGCCCGAAAATGAGGCCGTAACATTTTGAAATTCCATATAAGTGCTCGATTCATTATATAACTAACAGTGTGTAATTTTCATCCTCGTAGTATAATTAGTTTCCAAGAAATTCATATTGGTGCAAAGAAGTTGTATGGCAGCCCCCCGAAAATGGAGCCGTAACATTTTGAAACTTCATATAAGTGCTTGATTCATTATAAAACTAACCGTGTGTAATTTTTGTCTTCCTGGTATAACTACTTTTGAAGAAATTCATATTGATTTAAATAAGTTGTGTGACAGCTCCCCGAAACCTTGGTCTAGTCTTAACCAAAAGGAATAGGGAACCTCGAAAATATCCAAAAAATGTTTTGTGTAAATTTCAAAACTCTAGCTCTAACTTTTCAATTCTATCTCTTGTAATTAATTTCTAATTCACGAATATATTAAACTTAAGCAAAATAAACTTCATATGATCAAATTCATATAATGATCATCATGATAGATAATAATCATCATATTCATAATGATTGTATCTATCAATATCAATAAGCCATTTACTTAAAAAAAAATTAAAAAAATAAAACCCGTGCATATACATATATGACATCGGGTATATTAAAATTGCTCCTCCGTTTGTAACGCATCGATTTAGAAGAGCTAGATATAGTGTCAAGGGTACGTATCGGCTCAGAATCGAAAAATGAGTCGATCTAGCTATGTGTGTCTGTCCGTCCGTCCGTCCGTCCGTCTGTGTGTCAGTACGATAACTCAAAAACTAAAAGAGCTACAGTTTTGAAATTTTCACAAAATATTTTTCAATCAATTTCTAGGTTCCCTATTTTTTTTGGTTAAGATCGGACCAAAACTTCGGGTAGCTCTCGAACAACTAACTTTTTTAACTCCAATATTTTCTTATAAAAATTTGAAATTTTGCTATGCATCTTGTATTTAACATGAAGTTATATGAATTTTGTTTTTTTTTTGTTTTGTTGTTTTTGTTTTGTAGATAACTATTTCGAGTTAGAATTTCATATGATTTAAATGATGCGTAGTTTATTTAAGATAAGCAAAAAAGAACACAAAGATTTTTTTTAAGTAAATGGCTTATTGATATTGATAGATACAATCATTATTAATATGATGATTATTATCTATCATGATGATCATTGTATGAATATGATCATATGAAGTTTATTTTGCTTAAGTTTAATATATTCGTGAATTAGAAATTAATTGCAAGAGATAGAATTGAAAAGTTAGAGCTAGAGTTTTGAAATTTACACAAAACATTTTTTGGACATTTTCGAGGTTCCCTATTCCTTTTGGTTAAGACTAGACCAAGGTTTCGGGGAGCTGCCACACAACTTATTTAAACCAATATGAATTTCTTCAAAAGTAGTTATACCAGGAAGACAAAAATTACACACGGTTAGTTTTATAATGAATCAAGCACTTATATGAAGTTTCAAAATGTTATGGCTCCGTTTTCGGGGGGCTGCCATACAACTTCTTTGCACCAATATGAATTTCTAGGAAACTGCTTATACTACGAGGATGAAAATTACACACTGTTAGTTATATAATGAATCGACCACTTATATGAAGTTTCAAAATGTTACGGCCCCATTTTCGGGGGGCTGCCATACAACTTCTTTGCACCAATATGAATTTCTTCGAAACTAATTATACTACGAGGATGAAAATTACACACTGTTAGTTATATAATGAATCGAGCACTTATATGGAATTTCAAAATGTTACGGCCTCATTTTCGGGCAGCTGCCATGCCAAGTTGTCAATTCGATAACTGTGAATCTAATGAAGCTACGAGGTTATAATTAAAACTGGGCAGGTAAAGTAATAGGGCAAGTTAGTTGGCAAAGTTGGACATCACCCGGACCAACTTTTAGGGTTTTGTTTTGTTTTAAGCTAAAATTATGGTACCTATAATGAATTAAAAATTAAATTTTTTTTTTGTTGTAATTTTTTTTTTAAGCAAAACTTATTGATAACAAGTTATACCTATACTTTTTTATATTTTTTTTTTGTAATATTTATAATAGCATAAGGGAAATAAATAACGGTTAGTGGGTATGCACGGGTATCTAAAAGTTGACAAGGGCAACTATAATCTTCCTCGTTTTTGCTTATCTTAAATTTTTTTTAAACTATGTACGCATCATTTAAATCATATGAAATCGTAACTCGAAATCGTTATCTACAAAACAAAAAAACAAAATTCATATAATTTCATATTAAATACAAGATGCATAGCAAAATTTCAAATTTTTATATGAAAATATTGGAGTTAAAAAAGTTAGTTGTTCGAGAGCTACCCGAAGTTTTGGTCCGATCTTAACCAAAAAAAATAGGGAACTGAAAATTATTTTGTGAAAACTTCAAAACTGTAGCTCTTTTAGTTTTTGAGTTATCGTGCTTACACACTGACGGACGGACGGACAGACACACATAGCTAGAACGACTCATTTTTCAATTCTGAGCCGATACGTACCCTTGACACTACATCTAGCTCGTCTAGATCGATGCGTTACAAACGGAGGAGCAATTTTAATATACCCGATATAATATATGTATGTATGCAAGGGTATAGTAAATAATTTTCTCTCAGCCAGTTTATAAAGATTAACCTCTTATTGAAATTGAAAACTATTAAGTAAAATAATAAATAAAATTACAAAAAAACTTAATAAACTCAAAAACAAAGCATTTTGTTTTAATAAATTATATCAGAAAATTAAAAAGACAAATCGGGGAGCCTATTATTAAATATTATCTCAAAAAAAAGGAAAACATTATTTATTTTTACGTTAACATTTTTATACCCGTATGACTATATAGTCCAAGGGTATAATAAATTTGCCATTACGTTTGAGACGCAGAGAAGGACGGGGGGGTAGATATAGACTCAAGTGTATGGATCGGATCAGAATCGAAAAATAAATCGATTTAGCGATGTATGTCCGTCCGTCATCACGATAACTCAAAAAGTGAAGGACCTAGGATTATGAAATTTTCACAAATTCGTTTTTATGCAAAAACCGGAAGCGCTATTTAAATCCAGCCATTTTGGTCCACGGGTTCGAGTACCTGCCATACAACTTCTAATTTTATATGAGCATTACTCTATACCTATGGAAGCTGCGTGTCTGAAATTTTGCCAAAAATAGTTTAGTATAATGGCCAAAGTTTCTGCAAAATTTGGTTGGTCTACTGCAAAGGGTTCGAGTAGCTGCCATACAACTCTTTCTTTTATATGAGCTTTACACTACACCTAATGAAGCTGGGTGTCTGAAATTTTGCAAAAAATAGTTTGGTGTAATGGCCAAAATTACTGCAAAATTTAGTTGGTCTACTGCTGGGGGTTCGAGTAGCTGCCATACAACTCCTTCTTTTATATGAGGATTACACTACACCAAATGAAGCTGGGTGTCTGAAATTTTGCCATAAATAGTTTAGTGTAATGACCAAAGTTACTGCATATTTTGGTTGGTCTACTGCTGAGGGTTCGAGTAGCTGCCATACAACTCCTTCTTTTATATGAGCATTACTCTACACCTAATAAAGCTGAATGTTTGAAATTTTGCCAAAAGTAATTAACCGGATGATATAATGTATATGTTACGGTCATACGGGTATCCCAGAGTTGACACAGTCTACTCTACTACACTCTTCCTCGTTATATATATTATTATTATTATTTAATAAATAAACATAAAGTAGATAAATAAACAATAGAATCTTTAAAACTTAATTCATTTTTATATTTAAAGAATTTGTCAAACTGATTCGACAAAAAATAATAGAAATAAAGTGAAAATAAACTAAATTTATAAAAAAAGCTTTTGTGGGGCAATCACAATTTAAAACATAAAAATCAAGAACTACCTATATCGAAAGATATGTGTTTTATTTATAACCACAGTCTTAAAATTGTATAAGAAGACTTTTCTGAAGACTGATCTTTTTTCAATTTTCTTGAACAGAACAACAGATTAAAGATCATTTTTAATAATTTAGTTTGTACAATTTTTTTCTGTATTTAAGCAGATTTTCATTTTAGTTTTATTACATTTCTTTTCAATACATCAACTTTTTTTTGAACATATCGAGGTTTCTATCAAAAAAAAGGAAAGTACATACATTAAAAATCCAAGCCTTGATTTTTCAAGGAGAAAACCAGACTTTTGGAAAATATACGAAAATTAGCTACAGTTGGTTATAGCCAAGAATATAAAAAAGAAAATATTTTTAAGTATTTAAAGGGTCTAAATTATTTTATTTCAGTAAATCAACTTTTTGTAATTTTTACAATGTTATAATTAAAAAAAAAACTTCTTGTGTTTACTATTTCTGGGTTTAGTATAGTTTTTTCTCACTGGTGGATTTACCAGTAAATAATAGTTTTTGTTGCCAACAAAATATTTGGTAATGATTTTATTTTTTTGTGTAACGCACACTTCAAGCACCTCAAAAATATTTCTCGGGTTAAATATCCCTGAAAATTTCATCTGACTGTGGATATACACATGAACGCATGTTAATATGTTTTCTTTTTTTTTTTTTGTTTGAGCTATTTCGGTCCTTAAGGTCAAATTTTTCATTGAAATAAAAAAGAAAAACAAATACATACAAAAAATATTAAAAAATTTGTTTACATATTAACGAGTACAATATATTACTCACATGTTAATAATGTCTTTTGTATTTGCTATAGATTTAGCAGCCAAATGTCATATTTTTATTATTATTACAATTATTATTTTGAGGTTGGAATTCCGAGAGAGGTTGGTAAACGTGGGAAGAAATATGGTGTAAACCATTTATACTCATTGATTATTTCTACACAGTAAAATTATTAAGCAGTTCTTTTTTAAGTCATCATTTTTTAAAATAGAACAAATAAGTTTTTCTTTATACAATTTGTTTGAATTTTGGTTCGAAAAATTGGTTCGAATAATTTTTAATAATTTAAGAGTAAAATTTTTTTTTTTGATTTTCGGGAATTCATTAATAAAAGTTTTGCTTCTAAAAAATGTTGCTTTTTTCTGGTTGATTGCAAAGTGAACCATGTCCAACAAGATTTTAAAAATATTCAATACCGGGAAAATTTATAAAGGAAAATTATTACAATTTGTTTTTCTTTTTAATTTGCTAAAATTTATTTTTACAACAAAATTAAATAAAATTAAAACGTGTAGCTATAATACTATGATCTAATCCAAAAAAAATATATTAAAAATTATATTTATAGGTATTAATTTTTTTTTTATAGAAGTGTGGAGGCTATAATTAGGTGTAAATGATCAGAAATAAATTTTCTATTTCAATCCGATTTAATTTGTAATTTACTATGTTTAATATTTGTTATTTAAACTAAGTCATAGAATGTTAAATTTGGTATGTAATTAATTTTACAACATTTTGTTGTTCAAAAACTTTTTTGGAAAATTAAAATAATTTTAATATGAGGTATAGATTTTATTATTACATCTAGTTGGTGAAAATTTTTAAGTTACCTATAAGTTTATTTGTTTTTGTTATTTATTTACATGTTTATACCCTTGCATACATACATATATGACATCGGGTATATTAAAATTGCTCCTCCGTTTGTAACGCATCGATCTAGACGAGCTAGATATAGTGTCAAGGGTACGTATCGGCTCAGAATCGAAAAATTAGTCGATCTAGCTACGTGTGTCTGTCCGTCCGTGTGTCAGCACGATAACTCAAAAACTAGAAGGGCTAGAGTCTTGAAATTCTCACAAAGTCATTTTTAGACAATTTCTAGGTTCCCTATCGTTTTTGGTTAAAATCGGACCTAGGCTTCAGGGAGCTGCCATACAACTTTTTTGCACCAGTATGAATTTCTTCAAAACTAATTATACTATGAGGATGAAAATTACACAAATTTAGTTTTATAATGACTCCGGCACTTATATGAATTTTCAAAATGTTAGGGCCCCATTTTCGGGGGGCTACCATACAACTTCTTTGCACCAATATGAATTTCTTCAAAACTAATTATACTACGCGGATGTAAATTACACACGGTTAGTTATATAATGAATCGAGCACTTATATGAAGTTACAAAATGTTAGGGCCCCATTTTCGGGGGGCTGCCATACAACTTCTTTGCACCAATACTTCAAAACTATTTTACTTTTTTATATGTTTTTTATAATTATGTATAATAGCATAAGGAAAATAAATTACGGTTAGTGGGTATGCACGGATATCTAAAAGTTGACAAGGACAACTATAATCTTGCTCGTTAATAAAGATTTTAATTTCAACAAAAATTATTGTTTTTAACTAATTCAGTTCAAGTTTTTCATGACACAACTTTCTTTTGTTGTACCTTGTTGTGAATATTCCTTCTCTTTTGTAAAAACGTTTTACTTTTAGTGGCACCATATTCTATTTTATGAATAATTTTAGCTTTTTCTAAAATTATTAATTCATCAAACTTATGGAATCCCATACTTTTGTATAACTTATCAGTTGAAGTACGCCAATTTAAATTTTTATTGAATTTAAATTTTTTATTGAACAGTAAAATAGTATATTTACTCTTATTGAACAGTAATTTTCAAATATTTCTTTTTCCAATTATCAGGTTTTTACTCTTTAAATTTTAGAAACCTTATTGCTAAAAAAATTAGAATTTTTAAATTTTAAGAATATTTGATTTAATTGGAAAAAGTGATGATTTTGAATTAGTAGTCATACATAATAATATAACCTATTTAGTTTAAGTTCAGCAAAAATTTTGAATTTCAATTTGGACATACAATAATATAAATTTTAAAGATCTACCGGAAAATTCTATTTTTAAAAATGTAAAAATTATTTACAATTCGATTCAGTTTTTTACAAATCAATTTCCAAATTATATTATCTACTTCAATCGAAGCAACATTTATAAATTTACGAATTCTCTATTTCAATAAAGCTTCCCGTACACGATGGACCGGATTTCGAATTTGGTACGCGTTCTTGCGAAGTTGAATCGTGTATGAGCAAGTTGAAAGACCATTTTGAAGGCTGAAAAGTTAGTTGAAAGAAAATCAAAAAATTTTGATTTTTTGTGGGCGGGCTCTTTGGTTTGTATTTTAGTTTTATCGTCTATGGGCAAGTTGAACAACTTAAATGTCATTATATTTTTATTTTTTTCGATTTTTTTATTTTTTGACACGAAAGAACGTTGAGATATTCCGATTTGAAAAAATAAGAAAACTATAATGTAGGTATAAAATAACAAATAATTAAGTAAAGAATTTAAAATAATTATAAAATTAAGTTAGAAAAATGTTTAAAATATAAAAAATATTAAATATCATAATTTTATAAGAAAAAAATTAAATAGACAGAACTATATATAATATGTATTTAAATAAAAACTGTTAAAAATTCAAATTTAAAATTATTAGATACTTTTGACCTTTAATATATTTTTCAAAACAAAAAAAAAAAATTTACGATGGTTCGATGGTAGGTACGTTGAATAGTGTATGGTAAGGTTTGTAAACATGTCCGCGTACCAAGTTGAAAACTCGGTCCATCATTGTATGGGATGCATAGATATACAAATATAAAATATATACGTATTGTTTAGTTTAATTTATTTTTGCAAAATGTACTTTCATTAACAATTTGTCTAAAAAGCAAATCTTTGATAAAAAAAAATACCTACTTTGCAATTTTTTTAAAAAAAATGTGCTTATAAAAAAGCAAAGTAACCTTTAATTAAGCAAAATAAAAAATAAACAAGTGGGGGAAAAAAACCAAGGGTTTTTAAAAAGCACATTTTCAGAAATTATATACGGTTTTATACTGAGTATTTAATCATTTATTTTTATAAAAAATATATATTATGATAATATTATAATTTAGTTATTTTATTAATTTATTAATTATATGACTAAAATTTACACTGGTGAATAAGTTACTGTTTTATAAGAACATAAAAGTTTTAATTTTGAAGACCTAGTAGCCCTTCAATGTGGAAGGTTCCCAAATTTTTGCTAAGCAAACTTATGATGGATCTGCCCACCCCCTCATGTCCTCACCCTTCCATTTTTTTTGGTTTTAGGAAATCAATTTGAACTCCAACTAAATTTGAAATTTTACCTAGAATATTATTATCTAACCAAAAATGGTTAAGACTAAGAAACAATTTCTTCAATTTAAAGAGACCCTTTCAAATTTAAAAAAAACATTTGACATATTTTGAAATATAATGCTGCAGCTGTAAATTTTGTATATTTGTAAAAAAAAATTTGAACAGGTGTTAAAGTTACGGGTGGTTGAAAATAGCAAAATTTCAATTTTCAGGCCCTTATAGCTCCTAAACAGGGGGCGTGACAAAAAAATTTTTTTACCCGACTCCTACTCCAAATTTCAGAGTACCTAACTTCTCCTAAAATTTCAAGATCCTAGCTTGAGCCGTTTCGAAGATATATGGGGCCAAAAATTTTGCAAAATTTGAGTTTAGCTTAATGGTAAATTTTAGTACCGTATGGTAACCCTATACAATTGGTTTTTAAAAATTTGTAAAGCTTATAAGAACAGCTGTCTGTTACCGTATACAGGTTGGAAATATACCATATAGAACTCTAATTATAACTGTTTAAAGATAGGGCTTTCCGACTTTGTGGGGCTGTAGCTCCGTAACAGAGGGGCTGCAAAAAAATGTTTTAACATTAAATTATTTTAATTGCAATACCTACCCATTTCTGATATTTTTAAGTCAGTCGTAGGTAAAAAAGGACGGACGGACGGATAGAGTGAAGCTATATAGGCACATTTTTACAAAATTTTTTGAAAATGTGCTAAAAAATATCTATGGCAATGGCATCATAATATGATAAAATATATTATATTGCATATTTATCCTGGCATGCGGTGCTTTTATCGGACGCTACATTGCAGAATGCACCACCCTCGTGTTCGCGCAAGTGGTCATAGCTTAAAGCTTTATTTTATATAACAAAAGAATATTTAAATTATCCCTCCAATTATAGGAAACCTGTTTTTCAATCCAACTGAAAATTTCTTCTAATTTAGAATCTTGCAATTACTTTTGTGATTAGTAACTTGTTAAGATATATATTGTATGCAAAATTTAAAGCAAAAAAATGTAATATAAAATAAGGGGGTATATGTTAACCAAGTAAGTATCATAGGTATGTGATGTAAATTATACAGATTCCAAATTCGAATCTTTATTTTAAATCGTATTGCGAATTCAAATTTCCTGTAATTCGTTATGGATTGTTTTATTATAATTATTAAAAAAATTATTTAAATATTATTCTTAAAATCCCACCCAAAAAACATATTAAAAATTAAAAAAATCAAAAATTTAATAAAATATATTTTAATATTTCAATCTTGAAAATCGTAAAATTCACTAATTATCCAATAAAATTTCCAATAACTTTTAAGTACATATTTTGTTTTGATACAATTAAATTCAACATTAGTTTATTGTTGTACTGCTATTGTTGTGCAGTAATTCATTTAAAATTAGTTTTATACAATTCCAAGTTTTTATTTTTAAGTAGAGATCATCATATACCTTCAATATATGTTTCGTTCATATTTATTATAAATATTTCACTTAAAATTTTGTAATTTTTTTTCGAATTGCATTTTATTTACAGTATAATTACCTACCCTGAAAAGCTGTCATAATAAGCCAATATTTTATAAAAAAGTATACAAAAACTTTGTATACAAACAAATACAAATACACAAACAAAATATAGTTAAAAAACGAGAAAGAGTGTAGTAGAGTAGACTGTGTCAACTCTGGGATACCCGTATCACCGTAACATATACATTATATCATCCGGTTAATTACTTTTGCCAAAATTTCAAACATACAGCTTTATTAAGTGAAGTGGAATACTGATATAAAAGAAGGAGTTGTAAGGCAGCTACTCGAACCCTCTGCAGTAGACCAAACAAATTTTGCTGTAACTTTGGTCATTACACTAAACTATTTATGGCAAAATTTCAGACACCCAGCCTCATTAGGTGGAGAGTAACGCTCATATAAAATAAGAAGTTGTATGGCAGCTACTCGAATCCTCTGCAGTAGACCAAGTAAATTTTGCAAAAACTTTGCCATTACACTAAACTATTTTTGGCAAAATTTCAGGCACCCAGCTTCATTAAGTGGAGAGTAATGCTTAAATAAAATAAGAAGTTGTATGGCATCTACTCGAACCCACTACAGTAGACCAACCAAATTTTGCAGAAACTTTGTCCATAAAACTAAACTACTTTTGGCAAAATTTCAGAAACGCAGCTGTTATAGGTACAGAGTAATACTCATATAAAACAAAAAGTTGTATGGCAGCTACTCGAACCCTCTGCAGTAGACCAACCAAATTTAGCTGTAACTTTGGTCATTATACTAAACTATTTTTTGCAAAATTTCAGACACCCAACTTCAATAGGTATAGAGTAATGCTCATATAAAATAAGAAGTTGTATGGCATCTACTCGAACCCACTACAGTAGACCAACCAAATTTTGCAGTAACTTTGGCCATTACACTAAACTATTTTTGGCAAAATTTCAGACACCCAATTTTCAATAGGTATAGAGTGATGCTCATATAAAATAAGAAGTTGTATGGCATCTACTCGAACCCACTACAGTAGAGCAACCAAATTTTTGCAGAAACTTTGTCCATAATACTAAACTAGTTTCGGCAAAATTTCAGACACGCAGCTTCAATAGGTACAGAGTGATGCTCATATAAAATAAAAAGTTGTATGGCAGCCACCCGAACCCATGGACCAAAATGGCTGGATATAAATAGCGATGACGGCTATTGCAAAAAAAACGAATTTGCGAAAATTTCAAGATCCTAGCTTCTTTAGTTTTTAAGTTATCGTGCGGACGGACGGACACACATAGCTAAATCGATTTATTTTTCGATTCTGATCCGATCCAGATCCGATCCATACACTTGAGTCTGTATCTACCCTCCAATTTGTCTGCGTCACAAACGTAATGGCAAATTTATTATACCCTTTGACTATATAGTCATACGGGTATAAAAACAGATTTTCTATTTTAAGAAACTTGACGAAATTTTTTTTCTTAATACTTTGAATTGGAACTATTTAATGTATAGTGAATAATATCTTCATTATAACTATATGACTATAGGGCACTATACATTACGAATATACATACTGTGGTGGAAATTATAATAACCTCACTTGATATTTTTTCAATATTTTAAATGTTAGCATATGTTGTTGTTGTTGTTGTTGTTGTTTGGACGGGGGGGAAAGCAAGTCTCCCTTACACCTAGGCCTTGCGGCCCATTGTGGACCTGTCATTAAATACTTTCTATTTATTTATAACTACTATATTATTTATTTTGTTTATATTATATATTTGTACATTTATATTACATTTGGTCACCATGGGGATTCGTAAAGAAAAATTATTTTTCAATAATTTTTTTTTAATTAAATATTGTACGACCTGACCAGGAATCGAACCCGGACCCCCTCGGTTAATAAGCCAAATGCTTACCCACTGCACCACCGAGGCCCCTGTTAGCATATGTACTTATTCGAAAAATTGTATATGTTTTGATTAAGTATTTACAGAGGGGCTTCAATATTTTATTAAATTTTATTTAGGAACATTTACCGTCGTTTTATAATGTTTTTGTTAAAGCACAAAAATTTTCATATAGAAATTAGAATAACCTCACAAGATTTTTATACCCTTATGACTATTAGGTCAAAGGGTATAATAAATTTGACAGTACGTTTGGGACGCAGAGAAATAGGGGGGTAGATACAGACTCAAGTGTTTGGATCGGATCTGGATCGGATCAGAATCGAAAAATAAATCGATTTAGCTATGTGTGTCCGTCCGTCCGCACGATAACTTAAAATCTAAAGGAGCTAGGATCTTGAAATTTTCGCAAATTCGTTTTTTTGCAATAGCCGTCATCGCTATTTATATCCAGCCATTTTGGTCCATGGGTTCGGGTGGCAGCCATACAACTTCTTATTTTATATGAGCATTACTCTATACCTATTGAAGTTGGGTGTCTGAAATTGTGCCAAAAATAGTTTAGTGTAATGGCCAAAGTTACTGCATATTTTGGTTGGTCTACTGCAGAGGGTTCGAGTAGTTGCCATACAACTCCTTCTTTTATATGAGCATTATATTTCACCTAATAAAGCTGGTATGTTTGAAATTTTGCCAAAAGTAATTAATGTTTATAATAATAATGATATAATGTTTATATAACGGTCATACGTGTATCCCAAAGTTGACAAAGTCTACTCTACTACACTCTTCCTCGTTTTTATACCCGTGCATACATATATGACATCGGGTATATTAAAATTGCTCCTCCGTTTGTAACGCATCGATCTAGACGAGCTAGATATAGTGTCAAGGGTACGTATCGGCTCAGAATCGAAAAATTAGTCGATCTAGTCTGTCCGTCGTCCGTCCGTGTGTCAGCACGATAACTCAAAAACTAAAACAGCTACAGTTTTGAAATTTTCACAAAATATTTTTCAATCAATTGCTAGGTTCCCTATTTTTTTTGGTTAAGATCGGACCAAAACTTCGGGTAGCTCTCGAACAACTAACTTTTTTAACTCTAATATTTTCATACAAAAATTTAAAATTTTGCTATGCATCTTGTATTTAACATGAAATTATATGAATTTTGTTTTTTTGTTTTTGTTTTTTTTTGTGTAGATAACGATTTCGAGTTAGAATTTCATATTATTTAAATGATGCGTAGCTCTCGAACAACTAACTTTTTTAACTCCAATATTTTCATATAAAAATTTGAAATTTTGCTATGCATCTTGTATTTAACATGAAATTATATGAATTTTGTTTTTTATACCCGTGCATACATATATGACATCGGGTATATTAGATTTGCTCCTCCGTTTGTAACGCATCGATCTAGACGAGCTAGATATAGTGTCAAGGGTACGTATCGGCTCAGAATCGAAAAATTAGTCGATCTAGCTATGTGTGTCTGTCTGTCCGTCCGTCTGTGTGTCAGCACGATAATTCAAAAAATAAAACAGCTACAGTTTTGAAATTTTCACAAAATATTTTTCAATCAATTTCTAGGTTCCCTATTTTTTTTGGTTAAGATCGGACCAAAACTTCGGGTAGCTCTCGAACAAATAACTTTTTTAACTCTAATATTTTCATACAAAAATTTTAAATTTTGCTATGCATCTTGTATTTGACATGAAATTATATGAATTTTGTTTTTTTGTTTTTGTTTTTTTTTGTGTAGATAACGATTTCGAGTTAGAATTTCATTTTATTTAAATGATGCGTAGTTTATTTAAGATAAGCAAAAAAGAACACAAAGATTTTTTTTAAGTAAATGGCTTATTGATATTGATAGATTGATAGATTATGAATATGATGATTATAATATGAATATGATCATATGAAGTTGATTTTGCTTAAGTTTAATATATTCGTGAATTAAAAATTAATTATAAGAGATAGAATTGAAAAATTAGAGCAAGAGTTTTGAAATTCACACAAAACATTTTTTGGACATTTTTGAGGTTCCCTATTCTTTTTGTTTAAGACCAGATCAAGGTTTTGGGGAGCTGCCACACAATTTTTTTGCACCAATATGAATTTCTTAGAAACTGATTATACTACGAGGATGAAAATTACACACTGTTAGTTATATAATGGATCGAGCACTTATATGAAGTTTCAAAATGTTACGGCCCCATTTTCGGGGGGCTGCTTTACAACTTCTTTGCACCAATATGAATTTCTTAGAAAATGTTTATTCTACGAGGATAAAAATTACACACTGTTAGTTATATAATGAATCGAGCACTTATATGAAGTTTCAAAATGTTACGGACCCGTTTTCGGCCAGCTGCCATACAAAGTAATCAATTCGATAACTGTGACTCTAATTAAGCTACGAGGTTAAAATCAAAACTGGGCAGATAAAGTAATAGGACAAGTTAGTTTGCAAAGTTGGACATCACTCGGACCAACTTTTAGGGTGGGCTATTTTTTTTTTTTATGGGATAATAAATTAATCAAAAATTATGGGATACCTAATAAGTTAAATTTTTTTTTAACTATTTTACTTTCTTATATTTTTTTTGTAATATTTATAATAGCATAGGGGAAATAAATAACGATTAGTGTGTATGCACGGGTATCTAAAAGTTGACAAGGGCAACTATAATCTTCCTCGTTTTTTATACCCGTGCATACATATATGACATCGGGTATATTAAAATTGCTCCTCCGTTTGTAACACATCGATCTAGACGAGCTAGATATAGTGTCAAGGGTACGTATCGGCTCAGAATCGAAAAATTAGTCGATCTAGCTATGCTTGTCTGTCCGTTCGTCCGTCCGTGTGTCAGCACGATAACTCAAAACTAAAAGGGCTAGAATCTTGAAATTCACACAAAGTCATTTTTAGACAATTTCTAGGTTCCCTATTGTTTTTGGTTAAAATTGGACCAAGGCTTCGGGGAGCTGCCATACAACTTTTTGCATCAATATGAATTTCTTCAAAACTAATTATACTACGAGGATGAAAATTACACAAATTTGGTTTTATAATGAATCAAGCACTTATTGAAGTTTCAAAATGTTAGGGCCTCATTTTCGGGGGGCTGCCATACAACTTATTTGCACCAATATGAATTTCTTCAAAACTAATTATACTACGAGGCTGAAAATTACACACTGTTAGTTATATAATGAATCGAGCACTTTTATGGAGTTTCAAAATGTTACGGCCCCGTTTTCGGGCAGCTGTCATACAAAGTTGTCAATACGATAACTGTGAATCTAATGAAGCTACGAGGTTAAAATCAAAACTGTGCAGATAAAGTAATAGGGCAAGTTAGTTGGCAAAGTTGGACATCACTCGGACCAACTATTAGGGTGGGCTATTTTTTCTTTTTATGGTTTTTTTTTTCTTTTTGTTTTTTAGCAAAAATTATGGTATAATGAAATAAAAACCTAATTTTTTTTTTGTTTTTTGTTTTTTTTAAGCAAAAATTATGGGATAAGTTAAATTTTTTTTTAACTAGGTATTTTACTTTCTTATATTTTTTTTGTAATATTTATAATAGCATAGGGGAAATAAATAACGGTTAGTGGGTATGCATTAGAGATCTGCACAAATATATTCCTTTATTAAAATTATCGAATATATTCAAATACTATATTCTAATTCAATTCATTCGTTCTAAAAAGCTTTAAATATGGTATATACTCAAACTACAACTTAACTATATTTATTCTATTCGTTTTATTTAAAATAACAAATTGAAAAGCTTTTTTTTTTCATAAATACTTTGATGTCTTTAAAATCAAATTTCAATTCTTCCAAATCTTTTAAAATACACCAAGTATACCGAGTACTCTAAATATAATGACATAGAAAAAGAAACAAGTGATGAAAAAAACCAAGGGTTTTTAAAAAAGCACATTTTCAAAATAATATAGTGTTTCATACTAAGTATTTTATCGGAATATAATGTTGAAGTTTCAATATTAACGTTTAATTTAGCAAATATATACGTTGGTGACTAAGTTACTGCTTACCTATAATAACAGTAAATTTTTAATTTTGAAGTCCTAGTAGCCCCTCTATGGGGAAGGTTCCCAAATTTCTCAAGGATATAAAACTCACTACTCCCCTTCCCCCAAACTTTTTTAGGTTCTAGGAATTAAATTGTGAATTCCACCAAAATTTGGAATTTTACTTAGAATTTTACTATTTAGACAAAAATGGTTAAAACTGAGAGACACTTTCTTGAATTTAAAGAAACCCATTTAAATTTAAGAAAATCTTTTAACATATGTTAAAATATAATGTTGGGCTTTTAAATTTTTTATAGTAAGGGAAAAATATTTAAACAGGTATTCAAGTTGTAGGTGTTTAAAAATAGCAAAATTTCAATTTTCGAGCCCTTATAGCTCCTAAACAGGGAGCTTGGCAAAAAAATTTTGTTAACTGACTCCTACTAATTTCTGAGGATCTAACTTCTCCCAAAATTTCAAGACCCTAGCTTGAACCGTTTAGAAGATATGTGGTTTCATACTAAGTATTTTATCGGAATATAATGTTGAAGTTTCAATATTAACGTTTAATTTAGCAAATATATACGTTGGTGACTAAGTTACTGCTTACCTATAATAACAGTAAATTTTTAATTTTGAAGTCCTAGTAGCCCCTCTATGGGGAAGGTTCCCAAATTTCTCAAGGATATAAAACTCACTACTCCCCTTCCCCCAAACTTTTTTAGGTTCTAGGTATTAAATTGTGAATTCCACCAAAATTTGGAATTTTACTTAGAATTTTACTATTTAGACAAAAATGGTTAAAACTGAGAGACACTTTCTTGAATTTAAAGAAACCCATTTAAATTTAAGAAAATCTTTTAACATATGTTAAAATATAATGTTGGGCTTTTAAATTTTTTATAGTAAGGGAAAAATATTTAAACAGGTATTCAAGTTGTAGGTGTTTAAAAATAGCAAAATTTCAATTTTCGAGCCCTTATAGCTCCTAAACAGGGAGCTTGACAAAAAAATTTTGTTAACTGACTCCTACTAATTTCTGAGGATCTAACTTCTCCCAAAATTTCAAGACCCTAGCTTGAACCGTTTAGAAGATATGTGGGCCAAAAATTTTGCAAAAATTGAGTTTTGCGCAATGGTAAATTTTAGTACCGTATGGCAACCCTAAACATTAAAGGGAAGTATATTTGTAAAGTATATAAAAGCAGCTCTGTTTCTCCGTTTTTCGATTGAAAATAAACCTAACAGAACTCTTATTATATCAATTTAAATATAGGGCTTTTTTGGAATTTGCAGGGGCTGTAGCTTCGTTACCCTTCAAAATTAAGAAACACCTTTGACACATGTTTAAATATAATTATAGAGCTTTGAATTTTGTATATTACTAAAAAAAAATTTGGACAGGTATTCAAGTTACAGGTGTTTAAAAATTGCAAAATTTCAATTTTCGGGCCCTTATAGCTGCTAAATAGGGGGCTTGACAAAAAAATTTTGTTAACCGACTCCTACTAATTTCTAAATATCTAACTTCTCTCAAAATTTCAAGTTCCTAGCTTGAACCGTTTAGAAGATATGTGTGACCAAAAATTTTGCAAAAATTGAGTTTTGCGTAATGTTAAATTTTAGTACCGTATGGCAACCCTAAACATTTGCCTTTTAAAATTTTATAAATTTTATAAAACCAGCTATCGTTTGCCGTTTTCAGATTGAAAATATATCTAACACAACTCTTGTTATAACAATTTAAATATAGGGCTTTTTCCAACTTTGGGGGGCCGTAGCCCCGTTACAGGTGGGGCTACAGAAAAAAATTCTTCTACGAAATTATTTTTTTTGTAATACCTACCCATGTTTGAAATTTTTTTACTCTATTTCAAACGGTGTAAAAGTTTTTGGAAACATACGGACAGACGGACGGACGGAGTGAAGCTATATAGGCACATTTTTACAAAATTTTTTGAAAATGTGCTAAAAAAGAAAACAAAAACGATAATAACGAGGAAGAGTGTAGTAGAGTAGACTGTGTCAACTCTGGGATACCCGTATGACCGTAACATATACATTATATCATCCGGTTAATTACTTTTGGCAAAATTTCAAACATTCAGCTTTATTAGGTGTAGAGTAATGCTCATATAAAAGAAGGAGTTGTATGGCAGCTTCTCGAACCCTTTGCATTAGACCAACCAAATTTTGCAGTAACTTTGGCCATTACACTAAACTATGTTTGGCAAAATTTCAGACACCCAGCTTCATTTGATGTAGTGTAATCCTCATATAAAAGAAGGAGTTGTATGGCAGCTACTCGAACCCTCAGCAGTAATTAAATAAGTACAAATGTTTATAAAAACTTGTAATGCACTAGGTGGTGCCAGCGATACTAATATATATATCGGAAACTTGGATATACGGTACTTTATCGTAATGTGATGGGTGACCCAAGTTAACGTGCGTCCCAATTTTAATACAACCGATTCATATATGTATGCAGGAGTTTAAACAGAAGAAATAGACTGAAAGATAAAAAAAAATGCACGGATCGTGAATAGTTTTAAGGAAATAAAATCATCTCAAACCCTTTGATCATCTAATTTGGTTTATGTAGTTTTAAACTGAACGTAATTTTTTTAAAAAATATTTATAATTGTGAAGATCCATTAGAACACACTATTACAGACACGATAACAAAACAATCCAAAAAATGGAATTGAAACTTTCAGGACGCTGACTAAAAGCAAAATAAAAAATTATTTTCAAGCAAAACAATAAAATTTACTTTTGTGTATGACCACATGTTAGATACAATATTAAATTTGGGTGTGTGGTAATGGTTGTGGTACTGACTGAGTGATTGCAAGATTTTTATTCAGTATGTGTAACTTGTTGTTTTTTGCTTAAATTATCATAAAAGATTTAAACTTAAAATCTTTTGATAATCTTAAGCTTTTTTTTAGCTTTGATTTTTAATTTTCTCATAAAATAGAACTTTGAATAGAACAAAATATTCACATTTAAATAAAGAAATCTAATGGGAATTAACTCTATAAAATAAATGAGTGAAAAATATTTTTGGCGCCAAAGTTATTATAAAGATTATTTTATATGTATATAATATTTATAATATTAAATTTATACATCTTTCTTTTGGGTAAGTAAATTAATGTGTTTGTAAAGCTAAAAAAATGTTCACTAGTAGGTCTACAAAAACATTAAATTTTCTATTTATTAATTTTAGAGAAAATAAAGGGCAGGATTTAAATAAGCGATTTTCGGTGATTGTAAAAAGGGCAAGGAAATATAGAATATACTTATACTTGCCTATTTCACAACAGAATAAAATAGAAACTCTAATGAATTCTTTCCGATGAAAAACGTGGTAGTCGAAGGTACGCTATAAATTACTGCCGTAAGATTGTCAAAGACAAAGACTAATTGTACCTCCACTTGATAAATTTTTTTTAATAATTTAATTATACAATAATTTTTAATTTGCAAAATTTTTTTTAAAAGCATTAATCACAATACATTCCTATTTATGGTAGTCTTATAGTTTTAAAAATAAAATATTGTAAGTTTCAACTTTCTTCTCTGCCTAACCATTAATTAAAAATATTATAATACTGTACAATATCAAATATTCTAATTTGCATATAATACATTATAAACAAAAAAGAGAAAATGAAAATTCATCGAGTCGAATTAAATTTTATCAACATAACAATATTTATATATTAATACGTATAAGTATATTTTTTCATTGTTATATTGAAAACGTTTATTTATATATTTTAATGTGTTTAACAGCAGATATGTACTCTGATCTTATAGATAATGATTCTATTATAATTGGAAAATTATATAAAACAAATTTTGTTTTTTAATATATCTACGCTTAAATGAAATTTAAAATTTCACAAACATAACAAAAACATAGATATACAAACATGTATACATTACCTACATACATAATATATAATTTTAAACATTTATAAAACTAATAAAATAAACTTTCAAATGACATTCAAAACTTTATTATTTTTTAAAATTCCCTATATTTTTAATAGTTATTCTTATATCCAAACTAGCTAATACCCGGTGCACGTTGCTGCGGCCTCTCAATGGAGGTTTAATTGAAGTTGATGTTACTGCAAAAAGTTAACACAAAAATTACACACGGTTTACACATGTAAATTTTAAAGTGTATGAAAGCAATCTTTTTAAAACGATTTTTCTAGGATTATTCTAGTAATTTTTAAAACTTTCTGTAATTTAAAGCAGTACAAACTACTTTCCAAATTTTGACGTAATTAACTTCCCAAAAAATTTTTTGAAAAATCATAGGACCGACTGTTAACAGACTCAACTACATTTTCAAGTTGCTTCACACATATAAAATTTGACGTAAACCGGTCAAATCGTTTCTAATTTAGAGTTAAATAACGCAAAAATCTATTAAAAGCCACTGTGCCCCACTGGTTTAACGGAATTACACTTTCTCTTTGGGCAAAGCAGTATTGCGCAAAATTGGACGTAATTTGCTTCCAAATCCCTCTTCAAAATTTTTTTGAGGCTTTCTTTTTAGCCAAAGCAGAATTACGTAAAATCGGACAAAATTTGGACCCAAAATTTTTTTTTGACCACCCGTCGGCCCGACATGGGTTAACAAATTCCAAAACTGTCAATAGTGTCTACTCAATTCTCAAAGAGCATCACGTATACAAAATTTGAAATCAATCGGTCAAACCGTTTCGGATTTACAGTAAAGCATTGAAAAAACCTATAAAAAGCTGTTGGGCCGCAATGGGTTAATGGAACTCAACAAAATTTTTTTTGGGGCTTTCTTTTAAGCCAAAGCTGAATTTCATAAAATCGGACAAAATTTGAACCCAAAAGTTTTTTTGACCACCCGTCGGCCCGACATGGGTTAACAAATTCCAAAACTGTTAATAGTGTCTACTCAATTCTCAAAGAGCATCACGTATACAAAATTTGAAGTCAATCGGTCAAACCGTTTTCATTTTAGAACAAAGAAGTTTAAATACTTGCACCACAGCCCCAACTTGGCGGTCCGTTAGAGCAAAATTTTTGGGCCACGATTTCTTTCCGTACCCAAAAACCCCTATATACAAATTTTCATGAAAATCGGCTGGGCAGTTTGGGAGTATATTCGCTACATACAAACAAGCAAACAAACAAACTTTCGCTTTTATATAATACTAGCTAATACCCGGTGCGCGTTGCTGCGCCTCTCAATGGAGGTTTAATTGAATTTGATGTTACTGCAAAAAGTTAACACAAAACTTACACACGGTTTACACATGTAAATTTTAAAATGTGTGAAAGCAATCTTTTTAAAACGATTTTTCTAGGATTATTCTAGTAATTTTTGAAACTTTCTGTAATTCAAAGCAGTACGAACTACTTTCCAAATTTTGACGTAATTTACTTCCAAAAAATTTTTTTTGAAAAATCGTAAGACCGACTGTTAACAGACTCAACTCCATTTTCAAGTTGCTTCACACATATAAAATTTGAGGTAAACCGGTCAAATCGTTTCTAATTTAGAGTTAAGTAACGCAAAAATCTATTAAAAGCCACTGTGCCCCACTGGGTTAACGGAACTACACTTTCTCTTTGGGCAAAGCAGTATTGCGCAAAATTGGACGTAATTTGCTTCCAAATCACTCAACAAGATTTTTTTGAAGCTTTCTTTTTAGCCAAAGCAGTACTTCGCAAATTTTGACAATATTAGATTCCAAAATTATTTTGACCAACCATTATTTTGTCAAACCGTTTTTAATTTAGAGTTAAGTATTGAAAAAACCTATAAAAAGCTGTTGGCCCCAATGGGTCAATGCAAGTCAATATAATTTTTCTGTGGGTTTTCTTTTTAGGCAAAGCAGAATTTCATAAAATCGGACAAAATTCGGACCCAAACTTTTTTTTTGATACCCCGTTGGCCCAACATGGGTTAATAAATTCCAAAACTGTTAATAGTGTCAACTCAATTCTCAAGGAGCATCACGTATACAAAATTTGAAGTCAATCGGTCAAACCATTTCGAATTTAGAGTAAAGTATTGAAAAAACCTATAAAAAGCTTTTGGGCCGCTATGGGTTAATGGAACTCAACAAAATTTTTTTTGGGGATTTCTTTAAAGCTAAAGCAGAATTTCGTAAAATCGGACAAAATTGGGACCCAAAATTTTTTTTGACCACCCGTCAGCCCGACATGGGTTAACAAATTCCAAAACTGTTAATAGTGTCAACTCAATTCTCAAGGAGAATTACGTATACAAAATTTTAAGTCAATCGGTCAAACCGTTTCGAATTTAGAGTAAAATATTGAAAAAACCTATAAAAAGCTGTTGGGCCGCAATAGGTTAATGGAACTCAACAAAATTTTTTTTGGGGCTTTCTTTTAAGCCAAAGCTGAATTTCGTAAAATCGGACAAAATTTGAACCCAAAATTTTTTTTTACCACCCGTCGGCCCGACATGGGTTAACAAATTCCAAAACTGTCAATAGTGTCTACTCAATTCTCAAAGAGCATCACGTATACAAAATTTGAAGTCAATCGGTCAAACCGTTTCGAATTTAGAGTAAAGTATTGAAAAAACCTATAAAAAGCTGTTGGGCCGCAATGGGTTAATGGAACTCAACAAAATTTTTTTTGGGGCTTTCTTTTAAACCAAAGCAGAATTTCGTAAAATCGGACAAAATTTGGACCCAAAATTTTTTTTGACCACCCGTTGGCCCGACATAGGTTAACAAATTCCAAAACTGTTAATAGTGTCTACTCAATTCTCAAAGAGCATCACGTATACAAAATTTGAAGTCAATCGGTCAAACCGTTTTCATTTTAGAACAAAGAAGTTTAAATACTTGCACCACAGCCCCAACTTGTCGGTCTGTTAGAGCAAAATTTTTGGGCCACGATTTCTTTCCGTACCCAAAAACCGCTATATACAAATTTTCATGAAAATCGGCTGGGCAGTTTAGGAGTCTATTGCTACATACAAACAAACAAACAAACAAACATTCCCTTTTATATATATAGATATAGATATACCATATCATACCGTCTTTTTATATTACCATACCAATATTATGTACATTTGTTATGTAGATGTATTTAATATGGTGATGACATATCATTGAATGAGCCCCTTTTTAAGTTTATTTTAATTTTTTAGCACATTTTAAAAAAATTTTTCTCAAAATGTGCCTACAAATTATTTTTAAAATTTATAGGGTTTTCATACGGTACTTAAACTTCCCATTATGCAAAACTCAATTTTTACAAAATTTTTGGCCCACATATCTTCTAAAAGGTTCAAGCTAGGGTCTTGAAATTTTGGGAGAAGTTAGACCTTCATAAATTAGTAGGAGTCGGTTAATAACATTGTTTTGTCGAGCTCCCTGTTTAGGAGCTATAAGGGCTCGAAAATTGAAATTTTGCTCTTTTCAAACACCTGTAACTTTTTACGAATATACGAAATTTAAGGCACAGCATTATATTTCAACATATGTTAAAGGTTTTTCTTAAATTTTAAAAGAGTTCTTTAAATTGAAAAAAAATGGTCTCTTAGGTTTAACCATTTTTGCTTAGATAATAAAACTCTAGCTAAAATTCCAAATTTGGGTGAAGTTGACAATTGATTTCCTAGAACCTAAAAAAAGGAAGGGTGGGGACAGGAGGGGTATGGGCAGATCCATCATAAGTTTGCTAAGCACAAATATGGTAACCTTCCACATTGAAATGCTACTAGATCTTGAAAATTATCTTTCATATTTTTATAAAACAGTAACCAAAATTAAACGTTAACATTGAAACTCCAACATTATATTTTTCACTTGTTAGAGGTTTTTTTGAGTGCATTGGGATAATATTCTAAATATTGATTTTACTATTAGTCATAATTAATAAATTAATGAAATAACTATATTATAATGTTATCATTTATTTTTATATATATTTTTATAAATAGAAATGATAAAATACTCAGTAAGAAACCCTAAATAGTTTTGGAAATGTTTTTTTTAAAAACCCTTAGTTTTTTTCATCACTTGTTTATATAACCTTGATAGTTATCAGCTTTAAAACTTTATTATATTCGAAATATAGAAATTTCAAAACTAACGAGTATAATTTTAATAAGAAAAACTTCTAAACACCTATAATCTTCTTTTGATAACTATACTAATGCTGCAATATTTTCCAGAATATTTTAATTAGATCGCGATTCCTATTTTGCGTAATAATCGAGTATTGTATGCTCATTATATATGTTTTAACCTATTTTAACATGTTTAATCCTAGAAAATTATGGAAATTTCATGAAAAATTTAAATATAATATTAGCGCGAAGTTTGTTCAAATAGTTCTAAACCTAAGTTCCGCATACTCACTAACTTCATCTTTACCTTGATATGAAAATAGCCATTTTTACAATTTCTAAGTGTTAAAGTGGGGGGAAAATACGCTCTTACATCTATCTTGTTTAAAAAATTATTCTTATTTTATAGACAAACATAATTATTATAAAGTTTGTATTTTTTTAATTTTTTCATTATTTTAAAAAAGACCGAAACCATAGCTATAGGACGGTAATTGAGAGATCGCTTTTATTACCTTGTTTAGGAATTGGAAAAATATGCACAATTTTCCATTGGGCAGAATGTAGAATCAAAGTAAAAAATAAATAGAAGTGGTTGCGTAGAGTTGGTAGAACATGTATTTTTGAGAACCATCGTTGTGATTCCATGGACTGGCTGATTTGTTTTTAGCAAGGTTCTTCTAGATTTTCATGATCGCTCGCGTTCTAAAATAAATTCTACAAAAGGAGCAGTGAACTTCTGAAATATTTGGTGGGCCTTGAGTTTACTGTGGCAGTGTTAAATTGAAAAAAAAAATTGTTTGCCAAACAAATTCACGTTCTCTCCTCAATCCAATACAATTGTGTTGTTTTTATCAATAAGCGGAGGAAAAGAGGACCCGCTAGTGTCCTCTTTTAGATTTTTTGCAAACGTCCAAAAGTATTTGCTATTCTTTGGCATGTATGAAAGCTTTCGTTTCAACTCCCGGTTAAATAAAAATTTTTGCTCATTGATAATTCCCTTGCACCTGTTTCGAACATCAATATAGTTGGCCCTGCGACTTTAACCTACTGTTTTGGTATTGCTAAAAACCTTCTTCTCGTTAGGAGTGGCTTATTTGCAAGTGAGATTGAACATGCCCTAAATTCCCGTTTAATACTTTTAATAAAGTGAGGAATGTACATGATTCCAAATTAAATAGTTTCATTAATAGTATTTGCAGCGACGTTGTCATATAGACTCAGAATCGAAAATTAAATCGATTTAGCTATGTATGTCCGTCTGTCCGTCCGTCCGCACGATAACTCAAAAACTATAGGAGCTAGGAGCTTGAAATTTTCGCAAATTCGTTTTTTTGCAATAGCCATCATCGCTATTTAAATCCAGTCATTTTGATCCATGGGTTCAACTCCTTTTTTATACCCGTATGACTATATAGTCAAAGGGTATAATAAATTTGCCATTACGTTTGTGACGCAGAGAAGGAGGGGGGGTACATATAGACTCAAGTGTATGGATCGGATCAGAATCAAAAAAAAAAACGATTTAGCTATGTATGTCCGTCCGTCCGTCCGTCCGTCCGTCTGTCCGTCTGTCCGTCTGTCCGTCTGTCCGTCTGTCCGTCTGTCCGTCCGTCCGCACGATAACTCAAAAACTAAAGGAGCTAGGATCTTGAAATTTTCGCAAATTAGTTTTTTTGCAAAAGCCGTCATCGCTATTTAAATCCAGCCATTTTGGTCTATGGGTTCGGGTGGCTGCCATACAACTTCTTTTTTTATATGAGTATTTCTCTGTACCTATTACAGCTACGTGTCTGAAATTTTGGCAAAAGTAGTTTAGTTTTATGGCCAAAGTTTCTGCAAAATTTGGTTGGTCTAGTGGAGTGGGTTCGAGTAGCTGCCATACAACTCCTTCTTTTATATGAGCATTACTCTATACCTATTAAAGGTGGGTGTCTGAAATTTTGCCAAAAATAGTTTAGTGTAATGGCCAAAGTTACTGCAAAATTTAGTTGGTCTACTGCAAAGGGTTCGAGTAGCTGACATACAACTTCTTATTTTATATGAGCATTACTCTATACCTATTGAAGTTGAGTGTCTGAAATTTTGCCAAAAATAGTTTAGTATAATGGCCAAAGTTACTGCAAAATTTGGTTGGTCTACTGCAGAGGGTTCGTGTAGCTGCCATACAACTCCTTCTTTTATATGAGCATTATATTTCACCTAATAAAGCTGGTATGTTTGAAATTTTGCCAAAAGTAATTAATGTTTATAATAATAATGATATAATGTTTATATAACGGTCATACGGGTATCCCAGAGTTGACACAGTCTACTCTACTACACTCTTCCTCGTTTTATATGAGTATTACTCTGTACCTATTACAGCTGCGTGTCTGAAATTTTGCAAAAGTAGTTTAGTTTTATGGCCAAAGTTTCTGCACAATTTGTTTGGTCTACTGCAGTGGGTTCGAGTAACTGCCATACAACTTCTTATTTTATATGAGCATTACTCTCCACCTAATTAAGCTGGATGTCTGAAATTTTGCTAAAAATAGTTTAGTGTAATGGCCAAAGTTTTTGCAAAATTTAGTTGGTCTACTGTAGAGGGTTCGAGTAGCTGCAATAAAACTTCTTCTTTTATATGAGCATTACACTCCACCTAATGAAGCTGGATATCTGAAATTTTGCCAAAAATAGTTTAGTGTAATGGCCAAAATTACAGCAAAATTTGGTTGGTCTACTGCAGAGGGTTCGAGAAGCTGCCATACAACTTCTTCTTTTATATGAGTATTCCACTACACTTAATAAAGCTGTATGTTTGAAATTTTGCCAAAAGTAATTAACCGGATGATATAATGTCTTTGTTACGGTCATACGGGTATCCCAGAATTGACACAGTCTACTCTACTACACTCTTCCTCGTTTTTTCGTATTATAACGATGAACTATTATTTTAAACTGTTAAAAATTTAAATTTTAATGATTTTTAAAGGAAGGTTGTATTATGAAGCTTCTTCGTCTTTTTCAGTTTTTGACAACAAAGACTTTAAATATCATAAATAAACAGAATAATTTTTTAGAAAGAGGTTAAAAGAAATTACAATAAATAAGAATCGTGATTTAAAGAAACTTTTAATAATAAAGATAAATATTTAGAAATTAATACTTTTATTTCTAAACTTTCCAATATATAATAAATTGAAAATAAAATTTTATATCTAGCAAATTTCACCTAAATTAAACTAATTGTTCATTTAAAATTAACTTAGAATAAAAAAGTTTGTCTTAAAAATTCATAACTTATCATTTTCAAGCAATGTATAAAATAAGATAATATTGAATAATGTATAAATAACTCTTGTGTAAAATAATAAATGGTATACAGAATTTAGCATTAATATATTAATAATTCTTATACAAAATCTGCAGCCCAGTAATCAATGGCTATATGTAAAAGAATGAAAAAGAATACTTATACAAATATCATAGTTATAGCTTTAAAATTTAAATAATAAATAATTGAACTGAAACTATTTATGCTCAATCTTACTTACTAACTAAAAAGAACCATGATCGAAATAATAAACAGTAGGAATACCAAATCCAAGTTCAATATCTATTAGTTTATTGTTTCTATCTTTAATAACAAGAAATTATGAAAACATGATTCCAAAATACAACTTTTTAACTATTTTGAAAATATTATTCCTGCACTCAACTTTTTTTTGCTTCTTTTTAATACTTTAAAAATTTATGGCCATTTTTAGTAAATCTTATTTTAAACCGTCTTTCATCAGTCATAACATTTTTTTGTGTTATATAAATACTTCAACTTGGGACACAAATTTGATTACATAAAATTCATAAGGAAAATCTGAAAAAAGTTTGCCATCTTTTACTAAATTTGTATTTCCATTTTCTTCACCACACAAAAAAATTTTTGTTTTAAATCATTGAAAGCTTGTCTTACATCCTTTTTTTCAATATTGGCGTTAAGAAGGCATGGGGTGTTGCCTTTTTTTAACACGTTTCTTGGTTTTTTCACTAATACAAATATATATTTAAAAATTATTGCAGAATATTTTTTATATTTTTTAGCATTAGTAAGCTATTGTAGATGGAAAATACGGATGGGACGAAAAGTTTTATAGATTATCTTAAGAAAAAAAATTATGTTGTAAATCATCTCATATTGCAATTTTTTTTATATTTTTAAAAACTTTGGTTCCTTCTTTTCTTTTATTTCTTGGTCCCCTTTTATTTTTTAATCTGGATTCGGTTTTTTTTTTAATAAACCATACAATAAAAGAGCATATTTTTCGGTATGAAATGGAAATGTTTCAGTATAATTTATGTTTTTCATTCATATTCCAAATGAAATTTTCCCGTTGGGGACAACAAGAACCAAAACGTTACATAAAATTCCAGTTATTTAGATAGGGATAGATAAATAGACATACTGTAAATTAATTTTATAATAAAATTGCTGCGGTTGTCATTTAATTTTTATCATTTTACTGCTTAATTTTAGATCTTGATCTGGATCTGTATCTAAAAATACAATTTTTTTTATCATCAACGTACCACGGTGTGTTATAGACGACATTACATAACACGAGTTTAAATGTCATAATTTATCAATGCCAGTGTCTGTCTTTTCTACATGCCACATTTAAATTAATATGCTGCCTACATCATCATCATATTCTAACATATACATATAATATACCCACAATTATTGTATATAGTTAGTAGATCCCTTCTAGATATTAAAAACCAAAAATAACTTTTCTTGAAGTTTAAACAGATGATTTTTTGGCGGAATTTGCGTTTCCTTTGGATATGTTTGCCTACTTTAAAAAAAAGATTTTGGTCTGCAAATAGAAATAAAAGTCAAAGAACACAAAAAAATTAGAAACAGTATTATGAGAAAAAGGCAAACAACACTAAAAATTTAAAAAAAGGATTATGAGAAATGTGTTTGTTCGGTTATACGTAAATTGATACATAATATATCATCGGTTTAGCTTATTTTAAAATAAAGAATTCAAATGTAAACAATAAAAAATTTTTGTTTAATTAATTTTTAAGTAATTTTTGTTTTGTCGTAATTTTAATTTAAGTCAGGTTATGAATTATGAATTAAATAAAATAAATTGGTTCTTTAATTTACAAAAACCAAATTGAGCAAACCACAGAGCAAACAGGCATGAGCAAACCACATGATTATTATACACTTGCAAATCGCAACATAAATCCATATTACTTTTCTTTTTAATTAAAGTAACTTAAAATAGAAAGCGGAAAAGTCCTTTTGTTAACGCTAAACTATTAAAAATAGCGCTAAACAAATTTTTCGAAGCCTGTTATTTGCTTCTCTATTATTTCTAAACTTTGCAATGCATGGCAACACTTAACGTTTAATTAAAAATAAAATAATCATCGCAGTATAAACTTTAAGAAGACCAGTCAAATAAAAAGAAATCTAAATAAAATTAAAATCAATTTGTTTTTAATCCTAAAATAAAATAATTAACAATTAAATATATTTAACAAGTTAGAATTTTAATAATTTGAATAAAAATAAAAAAACTTATAGAACTAGTAATGTTAAGAACTGTTAATGTTAAAAACAACCAGAAATTTAATTAACTTAAGGAATAAAATATAACAAAAACTTATGTAAGAAAAAACCTTAATTTACCACAAGATTAACAATAAAAACCTTAATTATAAAAAAATTGTAATTTATAAAAACAGAAAATTAAAAAAAAATTGTAAATTAGAAAAATAGTTTTAAGATTCAAATTTAAATAAGATATAAAAGTTGAAAGATTAATTAGAATCAGTCCACAATGACCCTGACAGCCGAGGGCTTTACCAATATTGCGTAGTTATTGTAATGCGTAATATTCGAATAAATAAATTAAATAAAAAAATAAAAAAATTAAATAATATTTAAGTGCATAAACAACAAGAAAAGGAAAAAATATTGGACAAAAATATAAATTTAATTAAACTATATATGCTATATTTTAATTTTCAAGCATTTTAATGGATTTTAGAAATGAAAGTAACCAGAGTTTTTTAAATTTATTATCAACATTACTATTTTACTTGTTTTACAAATTGTATCTCAATAATAAAATATAATTTCTCAAAGTTAATTTTAAATTTTTTTAATTTCCTACAAAAAGAAATTTGATATTAACCAAAGATTATATAGAATAAAGCAAATAATATATGCTTTATATAATCTTTTCTTTAGCATATTAAAAATAAAATATAGCAACATATGTATTTCACATGCTAAAATACAAAACTTAATTATTTTTGTATATAAGAAGCTTAAATGATGCACAAAGCAACATTCACACCCTCAAATATTATCCATCTCGAGATTTATTTTTAAAAAAATTAAAATAACTTTATGAGAGTATGCTTTCGCTAGTTACAGTAACTAAAAAAAATAAGGAAGAGAAAGAACAGGGGTGGGGAGTGACAAACAAGCGACGAAAAAATAGGCAATGGAAAGAAATGACAAATTATATGTTCACGCAAAACAAAAGCTTATTCTAATAGGAAAAAGAATTAGAGAATGAGCGAAAAAAAAAAATTAAACAAAAAGAAAACAAAATAAAAACAGTAGTCCTTAAATTAAAAAGCGAAACAAACAAACAAGGTCGTAAACTTAATTTCCATAACAGCATAATAATATTTTATGATATTTGTAATTTTCCTAATTTTATTTATTTTTTCTCTTTTTATATTTATTTATGAGTACTAATTGTATTTATGTGTATATAAGTATTTATAAATTTATATAATATAACGTAAATAAATTAAACTGAAATGAAAATAGCGAAAAGATGCAAACAAAAAAAAAATATATAATGTATTTTACATTATATTTTTTTTAAGTAATAAAACGAGGAAGATTATAGTTGTCCTTGACAACTTTTAGAAACCCATGCATACGCACTATGATTTTAAAAAAAAAAATAAACCATTAATTAGTTCCCTTGTGCTATTATATAATAAAATACATAAAAAAAAATAATAAAAAAAAAAATTTCGCCCACCCTATCCCATACATTTTGTTCAAAAAAACCATAATAACAAAAATTAATAAAACAAAATAAAAATAAAATTTAGCCAACCTTACTTTTGATACCCTAAAAGTTGGTCCGAGTAATGTCCAACTTTGCCAAGTAGCTTGCTCTGTTGCCCTGTAACCTCCTTTTTAAAGTTTCTTTAGATTCACAGTTATCGAATTAAAAACTTTGTATGGCAGCTTTCCGAAAATGGAACTGAAACATTTGGAAACTTCATATAGGTGCTTGATCTATTATATAACTAACCGTGTAATTTTCTTTCTCCTAGTATAATTAGATTTGAAGAAATTCATATTGGTGCAAAGAAGTTGTTAAAGAAAAATTCATACAATTTCAAGTTGTATACAAAACGAGGAAGATTATAGTTGCCCTTGTCAACTTTTAGATACCCGTGCATACCCACTATAATATGAAAAATAAACCGTTATTTATTTCTATAATGCTAGAATATATTACAAAAAATATAAAAAAGTAAAATAGTTTAAAAAAATTTAACTCATTATCCTATAATTTTTGATTAAAAAAAAAAAACAAAAAAAAAAAATCTTAATTCATTATCCCATAATTTTTGCTTAAAAAAAACAAAAAAAAAAAAAAAAAAAATGCCCCACTCTAAAAGTTGGTCCGAGTGATATCCAACTTTGCCAAGTAACTTGTCCTATTACTTTACCTGCCCAATTTTAATTTTAACCTCCTAGCTTTATTAGATTCAGCGTTATTGAATTGAAAACTTTGTATGGCAGCCCCCCGATAATGGGGCCGTGACATTTTGAAACTTCATATAAGTGCTCGATTCAATATATAACTAACAGTGTGTAATTTTCATCCTCATAATATAATTAGTTTTGAAGAAATTCATATTGGTGCAAAGAAGTTGTATGGCAGCCCCCCGAAAATGAAGCCGTAACATTTTGAAATTTCATATAAGTGCTTGATTCATTATGGAACTAACCGTGTGTAATTTTCATCTTCCTGGTATTATTACTTTTGAGGAAATTCATATTGGTGTAAATAAGTTGTGTGGCAGCTCCCCGAAGCTTTGGTCTGGTTTTAACCAAAAAGAATAGGGAACCTAAAAAATGTCCAAAAAAATTTTTTGTGTAAATTTCAAAACTCTAGCTCTAATTTTTCAATTCTATCTCTTGTAATTAATTTTTAATTCACAAATACTTATATTAAAACCAAGCAAAATAAGCATCATATTATAATCATACTCATATAATGATCAGATCATCATGATCAAAAATTATCATCATATTCATAATTTTTTTTCATTTTAATTCATAAATCTCAAAGTACAAAGTCCAAATCTAAAATTTTTTTAAAAATTTTACGCATCATTTAAATCGTATGAAATCGTTACTTGAAAAATTCTTTATCTTCAAAAAACAAAAAAACAAAAACAAAAACAAACAAAAACAAAATTCATATAAATTCATGTTATACAAGATGTGCAGATATATTTCAAATTTTTATATGAAAATATGGGAGTTAAAAAAGTTAGTTGTTCGAGAGCTACCCGAAGTTTTGGTCCGATCTTAACCAAAAAAAATAGGGAACCTAGAAATTGATTGAAAAATATTTTGTGAAAATTTCAGAACTGTAGCTCCTTTAGTTTTTGAGTTATCGTGCTGACACACGGACGGACGGACGGACGGACGGACGGACGGACGGACGGACGGACGGACGGACAGACACACATAGCTAGATCGACTTATTTTTCGATTCTGAGCCGATACGTACCCTTGACACTATATCTAGCTCCTCTAGATCGATGCGTTACAAACGGAGGAGCAATTTTAATATACCCGATGTCATATATGTATGCACGGGTATAATGAACTGCAAAGTTTCAAATTTTTATATGAAAAATTTAAAGATAGTGTAATTAGTTGTTTGAGAGTTACGCGAAGTTTTGTTCGGATCTTAACCAAATAAAATAGGGAACCTAGAAATTGTTTAAAAAATATTTTGGGAAAATTTCAAAACTGAAATTTCTTCAAAAAGAAGAAATTGTATGGCAGCTACTCGAACCTGTGGAGCAAAATGCGTCACAAACGTAATGGCAAATTTAGTATCTCCTTTTTGACTTATTGTCAAAACAAAACTCATAATATGTAAGTTGTACTATACAAATTCAAATTTTTTATATGGAAATTTTGAACTATAAAAGTTAGTTGTTTGAAAGCTATCCGTAATTTTGGTCGGACCAATAAAAATATTTCACAATTAATATAACAGAGATGTTAAAGCTAAAAAATTTTCTAAAAGTTTTTGTTTTCATTTGAAATCCATTTTATTTCTAATTTAAAAAAAAAACAAAAAACCAGTAAAATTTTTAGTAAAACATATTAATGAACAATTTTTCAAACCGTAGATTCTAGATTCCTTTTAAACTATTTTAATGTTTAAAATATGTATGTATTAGGATTTGTTTCTTTATACCCGTGCATACATATATGACATCGGGTATATTAGATTTGCTCCTCCTTTTGTAACGCATCGATCTAGACGAGCTAGATATAGTGTCAAGGGTACGTATCGGCTCAGAATCGAAAAATGAGTCGATCTAGCTATGTGTGTTTGTCCGTCCGTCCGTCCGTCTGTGTGTCAGCACGATAACTCAAAAACTAAAAGAGCTACAGTTTTGAAATTTTCACAAAATATTTTTCAATCAATTTCTAGGTTCCCTATTTTTTTTGGTTAAGAGCGGACCAAAACTTCGGGTAGCTCTCGAACAACTAACTTTTTCAACTCCAACATTTTCATACAAAAATTTTAAATTTTGCTTGCATCTTGAAATTATATGAATTTTGTTTTTTTGTTTTTTTGTTTTTTGTTTTTGTTACAAAAAGTAGATAACGATTTCGAGTTAGAATTTCATATGATTTAAATGATGCGTAGTTTATTTAAGTAAGCAAAAAAGAAGACAAAGATTTTTTTTAAGTAAATAGCTTATTGATATTGATAGATTGATAGATTATGAATATGATGATTATTATATGAATATGATCATATGAAGTTGATTTTGCTTAAGTTTAATATATTGGTGAATTAAAAATTAATTATAAGAGATAGAATTGAAAAATTAGAGCAAGAGTTTTGAAAATCACACAAAACATTTTTTGGACATTTTTGAGGTTCCCTATTCTTTTTGTTTAAGACCAGATCAAGGTTTTGGGGAGCTGCCACACAACTTCTTTGCACCAATATGAATTTCTTGGAAACTGATAATACTACGAGGATAAAATTTACACACTGTTAGTTATATAATGAATCGAGCACTTATATGAAGTTTCAAAATGTTACGGACCCGTTTTCGGGCAGCTGCCATACAAAGTAATCAATTCGATAACAGTGAATCTAATGAAGCTACGAGGTTAAAATCAAAACTGGGCAGATAAAGTAATAGAACAAGTTAGTTGGCAAAGTTGGACATCACTCGGACCAACTTTTAGGGTGGGCTATTTTTTTTTTTTTTTATGTATTTTTTTAAATATTTTTTAAACTATTTTACTTTCTTATATTTTTTTTTGTAATATTTATAATAGCATAGGGGAAATAAATAACGATTAGTGGGTATGCACGGGTATCTAAAAGTTGACAAGGGCAACTATAATCTTCCTCGTTTTTTATATTTTCTATTTGAACAAAATGCAAAAAGAGATATGATAATTTATTAATTCCTACTACAGTTTTGAAAATATTTTGGTTTTACTCTTTTCACTGTTTCACTTATCATCTAATATTGTAACAATGTATATTATTATTCTTATCTTAATTTGTAAAAAAATCAAAATTCATTTTACTTTTAATATTTGGGAAATTCTCATAAATTATTTATTTGAAAATCGAGCACTTTGTAATATGGTTCTTTTTCCATCTGTTTATTTTTAAATTAATTTCTAGTTACCAAAATATGTAAAAAGAAAAGTGAAAAAATTTAATAAAAATAATAATATTTCCAAATAATTTTGATCAATATCACATATCTATTGCTTCAAATACCAAACAAAATCAAATAGATTTTTATACCCGTATGACTATAAGTCAAAAGGGTATACTAAATTTGCCATTACGTTTTGACGCAGAGGAAAGGGGGGTAAATATAGACTCAAAGGTATAGATCGGATCAGAATCGAAAAATAAATCAATTTACCTATGTATGTTCGTCCGTCCGTCCGCACGATAACTCAAAAAATAAAGGAGCTAGGATTTTGAAATTTTCACAAATTCGTTTTTATGCAATAGCCGTCATCGCTTTGAATCCAGCCATTTTGATCCACAATTCAATACCTATTAAAGCTGGGTTTGCCAAAAGTAGTTTAGTTTTATGGTCAAAGTTTCTGCAAAATTTGGTTGGTCTACTGCAGTGATTTCGAGTAGCTGCCATACAAGTCCTTGTTTTATATGAGCATTACTCTTAAACTAATAAAGTTGTATGTTTGAAATTTTGTCAAAAGTAATTAACCGGATGATATAATGTTTATATTACGGCCATATGGATATCCCAGAGTTGACACAGTATACTCTACTAAACTCTTCCTCGTTTTTAAGTTATTCGCTATTAATTGAAAAATTAAAATAACAAGCTGACACATTGTTTATTTTCGCTTATATTCAAATTTTATTGGAACAAATGAAATTTTCAATTAAAATTTTTCTTCAAATTTGTTTACAATATTAAAAAACAAATAAAGTATTCCCTTACAGTACGATCGAAATAAAATAGATTTACAATTAAAAATCAAATAAGTTTGAATTTTTTAGATAAAATATTTATTGATATTTTCATAGATCTCATGGTGATTTTATTAAAATATTGGCAAAACTTCCGCAAAGGGGTTGTGAGCTATCAAGATGACGTCATCACATAACGGTACTAAATATCTCAAAGTTTCCGAATATATATACCATTAGTGGCGATGGCGCCATCTAGTGGTCGAAAAATGCATTACAAAAATTTCCTAAGATTTTGTAGCATTTTAATTAAAATGCTATATTTTTCCTGTAAGACCATAAACTAGAACAAACATCATAAAATACTGTAGAGAATGATATTGCCTTTCATAAAAATCCGGCTTCATCTGAATCGGTGCTACCGTTTTTAAGATATTGCAATTTAAAGTGAAAATTTAAAAAAAAAAAAAAAAAAAAATCAAACTTTCAAAAAAACTACTATAACTGTGAAATTTTCAAAAACACCCTGTATTATTATTATACCATTAGAAAGGTCTCTTAAAACTCTTTCCAACGGTATATAATAAGTATGGCATATGTTGACAAATAGCCCCACCAGAGAACATAAATGCAAAAATGACGCAACAATTTTATTAAAAAATACATTTTCATACTTTATTTGTCATAAATTTATTCTGCCTTTTTGGCAAATTTAAAAATGTAAGAATGCATTTTAGGTTTGGATACAATATTGAGTTTGGTTCTGACAATTTGTTTTGAGGGATTTTGGAGGTGACAACCTCAAAGTTTTAAAATTTTTTTTATTTAAATATGTATGTAAAAATATAATTAGAAAGGCCCTTAGGCTACAAAATCAGAAGTAATTTTATTTGTGAAAATAGAAGCAATTTAATTTTCCAAACTTTTTTATTTAAATAGTTAGGAAGGAGTTTTAGAGTTGGTTTCAAAAGCAGGGTTTTACGCTTTTTCCAGAATATTTATATATGTGTATATGTGGGATTCTCAATTAGGAGGGATTTTAGAGTTGGATTCAAAAGCAGAATTGCCGCTTTTTCCAGAATATTTATATTTATTAATTAGGGTTGATTATTTTTTGTATGAAATAGCTATGCCGAATTCTCATACCATTCTTTTCATTATAGTGTTGGATTCAAAATCTAGTTTTAATAATTGAGTTAGCGGGGGTTCGGGGGCGGCAGCCCCCGTAATGAAAATATAATATTATTTAACATGTTTTATTACAGTGTATTAAAAAAAATTAGGAACTTATTAATTTTTTGAATGAATTAGGTATTCGAATTCTTATACCATTCTTTTCATTTTAGTGTTGGATTCAAAATCTAGCTTCAATAATTGAGTTAGCGGGGGTTCGGGGGCTGCCGCCCCCGTAATGAAAATATAATATTATTTAACATGTTTTATTACAGTGTATTAAAAAAAATTAGGAACTTATTAATTTTTTGAATGAATTAGGTATCCGAATTCTTATACCATTCTTTTCATTTTAGTGTTAGAATTTGTATCAATTTTACTATATGGCTTTATTTGGTAAAATTTTAGAAAATGATATGGCTTTATTTCGCATTCAAATGCGAAATAAAGCCATACGTAAAAAAATTCTCGATATGGCTTTATTTCGCATTTGAATGTTGTACAGGTTGTTGGAACAGTATAAGCGTAATTTTATATCCAACTCAAAACCCTGTCAATCTTCAAAATCTTAGTATATAAATATTCTGGAAAAAGCGTATAATTCTGACTTTATAACCAACTCTAAGGTCCTTTCTAATTATACTTTACATACATATAAATACCTCAAAAATCCTCTAAACAAAACCCAACTCAATATTGTATCAAACTATAAAGTACATTCTTAAATTTTAAAATAAATATTTCAAATGGAAAACAAAAAGGCAAAATAAATTTATGACAAATAAAGTTTGAAAATGTATTTTTTAATAAAATTGTTGCGTCATTTTTGCATTTATGTTCTCTGGTGGGGCTATTTGTCAACATATGCCATACTTATTATATACCGTTGGAAAGAGTTTTAAGAGACCTTTCTAATGGTATAATAATAATACAGGGTGTTTTTAAAATTTCACAGTTATAGTAGTTTTTTTGAAAGATTGATTTTTTTTTTTTTTTTTTTTTAAATTTTCAATTTAAATTGTAATATCTCAAAAATGGTAGCACCGATCCAGATGAAACAAGATGTTTATGAAAGACAATATCATGCCCTACAATAGTGTAAGTAGTTGGTTCCAGTTTATGGACTAACAGGAAAAATATAACATTTTAATAAAAATGCTACAAAATCTTAGGAACATTTTGTAATGCATTTTTCGACCACTAGATGGCGCCATCGCCACTAATGGTATATATATTCGAAAACTTTGAGATATTTAGTACCGTTATGTGATGACGTCATCTTGATAGCTCACAACCCCTTTCCGGAAGTTTCACCAAAATATTTTACCACCAAACACGTAAGTCAATAAACAATTTTTTTTTTTCAAATAAATTAATTCGTTTATCCGTCTTACGGTTGTGGAATATCAGTTTTTTTGTTAGATTCTCATTAAACGTATATGACAAGGTTGGTGGATTTTTTTGGTTAAATCCGCGATTTATCAAACCGATTTGTTTCAGCTACAACATAAAAAGGTGTTTGCCAAATAGTAACAAATTATTCTTTATCAAGTCACTCGAATCATTATTAATTAGAAATTAATTATTAGACATATTTTCTAATTGGGATAATTAGAGTGTTTGTGTAAAGTGTTTAACATATTTTCCTTGGAATTAATAAATAGTTAAATTTAAATGATTCAGGCAAATTGAAAAGATCGTGATCAAATATGTTCACAATTATAAAAAAAATCAGCTTTTTTATACGGGAATAAATCATAATTTTTTTTGGATTATTAATAAGCTTTTCAAGAGATTTATTTATAAATTCAGAATTTATGAATATAGTAGTGTTTTTCTTTTTATTTTTTGTTATTTATTTTAACTGTAAAATGAAAGTTGATCAGAATTAATTTTTTCTTTTTTATGTCTTGTTGTTATTGTTGTTTCATTTTCTATACTATGTTAAATATTGTTACTAATAGTGTCTTTCAATACTGATTTTATTTTTGAAAGCAACAATTACTTTTGTATTTTTTGTTTAATTATGCATTATAACGGAAATAATTGATTATAACAGTATTGCTCATGTCAGCTTTATATTTTTTTTTTAATTTTTCATTAAACATTAATTTTTTGTTTTGCTAGTTTTTTACAGGTGATTAATTTTATGAGTAACATGCAGGTGTAAAAATAATGTAATTTTCTACAAAATTATTAAATTTTTTCTGATTTAATTTAAAATTAATCAAAATTATTCTTTGAATGTTCTACGAAATCATTTTCTTCATCTCTTGGTATTAAAGGTAATATTTATTCAGATAAATTTTATGGTGTTTTGAACATTTTGGATTTCATGTTTTCCAGAGACGGCGTTTGTCGGATTTAATAATAAAGAAATCGTCCAAAAATACAAGACGCAAAATTATAATTTTTAATTCATTTTCAAGGTGAAAAAGGAAATGTGAAAATTCAATATATTAATATAGGTATTTTGTATAAATATACTTTGAATATTTGGGGAAATTTCACAATATGTTTTTGCACGAAATTTTTTTAGAAAATTCTGATTACTTTTAGAGAAATATATAAATTAATTGATATTTTGGCTCTATTCAATTGTAGAGTACAAATCTTTTAAAATGTAAAATTTCTATTTCAGTCTATATATACGATCTGTTTCGTATAAAAATTTTAAGTTTGTTTTTTAAGTCAGCCCGTACATTTTTGGTTTATTAATTTAAAATTTATACAAGTAGTAAGTTAAATAAAACAAAAAAAAATTTTTATTTAAATTAAAAAAAAACATTTCACCACGAAGCGAATTTGATCCAACGACCCCAACATTTTATAAAATATCACTCATACAAACAGTGAAATACATAACTTATTCATCTTCAAATTTTTAAGATGCAACAACAAATTATATCAGCCAAGCCAGACGGTATGTAATTCAACGTTGCATTGACGTATTTTTGACGTAATCGGTGAAAATCTGTATTCACCAAAACCGGTTTCGTAATTTTTGTATTCACAAAAAACCGGTTTCGTTGTCATCAAATTTTACTAGTAACAGTCGATCACCCAAGATCACCCAAAAAAAATGTTTTTGTTTTTCTTTTTTTTTCATTATTTAAAAATTTTTGAACTGTGCGCATCTTAAATAAAAAAAATTTGAGACCGGACAAAATATAAAATAGTTCTGGTATTTGAAATTGATAAAATCAATATAAGATTACGATATTAAATAATAAAATAATAAAAAAAAATAATTAATGATATAAAAGACAATTATTTTAAAGAACAGATTTAAAGATTGTATAATTATGAATGCTTGCTCAGTCCCACAGATGTTAATTAAAATAATAATCCATTTTTAAATGACCTAGATGTGATATAAGTAAAATAAAATTACGTACCCACTCAATGTAAATAAAAATTAAATCTCTTATATTATCTACAAATCCATTTCTTTATTTAGGTACCTACAAACCATTTTTTTTATAAGAAAAAAAAATTACAAAAACTTTCCGCTTTTGAAAAATCGGCTGACTAAACATTCTCCGACGATAACTATTTTCGAATAAACTAAATATTACACATACATTCATAAATGCATAAATTGGTAAGTACACTCGTATAGGCCTGAGCAATATTCATTTACGTTATTCTATAATGGAAAATTACGTCAATGCAACGTTGCATTACATACCGTCTGGCTTGGCTGATTATTTTTTGTTTACTTTCTCTGTACGTCTATATTAGAATCAAATTATAATCTGCGTAATTCAAAATGTAACTTTTACAAAACGATTTTATTATTTTTGTATTGATGTGCAATATATGTATACATATAATTTATAGTATAATGTGTCTAATTGTAAGTTTATTTGTACATTGTAAGATAATAATCTTTTATGAATACGCGTGTCCGTATTTTGTCTTTAGTTTATATGCAAATGTATATAGATCGTTATAGAAATTATCATAAGAATTACAATTACTATCAAATAAAATTTGAATACCTATTGGAATAGATACCTTTACCAATTTTCTTTAAAAACGAGGAAGATTATAGTTGCTCTTGTCAACTTTTAGATACCCGTGCATACCCACTATGATGTATACAATAAAATAAACCGTTATTTATTTCCCTTAAGTTATTATATATGTTACAAAAAATATTTAAAAAAGTAAAATAGTTAAAAAAAATTTAACTCATCATTCCATAATTTTTGCTTAAAAAAAAAGAAACCATAAAAAAAACAAACAAAAAAAAACCATAAAAAAAAAAATTTGAATTCATTTTCCCATAATTTTTGCTTACAAAAAAAAATTCGCCCAAAAAACCATAAAAAAAACTTTGTCAAGTAACTTGCCCTATTACTTTACCTACCCAATTTTAATTTTAACCTCGTAGCTTCATTAGATTCATAGTTATTGAATTGAAAAATTTGTATGGCAACTACCCGAAAATGGGGCCGTAACATTTTGGAACTTCGTATAAATGCTCGATTCATTATATAATTAACCGTGTGTAATTTTCATCCTCGTAGTATAATTAATTTTGAAGAAATTCATATTGGTGCAAAGAAGTTGTAAAGCAGCCCCCCAAAATTAGGGCCCTAACATTTTGAAACTTCATATAAGTGCACGATTCATTATATAACTAACCGTGTGTAATTTTCATCCTCGTAGTATAATTAGTTTTGAAGAAATTCATATGGTGCAAAGAAGTTGTATGGCAGCCCCCCGAAAATGAAACCGTAACATTTTGAAACTTTATATAAGTGCCGGAGTCATTATATAACTAGCCGTGTGTAATTTTCATCCTCTTAGTATAATTAGTTTTTAAGTAATTAATATTGGTGCAAAAAAGTTGCATGGCAGCTCCCCGAAGCCTTGGTCCAATTTTAACCAAAAACAATAGGAAACCTAGAAATTGTCAAAAAATGACTTTGTGTGAATGAATGTGTGGACGAACGGACGGACAGGCACACATAGCTAGATCCATTTACTTTTCGATGCTGATCCGATACGTATCCTTGGCACTACATCTACCTCGTCTAGATTGATGAGTTACAAACGGAGGAGCAATTGTAATATACCCGATGTCATATATGTATTCACGGGTATAATAAAAACATACATAATATATTTAAAGCCGTAATTAAACAATGTTGACAAAGTTATTTGACAGTTAGTTGGACATTACGTGAATGTGAATCAACTTTTAGGATGGGTTAAATTTTTTCCTTTTTTTAGCACATTTTCAAAAAATTTTGTAAAAATGTACCTATATAGTTTCACTCTGTCCATCCGTCCGTCCGTCCGTCTGTCTGTCTGTCCGTATGTTTACAAAAACTTTTACATCGTTTGAAATAGAGAAAAGAAATTTTAACCGCGAGTAGGTATTACAAAAAAAATAATTTCGTAGAAGCTGCAGCCCCCAAAGTTGGGAAAAGCCCTATATTTAAATTGTTATAACAAGAGTTCTATTAAGTGTATTTTCAATTTGAAAACGGCAAAAGATAGCTGGTTTTATAAACTTTATAAATTTTTAAAAGACAAATATTTAGGGTTGCCATACGGTACTAAAATTTACCATTATGCAAAACTCAATTTTTGCAAAATTTTTGGCCCCACATACCTTCTAAACAGGCTTAGTTAGGGTCTTGAAATTTTGGGAGTAGTAAGATCCTTAGAAATAAGTAGAAGTTGGTTAACAAAATTTTTTTGTCAGGTCCCTTGTTTAGCAGCTATAAGGGCTCGAAAATTGAAATTTTGCTATTTTTAAACACCTGCAACTTGAATACCTGTTCAAATTTTTTTTTGTTAATATACAAAATTTGAAGGTCAAACATTATACTTTAATATATGTTAAAAGATTTTTTTAAATTTGAAAGCGGTTCTTTATATTGAAGAAAGTGTCTCTCAGCTTTAACCAGTTTTGCTTAAATAGTAAAATTCTAAGTAAAATTCCAAATTTTGGTATGATTTACAATTTAATTCCTTGAACCTAAAAAAGTTGTGGGAAGGGGAGTAGTGAGGATTATATCCTTGATAAGTTGGGCAAGCTCCCCATAGAGGAGCTATTAGGACTTAAAAATTAAAAAATTTACTGTTTCTACAAGTAGTAACTTATTCACCAACGTATATATTTCTTAAATTAAACGTTAACATTGAAGTTTCAACATTATATTCCGATAAAATACTCAGTATGAAACACTATATTATTTTGAAAATGTGCTTTTTTAAAAACCCTTGGTTTTTTTCATCACTTGTTTATTTTTCAATTTTGTTTTGTTTATACCCAGTGCATACATATATGAGATCGGCTATATTAAAATTGCTCCTCCGTTTGTAACGCATCGATCTAGACGAGGTAGATATAGTGTTTCGGGTACGTCAAGGTCAAGATATCGGCTCAGAATCGAAAAATGAGTCGATCTAGCTATGTGTGTCTGTCCGTCCGTCCGTCTGTGTGTCAGCACGATAACTCAAAAACTAAAAGAGCTACAGTTTTGAAATTTTCACAAAATATTTTTCAATCAATTTCTAGGATCCCTTTTTTTTTTTGGTTAAGATCGGACCAAAACTTCGGGTAGCTCTTGAACAACTAACTTTTTTAACTCCAATATTTTCATATAAAAATTTGAAATTTTGCTATGCATCTTGTATTTAACATTAAATTATATGAATTTTGTTTTTTTTTGTTTTGTTGTTTTTTTTTTTTTGTAGATAACGATTTCGAGTTAGAATTTCATATGATTTAAATGATGCGTAGTTTATTTAAGATAAGCAAAAAAGAAGACAAAGATTTTTTTAAGTAAATGGCTTATTGATATTGATAGATATAATCATTATGAATATGATGATTATTATCTATTTTGATGATCATTATAGGAATATAATCATATGAAGCTTATTTTGCTTAAGTTTAATATATTCGTGAATTAAAAATTAATTAAAAGAGATTAAATTGAAAAATTAGAGCTAGAGTTTTGAAATTCACACAAAACATTTTTGAATAATGAATTAAAAATTAAATTTTTTTTTGTTGTAATTTTTTTTTTAAGCAAAACTTTTTGATAATAAGTTATACCTATACTTTTTTATATTTTTTTTGTAATATTTATAATAGCATAAGGGAAATAAATAACGGTTAGTGGGTATGCACGGGTATCTAAAAGTTGACAAGGGCAACTATAATCTTCCTCGTTTTATATAAAATATAATTTTCAAGCATTTTATTTTCAACAGTTGGATTTCTAAATTTATTCACATAAAATTGAATAGAAAATGATAAAAAAAATGAAAAAAAAATAATTAAACAAAAAAAAATTTCTATAGCTATGGTATATATTGAATATGTACAGAATAAAAACAAAAACAAGTGATGAAAAAACCAAGGTTGGCTATTCTACGGTTTAACTAGTATCCGCGTAGGACCAAATGACTATATATAAAAGATAGCTGGTGTTGCCAGCTTTCAAAAAATATATAGCTTTAATGGCGCATATTATCCTTTAAGGACGAAAAGGACATTTAAAAATATCCTTGTTATTTTAGTCTATTTTACAAAAACCGTTATAACTAGCAATCTGTTCAATATATATATATTCAATCAAAGCTATTAATTAAGATGACGGTCTGGAGAATATTTTAACGTTTATTTGAGGACGATAGGTGCTGCCGTTTTGGAGATATTGCAATTTCAAGTGAAAATTTAAAAGAAAAAAAAAAAAAATTTTGAACTTTCAAAAAAACCACTATAACTATGAAATTTTCAAAAACACCCTGTATTTTTTATTATACTGTTAGAAAGGTCTTTTGACACTCTTTCCAACGGTATATAATAAGTATGGTATATGTTGATAAATAGCCCCACCAGAGAACATGAATGAAAAACTGACACAACAATTTTATTAAAAAATACATTTTCATACTTTATTTCTCATAAATTTATAAAAAATAATTCCAAAAAAAAAAATTCCAAAAAAAAAACAAAAAAAAAAAATTCAAAAAATATTTCCATAGCTTTAGCGAGCAAGAATTTTAGAGTTTGTTACAAAATCAGAATTATACGCTTTTTCCAGAATATTTATATATTTGTATACGTGAGATTCTGAATTAGGAGGGATTTTAGAGTTGGATTCAAAATCAGGGTTTCAATAATTTGTTTAGCGGGGGTTTGGGGGCGGCAGCCCCCACTATTCTTAAACTTTTATTTGTTGAAATATGCATGTAAAAAATAATTAGGAGAGATTTTATAGTTGGCTACAATTACAGGATTATACGCTTTTTCCAGAATATTTATACATATGTATACGTGAGATTCTGAATTAGGAGGGATTTTAGAGTTGATTCAAAATCAGGGTTTCAATAATTTGTTTAGCGGGGGTTTGGGGGCGGCAGCCCCCACTATTCTTAAACTTTTATTTGTTGAAATATGCTTGTAAAAAATTACTGTTATTAAAAAATATTTTGTCATTAAATTTTGATTTTTGGAATTTTTTTTGTTTGGAATTATTTTTTTTGGAATTTTTTTTTTTGGAATTATGAAAATGGAATTTCGGAAATGGAATTTTTTTTTTGGAATTTCGTACCCAACCCATTTATAAACATATTGAAATTTTTTTTTTTCAAAAATAAAATTATTTAATTCATTAAAAAGTACGGCTGAAAAAATTGTAAAACATATCAACATTTTTTTTTATGCAAAAAAAATTACAAAACAAAAAATTTTTTATTTCATAAATGCTTATATCTTCTAAACGCTTTAATATAGACAGACCTTATGTATGCCCAAATTATAGAAAAAAATAAGAGCTTTCCAACGAAGTAAAAATATTTAGGGGGTTTCCTTGCAAAATTTTGAAAAATATGAGTTTTAGAGAAAGGATGTTAAAAATTTTTTTTTTTGCAAAAATTTTCAACTTTGAACTACAATATCTCCAAAACGGCAGCACCTATCGTCATCAAATAAACGATAAAATATTCTCCAGACCGTCATCTTAATTATTAGCTTGAACTAAATACATATATATTGAACAGATCGCTAGTTATAACGGTTTTTGTAAAATAGACTAAAATAACAAGGATACTTTTAAATATCCTTTTCGTCCTTAAAGGATAATATGCGCCATTAAAGCTATATATTTTTTGAAAGCTGGCAACACCAGCTATCTTTTATATTTAGTCATTTGGTCCTACGCGGATACTAGTTAAACCTTAGAATCCCCCCAAGGTTTTTTAAAAAAGCACATTTTCAAAATTATCTTGTTTAAAAACTGATTTTAATTTTGGAAATTTTGTATATACACTGGTGCCTAAATCACTGATTACTTGTAAAAACAATAAATTTTTAATTTTTAAGTCCTAGTAGCCCTTGGGAAGGTTGCCAAATTTCTCAAGGATCTAATCTCAATCCCCCCCCCCCCTCCATGTTTTAGGTTCTAAGAATTAAACCAAAATTTGGAATTTAACTTAGAATTTTACTATCTAAGCTAAAATGGGTAAAACTGAGAGATACTTTCTTCAATTTAAAGAACCGCTTTTAAATTTAAGAAAAATACTTAACATATGTTAAAATAAAATGTTGGAACTTTAAATTTTGTGTATTAATAAAAAAAAAAATTGGACAGGTATTCAAGTTATAGGTGCTTAAAAATAGCAAAATTTAAATTTTAGGCCCCTTAAAGTTCTTAAACGGGGGGCAACAAAAAATTTTCTTAAACGACTCCTACTAATTTCTTATTACAAACATTTTTATAATTGGAAAAATTACAAACTTTTCTTTTAAGCAAATTTCAAGCGAAAGAATTGTTGACAACATTGTGCCATAATTTTTATTACGTATAGGAAAAAAAGAAATAATTTTTCGTGTAATATTAGTCTAATATAAATTACACAAAACGAATTTTTTATGTAAATGTCAATAGGTCAAATTTCGAGCACATACTAGTTATACTTCAATTTAAAAAAAAAAAAATTTGAGAAAATAAATTAACCGAAAAAGGGGCAACTGATATAAAATCTAACTATTATATCTCTAATTACAAATCTCGTATAACAGATAGGGTTTATAACCCTGATTTAATACCTACCTAACTTTAAAAAACCAGAATTTCTGGAAACCCTTTTTCAGAATATCTATAAACTAGAAGGGATTTTAAAGTTGGTTATTTAAATTTGGATTATCCCTTTTTCCAGAATGTTAGCATAATTAAAAATACAACATTATTACCAGCCTTGAAATGTTTTCTTGAGAAGATATAACGATCAAAATCAGGGCATTCCCTTTTCCAGAATATTTCCATATTTTATACGCAAGATTGTGAAGTCAAAAAAGGTGGTTGTTCAAAGACAGCAACCTTTGAATGTTTTCTTGAGATAAGTTAGAAAAAAATCTTAAGGAAGGATCAAAACCATGGTATTCCCAGAATATTTCCATATTTTTATATGCAAGATTGTGAAGTCAAAAAAGGCTATTATTTTTTATTCATTTTTTGGATTCGATTTCAGTTTTGTTATTTTGCAATAGGCGTCATCGCTATTTAAATTCCAGTCACTTTGGTGCCATACAACTTCTTCTTTTATATGAGCATTACACTACATTTAATGATGCTGGGTGTCTGAAATTTTAAAAATAAATTCGAATGCAAAAAAAAGAAATCACTTGAAAGAAAGCATTTATATTTCAAGAAATAAATGCACAAACTCGCCAATATAAATATATAATTACAGTCAAAAAAATTAACAAAACTATTTTACTAAGAATTTGAATCGCAAATCCATTGAGTTAATACTTAAATATATCTTGTCATATCAGCGCAAGCAAACCAAATCCAATTTCCAAAATTTCCAAAACAAAAACAATATCGGCACTACTATGTGTTCCTTCAAAACTGCAAACAATTATTTTAGCCTTACAAGAATAAAAATTAATAAAATAATCAAAGTATTTTTATTTAGCTTTTCTTTCAAATGTTCTGTTAATGGATCGTTAGGTAATAGTAATAAAAGGGTAGCCCGAAATATCAATTTGGGAAATTGCATTCCATTTTACTGTATTTCTCAAATCGAGAAAAATCATATAAGCAATCAAATTAGTAGCAGTATAAATTTTGAATTTGCGTTTGAGAAATCAAATGTTTTGTGTCTCACACTATTAAAACATAATATTAATATTACAGGCTTTTCTAAATCTCATGAAATTTCGTTGCCATCGTTGCCAGTTTCGTTGCCATCAAATTTTACTGGCAAAACTCGAAATGTGATATATTGTAACCGATAAATTAAATTATAGTTATTATTAATGATCTTTTATTTATACGATGAAAGTATTTCATCTAATTTTATAAGAAAAGTTTTAATATCAATTTCATGAGATTTAGAAAAGCCCGTAATATTAATATTATGTTTTAATAGTACACAAAACATTTGATTTCTCAAACGCAAATTCAAAATTTATACTGCTACTAATTTGATTGATTATATGATTTTTCTCGATTTGAGAAGTATGGAGTGAAACCTTCAATTATAAAATTTATACATGTATTTCACAAGTAAAAGAATTGAAAAATATTTCTAAATTATTAAGCTTATTTCTTAAATTTTTAATATTTAAGTACAAAACATTTAAGCTATTTTTATATTCACCACACTTCTTTTTGTTCATTCCTATAACGTATTCAAAATTAATGTCATCTTGCACGTTTATGAAATCACCTGTTTGCATTTTGCATTTTGTAAATAGTAAATGTAATTTTTGATATTTACCTTGTTTTCAATTAGAAAGTAAATGCATAAGTTTAGATATAAAAAAAAAAAATTATATTGTTAATAATATAATGTAGGGTTAAATTATTTAATATTTTGAGTTCTGTGTTATTTAATGTGATATAATTTTTTGTATGTATATATTAATGCTGATAATGTAAAAATTTGTAATTATTATAACTTAGGTTATATGGCTAAAAAAAGGCTATTATTTTTTATTCATTTTTTGGATTCGATTTCAGTTTTGTTATTTTGCAATAGGCGTCATCGCTATTTAAATTCCAGTCACTTTGGTGCCATACAACTTCTTCTTTTATATGAGCATTACACTACATTTAATGATGCTGGGTGTCTGAAATTTTAAAAATAAATTCGAATGCAAAAAAAAGAAATCACTTGAAAGAAAGCATTTATATTTCACGAAATAAATGCACAAACTCGCCAATATAAATATATAATTACAGTCAAAAAAATTAACAAAACTATTTTACTAAGAATTTGAATCGCAAACCCATTGAGTTAATACTTTAATATATCTTGTCATATCAGCGCAAGCAAACCAAATCCAATTTCCAAAATTTCCAAAACAAAAACAATATCGGCACTACTATGTGTTCCTTCAAAACTGCAAACAATTATTTTAGCCTTACAAGAATAAAAATTAATAAAATAATCAAAGTATTTTTATTTAGCTTTTCTTTCAAATGTTCTGTTAATGGATCGTTAGGTAATAGTAATAAAAGGGTAGCCCGAAATATCAATTTGGGAAATTGCGTTCCATTTTACTGTATTTCTCAAATCGAGAAAAATCATATAAGCAATCAAATTAGTAGCAGTATAAATTTTGAATTTGCGTTTGAGAAATCAAATGTTTTGTGTCTCACACTATTAAAACATAATATTAATATTACAGGCTTTTCTAAATCTCATGAAATTTCGTTGCCATCGTTGCCAGTTTCGTTGCCATCAAATTTTACTGGCAAAACTCGAAATGTGATATATTGTAACCGATAAATTAAATTATAGTTATTATTAATGATCTTTTATTTATACGATGAAAGTATTTCATCTAATTTTATAAGAAAAGTTTTAATATCAATTTCATGAGATTTAGAAAAGCCCGTAATATTAATATTATGTTTTAATAGTACACAAAACATTTGATTTCTCAAACGCAAATTCAAAATTTATACTGCTACTAATTTGATTGATTATATGATTTTTCTCGATTTGAGAAGTATGGAGTGAAACCTTCAATTATAAAATTTATACATGTATTTCACAAGTAAAAGAATTGAAAAATATTTCTAAATTATTAAGCTTATTTCTTAAATTTTTAATACTTAAGTACAAAACATTTAAGCTATTTTTATATTCACCACACTTCTTTTTGTTCATTCCTGTAACGTATTCAAAATTAATGTCATCTTGCACGTTTATGAAATCACCTGTTTGCATTTTGCATTTTGTAAATAGTAAATGTAATTTTTGATATTTACCTTGTTTTCAATTAGAAAGTAAATGCATAAGTTTAGATATAAAAAAAAAAATTATATTGTTAATAATATAATGTAGGGTTAAATTATTTAATATTTTGAGTTCTGTGTTATTTAATGTGATATAATTTTTTGTATGTGTATATTAATGCTGATAATGTAAAAATTTGTAATTATTATAACTTAGGTTATATGAATTAATTAAAGTATGTATAAGTAAAAAATTTAAGTAAAATGCAAATAAAATGGTTTTTTGTGTAGTAGTTGATTAAATTTACAATTCGTTAAAACAAGGATATTTTGCATGTTGGCAATATCTCGATAACTTTTGTGTCTCATATATGTATTGATATTATTATCAAATAAAATTATTTGACCTATTAAATAAAATTAGAAAGTTAAACATTCCGACCAGACCAACCATATAATATTTTGAATATTAAATGTAATAATAAATGTTAAAGAATTCAAAAATTAATTTCAAAGTTATTGATGGTAACGCCGTATAGCACTTATGTAATATAAATTGTTAAGAACAGTTATGATTTTTTTAATTGCACAAAATAAATTTGGAATAAATTTAGTAAATATAAATATTTAAATTAAATAATATATGTTGAATTCATATGTAAGTTTTTACATAAACCAAAATCGCGTTTAGAGTTATATTTATTTTGTAGAGAGCCGAATTACGCTTTTTTAGTACATTTTCAAAAAATTTTGTAAAAATAAACCTATATACGTCCGTCCGTCCTTCCGACCGTCCCTTTTTACCTACGGTTGACTAAAAAATATCAGCAACGGATAGGTATTGCAATAAAAATAATTGAATGTTAAAACTTTTTTCTATAACCCCTCCCGTTACGGAACTACAGCCCATCAAATTCGGAAGAAACCCTATATTTAACACGTTATAACAAAAGTTCTATGAGATATTTTTCAATCTAAAAACTTCGAAAGATAGCTGTTTTTATAAGCTTTACATTTTTTTAAAAAACTAATTCATTGGGTTGCCATACGGACCTAAAATTTAACGTTATCCAAAACTCGATTTTTGCAAAATTTTTGGCCCCACATAACTTCTGAACGGCTCAAGCTAGAAACATGAAATTCGGAGATGTTAGATCAGAAATTAGTAGGAGTCGTTTAAGAAAATTTTTTTGTTGTGCCCGTTTAAGATGTTCAAAATTGAAATTTTGCTTTTTTTAAGCACCTGTAACTTGAATTCCTGTCCAAGTTTTGTTCTATTAATATACAAAATTTAAAGGTCCAACATTATATTTTAACATAATTATATTAAGTGTTTTTCTTAAATTCAAAAGCGGTTCTTAAAATTGAAGAAAGTGTCTCTCAGTTTTATCCATTTTTGCTTAGATAGTAAAATTCTTAGTAAAATTCCAAATTTTGGTTTAATTCCTAGAACCTAAAAAAATGGAGGGAGGGAGGTGGTGGTGAATGAGATTAGATCCTTGAGAAATTTGGTAACCTTCCCCATGGAAGAGCTATTAGGACTTAAAAATTAAAAATTTACTATTTTTACAAGTAAGCAGTGACTTATTCCCCCATATACACAATATAATTTTGAAAATGTACTTTTTTAAAAACCCTTGGTTTTTTTCATCACTTGTTAAAATCACTAAACTTAATTATAGGGTATTCTACGGTTTAACTAGTATTCCCGTAGGACCAAATGACTATATATAAAAGATAGCTGGAGTTGCCAGCTTTCAAAAAATATATTGCTTTAACGGCGCATATTCTCCTTTAAGAACGAAAAGGACATTTAAAAGTATCCTTGTTATTTTAGTCTATTTTACAAAAACCGTTATAACTAGCGATCTGTTCAATATATATATATTCAATCAAAGCTATTAATTAAGAGGATGGTCTGAAGAATATTTTAACGTTTATTTGATGACGATAGGTGCTGCCGTTTTGGAGATATTGCAATTTCAAGTGGAATTTTAAAACAAAAAAAAAAAAAATTTTGAACTTTCAAAAAAACCACTATAACTATGAAATTTTCAAAAACACCCTGTATTTTTTATTATACTGTTAGAGAGGTCTTTTGACACTCTTTCCAACGGTATATAATAAGTATGGTATATGTTGACAAACAGCCCCACCAGAGAACATGAATGAAAAACTGACACAACAATTTTATTAAAAAATACATTTTCATACTTTATTTCTCATAAATTTATTTTGCCTTTTTGTTGGGATGGTGTCATAATTCCAAAAAAAAAATTCCAAAGAAAGAAAAAAAATAATTCCAAAAAAAAAAATTACAAAAAAAAAATTCCAAAAAAAAATCCAAAAAATATTTCCATAGCTTTAGCGAGCAAGAATTTTAGAGTTTGTTACAAAATCAGGATTATACGCTTTTTCCAGAATATTTATATATTTGTATACGTGAGATTCTGAATTAGGAGGGATTTTAGAGTTGGATTCAAAATCAGGGTTTCAATAATTTGTTTAGCGGCGGTTTGGAATTTTTATTTGTTTAAATATGCATGTAAAAAATAATTAGGAGAGATTTTATAGTTGGCTACAATTACAGGATTATACGCTTTTTCCAGAATATTTATATATTTGTATACGTGAGATTCTGAATTGGGAGGGATTTTAGAGTTGGATTCAAAATCAGGGTTTCAATAATTTGTTTAGCGGGGGTTTGGAGGCGGCAGCCCCCTCTATTTTTAAATTTTTATTTGTTGAAATATGCATGTAAAAAATTACTGTTTTAAAAAATAGTTTGTCATTAAATTTTGATTTTTTGGAATTTTTTTTTTGGAATTTTTTTTTTTGGAATTATTTTTTTTGGAATTTTTTTTTTGGAATTATTTTTTTTTCTTTCTTTGGAATTTTGTAAATTTGGAATTTTTTTTTGGAATTATGACACCATCCCAACGGACATTCATTGCTTTCTCGATTTACTATTAGATTCTGATCTAAACCATACCTTTAAGTCTATATCTAAATTAAGAAATGTGTAAAATTGTAGTCTATTTTAAATAAAGATACAATTTTTATTCAAAGCTATGTTTATACCCGTGCATATAAATAAGACCACGGGTATATTAAAATTACTCTTTCGAAACATCGATCTAGACGAGCTATGTAGTGTCAAAGGTATCAGCATCGAAAATTAAATCGTTATAGCTATGTGTCCGTCCGTCCGTCCGTAATAATTGATTCATTTATTTGTTCAATTGCTTATATTTTCTTTTGTACATAACTGAACTTATATTTCAACTTATATTTTCTTTTCTACATAACGGAAAGCCTAATTAGTTATGCATTTAATTATTACGCTTTTTAATAACATTCCTTACCAATTTTTTTTAAAAAAAATACTATTTTATTTTAAGTATATTATTAAAATAAAAATAAATCAACAAGTATATTGTGTAAGTAATTGAACAAAAAAATTCAATTTTTCTTAAAATAAGAATTTTAAAAAAAAATATTTGGCCATGACATAAAATTTTTGTCCTATATACCTATGTAAATTTGAAAAACCAATATTTCAAAAGAAAAACCGTTTTGAAAAAATTAAATTTTATAACAATATGTACACATTTAAAAATATAATAGTTTTACTTATCGTTGACTGTGTAAGAATTCTAATAAGAACTAATTAAGTTTTAAAAACATACACATAATTTCAATTAACAACCATAAAAAATAGCAACAACAGAATTTACAGAATTAAAATCTTTTTTAATCGAAATTAAATTTTATAAATCACGAGCGCCTTAATGTTTTAATTTTTGTCTTTTTATTAAATTACAATTAAATTTTTTATGGGTTTGGGTTTAAATTCTCGTAAACAGTTTTACTACACAAGGAGACTGTAAATAACAATACCGCTAGATCTAGCACAAAATATTGATTTCCTAAGGGTGCGTTTATGTTAGAACTGCGATAAGTGATGAGAGGGTCGTCGCTATGCTCATGTATAGAGTAGAAAATTTATATTGTTTATCGATGGTCAAAGCGATGCTCCATTTTTAGCACCTAGAGAAAAAAAATGCGAAAGTTGTTTGATGTTACTAAATGTTTTGAAATATTGGTAATTGGTATGGTAGATACGAAAAACTATTAATACTTGTTAATACGCCAAAAAAAAAAAAAAAATTAATTTTATTTATGAAATAAGAGAAAAATGAGAGAAATTGACACACGACCCTCTCTAAATACATACGAGTACTAATCATTGACGTATTTTGGTGCCAAAATTAAATGTTCGATGTTGAATACCGACTCCAGATACTATTTATAAAATAATATTTATAACTTATTAATTTTGGTTCGTTGGTATTTATTACAGAATAAAGATAGAAATATTCAGTTTTTTAATGTTAAACCATGTTAAACTTATTTAATTTAAATATTTCATTATTTTTTTTAACCATATCAAAAACTTGTCAACTTAGTTTTTAAAAAGTTCAATATGAATAATATAAAATAAAAATCTTTTAGGTAAATTTTTTTATTTATATTATTATATTTATTTTATTTTATAATTTTGTAATTTTACTGAAATAACATTTCGAGAGAACAAAAAAATTCTATTTTAATTTTAAGACTTTTTTTCAAGCGTTTATTTGTGACCCCCGAAAATATTTTTATACCCGTATGACTATATAGTCAAAGGGTATAATAAATTTGCCAAAAGGGTATATAAATATTTTGAATCGAAAATAAATCGATTTAGCTATGTATGTCCATCCGTCCGTCTGTCCGTCCATCACCACGATAACTCAAAAACTGAAGGAGCTAGGATCTTGAAATTTTCGCAAATTCGTTTTTTTGCAAGAGCCGTCATCGCTATTTAAATCCAGCCATTTTGGTCCATAGGTTCGGGTAGCTGCCATATAACTTCTTTTTTTATATAAGTATTACTCTGTACTTATTACTCTGTACCTATTACAGCTGCATGTCTGAAATTTTGCCAAAAGTAGTTTAGTTTTATGGCTAAAGTTTCTGCAAAATTTGGTTGGTCTACTGCAGTGGGTTCGAGTAGCTTTTTTTTTTAAATTTATCAATCAATGTTATAAATTTTTAAAAAAATGTTATAAGGAATAATATAAATTCATATAGTATTTTTTTATAGAAATACTTTTGAAAACACTTTTCCAATTAAGAAATATACCTAAAACATGGAAGAGTGTAGTAGAGTAGACTGTGACGCGTATGATTGTAATATAAACATTTTACATCCGGTTAATTACTTTTGGCAAAATTGCAAACATTTAGCTTTATTACGTATAAAATAATGCTCATGTGAAATATGAAGTTGTATGGCAACTACACGAACCCACTGCAGTGGACGAGTCAAATTTTTTAGAAAATTTAGCCATAAAGCTCAACTATTTTGGGCAAATTTCAGACATCCAGCCTTATTAGGTGTAGAGTAAAGCTCATATAAAAGAAGGAGTTGTATGGCAGCTACTCGAAGCCGTGGACCAAAATGGCTGAATTTCCATAGCGATGACGGCTATTGTATAAAAACGAATTTGTGAAATATCAAAATCCTAGCTCCTTTATTTTTTTAGTTATCATGCTAACGAACAGACGGACACGCATAGCTAAATCGGTTTACTTTTCGATTCTGATCCGATTCATACCCTTGAGTCTATATCTACCCACCTCCTTCTCTGCGTCACAAACGTAATGGAAAATTTCGTATACCTTTTTGCCTGATAGTCAAAAAAAAATATTTGCAATCAAATTAGAAATCCTTCTTTTTAAGTAATTTCAAAGATAAGATTTTAAATGTTGGAAGGTCTAAGAGAGGTACCTGAACCATCGCTCCAATTGACCCCAAATTTTATGGACACAAAGGAAATATTTAGAAACATCCTTGTACTAAATTTAAAGCTGCTATCTTCGTTGATTTTCGAATTATGCCCATTTGACCTCAATTCGATCAAAAGCTTCTAGAATCCGAACCCAAGATCTGATCTCGTTCACATTAAATCTCTGCCGTACTTTAAGTAACCTATAAGGAAGTATATGTACTTTTTCATATCTAGCTTGCCTCCTTTCGGCGGTAAAAAACATTATGCCAAAGTTAATGTACCCTTTAATTAATAATAGAATGTACGTTAATGTAATAATAGAATGTAGTTTAAGTTACGTTTAAGTTCCAATTTTGCTTTATTACATTGTCATATAATAATTCCTTAACATGTAGTATATTATACAAATAATGTATATGTTTTTTGTGTTGAATTCTAAAATATAAATGTATTATATATCCTGTATCTTATGTATCTACAGTATGTACTGAGAATGATTATTATGTATAATTATTTCTTTTATCTATTAAATAAAATCAATGTCTATTAAGCATGTTATGAGGTCATGATGACAACATGCTAAGTGTTATTCAATTGTTGTTGTTCTGAATAAAGCTTTCCTAGTTTATAAGTATAAAAAACAAAGAGATTAAAAAAAAATTAAAATATAATTATAAGCGAAAAAACCCAAATTATTATTTTATTAAGGCTTTTTCGTCTCTTAATTTTATTTCTGTTTTCTTTCATTATATTCCTATTAATAGGACACTTAAGTATTGGAATTTTTGTTTTGTTTTTTGTTTTGCAAATATTTACTGTACTCTTTGTACCGATATTTACATAATATTATTTAATATTTATTATTTATTTGTATTTGTTTGTTGCTATAAATTTTTATACAAAAACTTTGTTTTGGATGTCAAAAAGAAAAACAAGTAAGGGAAAAAAACCAAGGGTTTTTAAAAAGCACATTTTCAGAAATTATACACGGTTTCATACTGAGTATTTTATCATTTATTTTTATAAAAATATATATTATGATAATATTATAATTAAGTTATTTTATTAATTTATTAATTATATGACTAATAGTGAAATACTTAGAATATAACCCCAATTAACTTAAGAAAACCTGTTAATAAGTGCGAAATATAATGTTGGAGCTTCAATGTTAACGTTTAATTTTGGAAAAAAATTACACTGGTGAATAAGTTACTGTTTTATAAGAACATAAAAGTTTTAATTTTGAAGACCTAGTAGCTCTTAAATGGGCTTTTGCTAAGCAAACTTATTATGGGTCTGCCCACCCTCTCCTGTCCTCACTCTTCCATTTTTTTCGGTTCTAGGAAATCAATTTTGAACTCCAACTAAATTTGAAATTTTACCTAGAATATTATTATCTAACCAAAAATGGTTAAGGCTAAGAAACAATTTCTTCAATTTAAAGAGAACCTTTGAAATTTAAAAAAAACCTTTAACGTATGTTGAAATATAATGCTGCAGCTGTAAATTTTGTATATTTGTAAAAAAAAATTTGAACAGGTGTTAAAGTTACGGGTGGTTGAAAATAGCAAAATTTCAATTTTCGGGCCCTTATAGCTCCTAAAGAGGGAGCGTGACAAAAAAAAATTGTTAACTGACTCTTACTTATTTCTAAGGATCTAACTTCTTCCAAAATTTCAAGTTTCTAGATTTAGCCGTTCAGAACTTATGAGGCACCAAAAATTTTGCAAAACTTAGTTTTGAATAACGCTTATAAGAACAGCTGTCTGTTACCGTTTTCAGGTTGGAAATATACCATATAGAACTCTAATTATAACTGTTTAAAGATAGGTTTTTTTCCAACTTTGTAGAGCTGTAACTCTGAAACAGGGGGGGGGCTTCAAAAAAATGTTTTAACACTAAATTATTTTTATTACAATACCTACCCATTTCTGATATATTTTAGTCATTCGTAGGAAATTCACAATTTGGAGATTCCAAGAACCTAAAAAAATGGAGGTTAGATGAAGTTAGATCCTTGAGAAATTTGGCAACCTTCCTTATTGAAGGGCTATTAGAACTTTAAAATTAAAAATTTACTGTTAGCAGTATATTTTATAAGTAAGCAGTAACTTAGTCATCAGTGTATATAAATCCAAAATTAAACAAACAAAATTACAATATAATTTTGAAAATGTGCTTTTTTAAAAACCCTTGGTTTTTTTTATCACTTGTTTATTAAATATATAAAAAACAATATTTAGTAATCATATAAATAAAAAAGTTAATAAAAAGAATTAAACCAATTCAATAATCAAACCAAATTCAATGTACCTTTTTACACTTACAACTTCGTGTACATTTTTCTCTGGTACAACCTAATCTTTGCGACTAAAATAAGCTTCCTTTGTTTAAGCTTTATCTTTCTATTCAGATATATTTGCTAGTTCGGATATAATTTACTTTAAGCTCTATTAAGCTTTATTTAAATCAATCTTCATATTTACTGCTTAAGGTGAGCCACTTAGGTACAACGTTTTTCAAATAAACATAAAACCTAAAACTTTAAGTCTTAAACCTTAACAAAAAGCTGTAAAATGTTTTTGAAAACAATATCCTGTGATACAACAAAACTAACTTCTATTACGGGAAAAGTGTAATGTGAAATTTCTTTAGAAGATATTTTACTTACATAATAATATTTATCACAACAATATATTAAATAAAGAAAGCGATAGGTACTGTTTTCGCAACAAAAATTGGAAAAAGCATATATGCATTACTCCGGTGTGCAAAACTCAATAAACGTGTTTTGCATGTCTTTTTGAATGTCTGTCTGCGCACATGTGAACATCCTAAACGGCTAACCGAAATGTTTCAAATCTCATACATAAGATTCTGATGTTAATATTATATAAGCTTTTGGAAAAAACGCATAACCCCAAGGGCACTTCTCAATGTAATTTTTAGGTTTTTATCGATTATTTCAAAAACCAAAAATAGTAAAAAAAACTTCATTACATAAAAGTTGTCACACAAATAAAGAGCTACAATTTTTGTCATAGAAATAAACTTATTATAAATTCACAAAATTTTTTTAAATTTAGTAAACTTAGTAGACTTGTGGGATTAAAAAACACCTTTTGGCAAGGTTGTAGATAGTATTTTGTGTAGAGTTACCCTAGAGAAATGCCACTTGTGGTTAACCGATTTTCTCCAAAAACTTATCAATACGATTTTAATCGTATATACGTACAATCTTATATACCTATATAAAATTTGAAAGCATTCTGGTGAGCTGTTTAGGCTTTACACATGTGCACAGACAGATAGACAGGCTGACAAACCGAAAGTGTAATAGATAAATATAAAAACAAATTAAATTTTGTTATCCCACACAACATATTTGTATAATCAAAATAAATAAAAAATAAATCTATATAACTCTAGTCAATTCAAATATTTCATTACGTTGTGATATCTAAAATTTGTAATGAGGAACTATTATTCAAATAATACGGAAATTGTCAAATTTTGATATAATTTATTAAAGAATATTAATAAAAGTGGTAATTGCAGTAACCCTACATTTGTGTAACCCTGCAATTGTAATGTTAATAGCAAATAAAATTTTGCATTTTCATTTTTAAATCTTTTAATTACTTTCAAAAATTTTGGATAAACTTTATTTGAAGTGATAAACTTTTTATTGTAAAAATAATGGAAAAGACTGTTAGATCCTGTGGCAATATTAGGAAAGTCGAATCAACATAATACTATTAAGTATATCATTTGGTTTGAAAAATGTAAATTTTCATATTTATAAAAATTGAAAGTTTCTTTAATTTATATGTTTTTATAAAATATACAGCACCATTTTACAAAGATTAAATAATTTGATCAGAAATCGTCGCCAAAAAATGAACGTATTCGAATCTTTTTTTTTAGAGGAAGCAAACTTTGTAAGCCACAAAACTTAATATGTTTTGCCAAAGTTTCAGATACACTACTTAATTATGTCTGGAGTTATGTATAAAAGATAAAAAAGGTGTAAGGCAACTATTCGAATTTTATGCACTAGGCTAACCAAATTTCATGAATTACCAAAATTTTATACACCTAGTTTCATATAGAGTTATGCTCTTAAAAAAAAACCGTGAAGACAGCTACCGGAACAAACTAGTTCAGCTTCAAAGATGGTTATTGCAATAAACGAATTTGTGAAGCGTATTCTCTTAATCTACTTTAATAGGGTATAAAAATAATACAGATTTAAAAACGAGTACTCAAGTATATGGATCAGACCAAAATCGTAAAATAAATCGATTTAGCTATGTATGCCCATCCGTCCGTCATCACGATAACTCAAAAAATAAAGGATCTAGGATTATGAAATTTTCACAAATTCGTTTTTATGCAACAACCGGAATCGCTATTTAAATCCAGACATTTTGGTCCACGGGTTCGAGCTGAATGTTTGAAATTTTGCCAAAAGTAATTAACCGAATGATATAATGTATATGTTACGGTCATACGGATATCCCAGAGTTGACACAGTCTATTCTACTACACTCTTCCTCGTTTTTATTATAATTTACAATTATAATATAAGTCACATAAAAAATAAATTATTTAATTTAGCTTTAATAATCAATCCATGACCTTTATCAGTTCATTTATATTTTAATTATTTGGCTTTCTATAATTGAATTTTAATTTATTTCGAATGTATTGTAAACTTAACGATATCTAAATCGATGAAGCATATATGTTGTCAAAAAATGAGAAATAGTACAAGTTTTTAAAATCAATTTTGTTTTGACAGGGTCATCAATCATGTTGAAAAATGTATAATTAAATTATTATGACATAATGAAAAATGGAACATATTATAAAGTATTTGTTTTTTCATTGAAAAAAATTGATTTCTGTTTAAATTGAACGCGAAAACTAAATAAAATTAAATAATATTTAAAAATTAATTTGAAATCAAAAATCAATTAACTTTATCGAAGAATAGAAATATTTTTTTTTTTAGAATATTATTTTTAATGATGCGTATGAAGTCAAGTGGTAATTATACAATTTTTTAATTCCCAGCTCAACTTAATATTATTGGAACTAGGAATATGCAGTATGAAAAAGGTTTAATCCTACACTTATTGATTATATATATGAGGAATATACTGCTTCTATTGGCTTTTGAGACTAAGACTATTGATTGCTAAGACTTAAAACTATGTGACTTATATAAAAGGAAGCCTTTAACTTCTTTTAACTGATTAAAAATTCAGTATTAACCAAAAATTATTAACCTAAGCCAAAAACAAATTAATTAAAGTAAATTTTATCTTACCTTTGACATTTTAAATAACTTATGAGCACTAAAAAATTACTTAAAATAATAAAAAATGAACGAAATTAATGTCTTTTTCATATTTTATTTTATATTAAAATTCGATATTTTTTAGTTTTTATTTTTAATTTATTTGTTTAGTTTTTATTTATTATCAAAAACAAATAAATATTATTTAACATTTTTTTTGTTTTATCTTTTTTTTTGGGATACGTTTCTTATTTTAAAGAGATGTTTTCTTGGTGCCCAATAAACATAGTTGTTTTATCGCTTGTACTTTTGGAACCAAAAAAATTTTATTGTTTTTTGAAAATTTTATAAATTTTAGGAAAAAATTATTTTATTAAGAAATTAAAAATCAACTATTTTAATGCCTTTTTTATGTTGCTTTTAAAAACAAAAAAAATTAAAATATTCTCAATTTCTATAAAAACTTAAATTTTAATTTACACTATATTTCACTACTTATTTTGAAAACTTTCTTTTTTTTAATTTTTATTATTTTTTTGTTTTGCTTTTTTTTATTAAAATTTAAATATTTTCCACATGTTATACAAACAAACAAATACAAATATTAAATGATTAGAAAATGTTCCTTTATAACACGTCGCGACGCCTTGCAATATGACCTTACTCCAAAAAAAATCCGAAATCAGATCAAAGACATTTTATTGAAACACATAAACATAAACACATATATAAATATATATATATATTTATATTTGTTCTTCTCTTTAAAAAATTATTTCTTTTATATTTTCTCTAATAAATTCTTATACTATTAACGGTTAACAATACACACTTAACTTAATGATCAGCCTAAATTATTTACATCTAGGAAAAAATAAGCAAATAAAAAATTAAAAGTTGTTCATGGTTTTTCTTTTACATAAAAAGCCAATATAAGAATTTTACATTTATTTCATTATATTGCATGAAATTGTCATAGGAAAATGCATTTGTTTTTGTTTTATTTTTAAGTCATTTAATAAAATTTTATTAAATGAAATATAAAATGTGAAATCGGGGGAAAATCTAATTAAAAATTATATTGGAATTTTCAATTTTTTATAACACTTCAACTAAATTATTTTTTTTAATAGTTACAAGTTTAATTAATTTAGTTTACAATAAATTTAATTTAATTTTCACTTAAATGAAAAATATTTTTGAAACTAATCGCTAATCGCGACATTACCGAAATTCGCAGTACAAAAGAAAATCAAAATCATCACTTGCTTTTCAATTTTAATATAAAAAACCAAATACTAAATTAAAATATTTTCCGACTTATCGAATGAAAATCTTTTCACAGACTGAAAGCTGTCTATTTTCAGCACCCGTTATTTTAGCAAACTCTTTTAAAGATTGTTTAAGTAAAATATTAATATTTGTTTTCCTCATTTATGCTCAGTTTGCAGATTCTCTGCTTATTCACAAACAAATCATGCTTGTGTTATTGTTGTTGTGCTTGGGAAATTTTATTTTCAATTCAATTATTTTAAGGGATTATTACAATGCATGTTCGCTTGTTAGGTTATGGTTTTTCTTAAAAAAAAAATTGTTTAATATTGAGGAAGGCAATAGGCAAGATCTTTAACAAAGAGGGAAAATATTAACAGCTGAAAAGAGGGAAAATATTTCCATACGAATTCGAAATTTGAGAAAAGCAAAAAATTTAAATAAAAAAATGTGAGTATAAGTACCATGAAAACTTTTGGTTGCTTACATTTTAAATCAAACGCCGGTATTTTGCACCTATATGACAGTAAGTGTTTTCTCTGTAAAAGTAAATATATTTGCGTAAATGTATGCTGTAGAAAAATATTCTATAATAAAAAAAACTTTTATTTGGAATTTTTTCATAATTTTTTTTCTTTTTTGAAACGAATTTTAAAGATTCGAACACAATTTTATTTTTCTTGTTAATTTTTTTATATTCAAACAAAAGGCAAAAAGAATTTGTTTTGCTCTTAATTGGGGGAAAATTTTATGAATGAAATTTTTTCTCAAAAATTAACCAAAAAATCTTTATTTAAAGGAAAAAAATTTAAAATTGTATTATGTATAATATTATATATATGAATTAGAAGATGTCATCAATGAATCGCACTATAAAAATATAAAAACAAAATTGTTGACTTGCGGGAAATGTCTATCAAATGAGTAATATGGATTTTACATGCATTTAAGCATTTTTAATATGACATAAACTGTTCACTATCTCTTTAATATTTAAATATCACATTTGAGACGTGTATAAAGTATTCTTGAAAAATAAACGTATTCTTGAAAAATTCTTAATAAACAGATTTTGTAATGAATTTTAATAGTATTGATTTAGTTACTACATGAAAATAAATTATTTATAAAAAGTCATTTTATTAATTTTTAAATCTGAATTTAAATTTCAAGTTATAGGCTATAAGTCATATTATAATATATTTCTTTATATTAGTCGATCATTTCTCTTTAATTTTGCTTTTCGGAATTATTTTTATTATATTAGCTGTCAATCTGAACAGAAAAATTATTGTCAATCATACATTATTTCTTAAAATAAATTACTTCACAAGAGGCCATTATTTCTATTTAATTTTACTTTCAAATTTTTAGCTGTATCCAAATAGATTGGAACAAACTTCGTTAATATTTGATTTTCTAAGTTTTAGTTACAAAATCATATAAACATTGAGCAAACATAACATTATATTGAAAATATTGGTCAATGAAGATTTTTTTGACCTTGTATAGAAAAGACAATAAAGAAGCTTTCATTTTACTTTTTTAAACTTTTAATTTATAGAACTCTAAATGAAATATTACCTTTATTTTGATATTTGATATAAATTTGTAATAAAGTAAGTTTAATTATACTTACTTTATGGTATTAACTTTAAACTCCTCTGTATACACATAGCAATAAAAATTTAATTTTTAGAATTAATTTTTTTAAGAGAAAACTTAATTTAATTTTAATTGTAATTATATGAAAATTTTATTTCTGCACACAACAAAAACATACTTTATCTGCGCATTGAGTATATACTATAGAATATTTATTTAAATCGTAAAATAATTTTAGAATCTTGCAGAGAGAAAATAAAAATATCTTCCATAGTAAAAAAATTTCTCTTTAAATTTTCCAATTTATAAAATTTCCCATACCAAATATAAATAAAATCTTTTTATACTCGCATGATATGAACGTATACGTCAAAAAGTATACTAAATTTGCATTACGTTTGTGATGCAGTAAAAGAGAAGGTGCAGATTTTGATTTAAAGGTAAGGATCGGATCAGAATACAAAAGTTAATGTATCTATCGTCCGAAAAATTACATGAAAAATGAAAGAGCTAGGAATGAAATCCATTTTTGTTTTCTCCGAGGGTTTCTCCGAGCTATACAACTTTTTTTTTAAATATGAGAATAACATGTATATATATTAAAAATAGTTACTACTACTTTTATGCATAACTCAGAGTTTATTAAGTTGCGTATTTGGAATTTAGCCAATTAACCGGATGATATAATGTTTATATTACGTTCATGCGGATATCCTATTGTTGATACAGCCTACTCTTCCTCGATTTTTATTAAATTCAAATTTTTTTCTATTTTATTTTGTTTTTAAAATGTACCACTAGCAATACCGAATGCTAAAAAGTTTTTGCATTCTACAAAAATTTTATTTCCACAATAAATTTGGATAATTACTCAAGTATGCTATAGGTTATGGTGTTCTACTTGTTTGTTATATTTTGTTGTTATTTATTAAATTATATTAAAAATATTTTTAAAAAAAAGGTGACTAGTATAAACTTCTTAACATATTTAGCAGAGAAAACCCAGAAGGAAAATTTTGTATGAGAAAAAAAGAAGTGATTTGATGGATTAAGAATTTTCATAATAACGTAAATGTCTTTTTTGGTAAGAAAAGTTTTTATTATTTTATTTATTATAAAAAAGCCGGTAAAACTTAACAAACAAAAACTTGGTAACTATGCTAACAAAAAAAAAAAGGAAATCCATCACTACAGAACGTATAAAATTTTCATTCAAAATAGAGTTTTCGATTATACATTTTTTATCTTGTTTAAACGATTCATTTAAGCTTTCGTTTTAAAAATTTATTTTTGTTGCAAGAATGAAGGTATTATTTATTATATTCGTGCATACATATGCGAGTATGGATCGGGTATATTAAAACTGCTTCTCCGTTTGTAACGCATTTATCTAGACGAACTCGATATAGTGTAAAGAGTACGTATCGGATCAGCATCGAAAAGTAAATCTATTTGTTATGTGTGTCTGTCCGTCCATCCGTGTGTCAGCACGATAACTCAAAAATTAAAAAGGCTAGATTTTTAAATTTACACAAAGTCATTTTTAGTAATTTTTTTCTAGGTCCCCTATTGTTATACCCGTATGACTATATAGTCAAAGGGTATAATAAATTTGCCATTACGTTTGTGACGCAGAGAAGGAGGGGGGGTAGATATAGACTCAAGTGTATGGATCGGATCAGAATCGAAAAATAAATCGATTTAGCTATGTATGTCCGTCCGTCCGTCCGTCTGTCCGTCCGTCCGTCCGTCCGTCTGTCCGTCTGTCCGTCTGTCCGTCTGTCCGTCCGCACGATAACTCAAAAACTAAAGGAGCTAAGATCTTAAAATTTTCGCAAATTCGTTTTTTTGCAATAGCCGTCATCGCTATTTAAATCCAGCCATTTTGGTCCATGGGTTCGGGTAGCTGCCATACAACTTCTTTTTATACCCGTGCATACATATATGACATCGGGTATATTAGATTTGCTCCTCCGTTTGTAACGCATCGATCTAGACGAGCTAGATATAGTGTCAAGGGTACGTATCGGCTCAGAATCGAAAAATTAGTCGATCTAGCTATGTGTGTCTGTCCGTTCGTCCGTCCCTCCGTCCGTCCGTCCGTCTGTGTGTCAGCACGATAACTCAAAAACTAAAAGAGCTACAGTTTTGAAATTTTCACAAAATATTTTTCAATCAATTTCTAGGTTCCCTATTTTTTTTGGTTAAGATCGGACCAAAACTTCGGGTAGCTCTCGAACAGCTAACTTTTTTAACTCCAATATTTTCATACAAAAATTTTAACATGAAGTATTTAACATGAAATTATATGAATTTTGTTTGTTTTTTTGTTTTTTGTTTTTGTTACAAAAAGTAGATAAAGATTTCGAGTTAGAATTTCATATGATTTAAATTAAATGATGCGTAGTTTATTTAAGATAAGCAAAAAAAAAGAAGACAAAGATTTTTTTAAGTAAATGGCTTATTGATATTGATAGATAATTATGAATATATATGATGAATCATATATGAATATGATGAGTATTATCTATCATGATGATTATTATATGAATGTGATCATATGAAGTTGATTTGGCTTAAGTTTAATATATTCGTGAATTAAAAATTAATTATAAGAGATGGAATTGAAAAATTAGAGCAAGAGTTTTGAAATTCACACAAAACATTTTTGGGACATTTTTTAGGTTCCCTATTTTTTTTGGTTAAGACCAGATCAAGGTTTCGGGGAGCTGCCACACAACTTATTTAAATCAATATGAATTTCTTCAAAAGTAATTATACCAGGAAGATGAAAATTACACACGGTTAGTTTTATAATGAATCAAGAACTTATATGAAGTTTCAAAATGTTACGGCCCCGTTTTCGGGCAACTGCCATACAAAGTAATCAATTCGATAACTGTGAATCTAATGAAGCTACGAGGTTAAAATCAAAACTGGGCAGATAAAGTAATAGGGTAAGTTAGTTGGCAAAGTTGGACATCACTCCGACCAACTTTTAGGGCGGGCTATTTTTTTTTTTTTTGTTTTTTTTTTTTTTTTGTTTTTAAGCAAAAATTATGGTAGTATAATGGAATTAAAAATTTAATTTTTTTTTTAAGCTTAAATTATGGGATAAAAAGGTAAATTTTTTTTTAACTATTTTACTTTCTTATATTTTTTTTGTAATATTTATAATAGCATAGAGGAAATAAATAACGGTTAGTGGGTATGCACGGGTATCTAAAAGTTGACAAGGGCAACTATAATCTTCCTCGTTTTATATGAGCATTACTAGGTACCTATTACAGCTGCGTGTCTGAAATTTTGTCAAAAGTAGTTTAGTTTTATGGCCAAAGTTTCTGCAAAATTTGGTTGGTCTAGTGGAGTGGGTTCGAGTAGCTGCCATACAACTTCTTATTTTATATGAGCATTACTCTCCACCTAATGAAGCTGGGTGTCTGAATTTTTGCCAACAATTGTTTAGTGTAATGGCCAAAGTTTCTGCAAAATTTGGTTGGTCTGCTGCAGAGGGTTCGATTAGCTGCCATACAACTCCTTATTTTATATGAGCATTACTCTCCACCTAATGAAGCTGGGTGTCTGAATTTTTGCCAAAAATTGTTTAGTGTAATGGCCAAAGTTTCTGCAAAATTTGGTTGGTCTACGACAGAGGGTTCGAGTAGCTGCCATACAACTCTTTATTTTATATGAGTATTCCACTACACTTAATAAAGCCAAAAGTAATTAACCGGATGATATAATGTATATGTTACGGTCATACGGGTATCCCAGAGTTGACACAGTCTACTCTACTACACTCTTCCTCGTTTTTGGTTAAAATCGGACAAAGGTTTCGAGGAGCTCCCCGCTGCCATAAAACTTTTTTGCACCAATATTTATTTCTTCAAAAATAATTATACCACGAGGATGAAAATTCCACACGGTTAGTTATATAACGAATCAAACACTTATATGAAGTTGCAAAATGTTACGGTTTCATTTTCGGGAACTGCCATACAACTTCTTTGCACCAATATGAATTTCTTCAAAACTAGTTATACTTCGAGGATGAAAATTACACACGATACCTTATATAACGAATCAAGCACTTATATGAAGTTTATAATGTTACGACCGCATTTGCGGGGAGCTGTCATACAAAGTTGTCAATTCGATATCTGTGAATCTAATGAAGCTACGGTGTTAAAATTAAAACTGGGCTAACATTTTTAAGCAAAAATTATGGGGTGTCAAATTTTTTTTAGCTACAGTCTGCGTATCTGAAACAAGTATGGGGTGACTTTTTCTAATTAGGAGATCGACATGGCCTTCCATTTCAATTTTATATCAATTATTAGACCGAGGTTATTAAAGTTTCCCGCTGTTTCTAATACCGTTCCATTAAAAGTAATAGAAAAGTTGGAGTACTTTCTATTACCCAGTAGCAGTAATTTTGTTTTTTGGTGTTAACAATCGGTGGCTCGTCAACCCCCCCAGTATTCGCAGATCATTTTGTATGTCATCCTAAAGTTGGTTATTACTGTTCGCTACATATTTCGGGGCGTCATCATCTGCGTATAATTGTATTGAACCCGTTAAGTTTAAACTACAGATGGCATTCCAATAGAGTTTAAATGGGTCCGACCCTAAGATGGAACCTTATGGAATACCTTTATTTAATCAAATCTTCAGAACTAAGAACATTACCAATCTTAACCCTCTGCCTCCAACCAGTCAAATATGACTTTAAAAACGAGATTTGGTTTGTATTGAACCCCAAATTGGGCTCGTTTCTTAACAGTATGTCGTGGTCAACACAATCGAACGCTTTCTGCAAGTATAAAAAATCAGGGATAGTTCCTGTTTGAAAAGATAAATTAATGTGTTTTGCTATCACAGGAGATAATTTAAGACAGAATCTCTTTAAAAATTTCGTGGAGATTTTATCTAATCCTGTAGCGTCTGATAGTAAAGTACGTATTCATTGTTTCCGAAATGAGATATACATCAATAATAGGTCCGTTATCTGTATTTCTCAAACTTTTCGGGTCTCTATTAAACATAAATTTGTGGTATAGTACTCATAATTTTCGGCTATTGCCGGGATTTTGTAAAATGGTATCGGAACAGAATTTTTTTTTACTAAAAGAATAAGAGCGATAACTTCCTTTCTATACTTCATGTATAACTCATAAATCATTTATCAACCTTATATTTTTTTTTAGCATTTATAATATGAATCTCTTATTCTGATTTTGGTCATTATCTCATCCGTCATCCATTCATGCTTTTTAGCACATTTTCAAAAAATTTTGTAAAAATGTGCATCTATAGTTTCACTCTGTCCGTCCGTCTGTACGTCCCTTTTTATCTACGGATGACTATCAAATATCAGCAACGGGTAGGTGATAACAACGGGATCACGGGAGCTCCAGCCCCTTAAAGTCGAAAAACCCTATATTTAAACAGTTATAACAAGAAATCTATAAGATATATTTTCAACCTGAAAACAGTAACAGACAGCTGTTTTTATAAGCTTTACAAATTTTTAAAGCCAAATGTGTACGCTACTTAAATTTACCGTTATCCAAAACTAAGTTTTTCAAAAATTTTGGCCTCTTATTACTTCAGAATGGCTCAATCTAGAAACTTGAAATGTTTGGAGACGTTACGTTAGATCCTCAGAAATAAGTAAGAGAACTAAACCAAATGTTGGTGGAATTCACAATTTAATTCCTAGAAACTAAAAACATGGAGGGGGGAGGAGTAATGTTAGATCCTTGAGAAATTTGGCAACCTTCCCCATCGAAGGGCTATTAGGAATTAAAAATTAAAATTTTACTGTTTTTATAAGTAAGCAGTAACTTTTAGACACCAGTGTATATATTTCCAAAATTAAACTCAGTATGTAACACTGACTAGGGGTTCCAAAACGGTAAACCGGGATACCGGTATACCGGTTTACCGGACTATTTTAGTTAAATCTAAATACCGGTATTAAATTAACAAAATACCGGTATTTCGGTATTGCAAAAAAAATTTTAATATTTTTTTAAAAATTTTATATTGAATTCTGGCAACTTTAAAAGCTACGACCTACATATGTATATGTAATTGCAAATTACAAAAAAACTTAACGAAAGCCGCTTGCATAAAATAAAGCAAAAAAAAACCAAAATAACGAATAACGAAATAAGATAACGAATTGAATATTGTTTGTTGACATTCTATTGGCTTGGTACTTGTTTTGTTTTTGTTTGAATTTGTTTGTTTTTTTTTTCTGTTACTTAAGTTTAAGACATCTCTAGACTACCAAATAAAAAATATGAAATTCGTAACAATAAAAATAGAAACATTTATATTTTCTTAAGTATTATTAATTTGGTGAAAAATATGTTGTCAAATTGTTTCACATTTACACTACCAAAAGTTACACAACATATTTTTCACCAAATTAATAATAAGAAATATAAATAAAGAAGTGGAGGAAAAAAGAAAAAAGATGAAAAATTATGACGCGAAGTATTTCGAAAAAACTATTAGGAAAGAAATGGCAATTTTCGAGGAAAATGGATGCCGTGGTTCTAATTTGCAATTGATGTACGATTACTTAAAAACCATTCCACCAACCAGTGTAGAGGCCGAGCGGATATTTTCATCATCAGGAAATATAAAAACTAAAATAAGATCATCCTTAAAAGATGAAACAATAGATAACTTATGTTACTTAAGGTCGTTTTTCAAAAATTAAAATAAGATTAAGATTTGTTATATTTTTAAGATTTGAATTTGAATAAATATCAACATAAATAACGATTTTGTTTTAATTTTACAAAATTTTTTTTATATACTACAATACCGGTATTAATACCGGCATCCCGGTATTATTTGAATAATAATACCGAAATACCGGTTTTGAATATTGATACCGTTTTGGAACCCCTAACACTGACCTTATAATTTTGTAAATGTGTTTTTTTCATTACATGTTTTTATTAATTTTTACTGTACCGTCAATGACCCTGCTGGACATTGATAAGTTTGGGTTAGATGATTTCGACACACCTTCTTTGACATGCCTTGTATTAATGTTTTTTTCTCTTGTAAATTAATCCTATAATTTGCGGGGAGTACCTCAAATTAGCCCAAATAACACTTTTCGAAGTAACCTTTTTGTCTTTGTCACAATTTGTTAATAGATATGAACAGACCATTATACACACTTAGCTAAACGCTGGCACAATTTTTGTCTGTGACTTTATCTAGTGAGTTTATGTGAGTTTCTTCCCCTATTTTTGATTTTTTTATTTTGTTCACAGCTTCAATTATTTCAAAATGCTTATATTTAAGCTCTTGTTTTATATCTCCAGGATGGCATGAACGATGCAAGTTTCTAGCCATAACTTTTATCGGCCTGGTCCACTTGTTTTTATAGGTATGCCATTCTAAATTAGCTTCATTTATAAACTTTGTCAGCTCTCTGTATTCCCCTTCTTTTCTAACATTAATGATTATTTGATGGTTATTCATCATGTTACTTTGTAGTTAATTAGTATATCTTTTAATATTTTATTAATTTTGGGGTATTCTACAACATTACTTAAGATAACCGGACGAGGTTAATTTTTTCTTGTAATGATAATTTTATCATTTGCAATTTTTGGTGTAGTTACCTTAAATGTTTCTACACTCTCTGTGTATTTGGGGGTGGAAAAATATTTTGAGTAAATATCAGGAATACGTATTGGTTCCCGAATATGAAGGAGAGGATTAGGCTTTACATAGATAAAGGTCTTAAGTGCGTTTATTTTTCACCAATATCGGGTAAAACTGAGAGCAGTTTACACAATATTTCAAAATGAAGAGAAACATTTAATGTACTTCATGAGGATCACTATGGTCCTTTGTCTGGTAATCGATTTAAACACGTTTTTCTGGTAGTAGATGGATTCACAAAATTCGTAAAATTGTATTGTGTAAAGACAACTTAAACCGCAGAAACAATTGCCTGTTTAGAAAATTATTTTATTGTTTATAGTAGGCCTCAAAAAGTCGTATCTGATCGTGGTACATGTTTTACATCCCAAGACTTTTGTAATTTCCTTTTCAAAACAACGTCATACATATTAAGATAGCAACTCTATCACCACAAAGTAACGGTCAAGCAGAACGCGTTAATCGTTTATTGACCTCAATGTTGTCCAAGGAGGTCGATGATGACTCCACCCAAAACTAGCACAGATAACTGTGATTTTTCATGTTCATTGTTTTATAAAAAATTTTTTATGTAATATACTTATGTAATATTTAGCAATATGTTCATGAAATTAAATAAGAATGATCAAAAAAAATAATTGTTAATGATAACAAGTTCTTATGTTGTATATATACTATGTATATTGTAAGCTTTGCTATAAAAATTTATCAAAAAAAAAAAAAAAAAATTTGTAATATGTAATACCTATGTTTGGAAATTTTTGTAATATAAATGCGAAAAATTTTAATTTTGATTTAAATATGCAAAATATATAAAAAAATGAGGAAGATTATAGTTGCCCTTGTCAACTTTTAGATACCCGTGCATACCCACAATGGTGTATAAAATAAACCATAATTTACTTCCCTTATACATTTAACTCATTACCCCATAATTTTGACGTAAAAAAAAAAAAAAAAAAATTAACAAAAAAAAAAAAAAATCACAAAACAAAAAGCAAAATTTTCATTCCTTGTCCCATAACTTTAGCTTAAAAAAAAAAAAAAAATTAGCAAAAAAAAAATTACAAAAAAATTAACAAAATTTTCATTCATTGTCCCATAACTTTAGCTTAAAAAAAAATTAACAAAAAAAAAAAAAATTAACAAAAAAAAAAATCACAAAAAAATAACAAAATTCTTTCATTCATTGTCCCATAACTTTAGCTTAAAAAAAAAAAAAAAAACAAAAAACAAAAAAAAAACAAAAAAAAAAAAAAATGGCCCACCCTAAAATTCCGATGGTCCGAGTGATGTCCAACTTTGCCAACTAACTTGCCCTGTTACTTTACCTGCCCAATTTTAATTTTAACCTTGTAGCTTCATTAGATTCGCAGTTATTGAATCGAAAACTTTGTATGGCAGCCCCCCAAAATGGGGCCGTAACATTTTGAAACTTCATATAAGTGCTCGATTCATTATATAAATAACCGTGTGTAATTTTTATCGTCGTAGTATAATTAGTTTTGAAGAAATTCATATTGGTGCAAATAAGTTGTATGGCAGCCCCCCGAAAATGGAGCCCTAAAATTTTGAAACTTCATATAAGTGCTCGATTCATTATATAACTAACCGTCTGTAATTTTCAGCCTCGTAGTATAATTAGTTTTGAAGAAATTCATATTGGTGCAAAGAAGTTGTATGGCAGCCCCCCGAAAATGGGGCCCTAACATTTTGAAACTTCATATAAGTGCTCGATTCATTATACAACTAACCGTGTGTAATTTTCATCCGCGTAGTATAATTAGTTTTAAAGAAATTCATATTAGTGCAAAGAAGTTGTATGGCAGCCCCTCGAAAATGGGGCCCTAACATTTTGAAACTTCATATAAGTGCCGGAGTCATTATAAAACTAACCGTGTGTAATTTTTATCCCTGTAGTATAATTAGTTTTGAAGAAATTCATATTGGTGCAAAAAAGTTGTATGGCAGCTCCCCGAAGCCTTGGTCCGATTTTAACCAAAAACAATAGGGAACCTAGAAATTGTCTAAAAATGACTTTGTGTGAATTTCAAGACTCTAGCCCTTTTAGTTTTTGAGTTATCGTGCTGACACACGGACGGACGAACGGACGGACGGACGGACGGACAGACACACATAGCTAGATCGACTAATTTTTCGATTCTGAGCCGATACGTACCCTTGACACTATATCTAGCTCGTCTAGATCGATGCGTTACAAACGGAGGAGCAAATCTAATATACCCGATGTCATATATGTATGCACGGGTATAAAAAAGAAGTTGTATGGCAGCTACCCGAACCCATGGACCAAAATGGCTGGATTTAAATCCTTATTTTATTTTATTATTAAATCAATAGCGATGACAGCTATTGCAAAAAAAACGAATTTGCGAAAATTTCAAGACCCTAGCTCCTTTAGTTTTTCAGTTACCGTGTGGACGGACGGACAGACGGACAGACATACATAGCTAAATCAATTTATTTTCCGATTCTGGTTCGATCCATACACTTGAGTCTATATAATTGGAGAATAGTCTATATAAATTACACAAAACGGATTTTTTTTGTAAATTTAAAAGCTCAAATAGCTCGAATTTCGAGTACAGGGCGATATTAGTTGATATAAATATAAAAACAAAAAAAACCTTTCTTTTGGTTTTTGTTTCATAAATTGGTCATGTATTGTGTAATAGATTCTTAAAATTCAATAAAATTTAAAAAAAGTATAAGTAAAAAAAAACTGTAATGTTCCTAGTTAATTAAATTTAAAATATGTAAAATATATTACATATGCTCATAACAATATGTTAATAACATGGTAGAAATAATATTTTCTGTCATAAAAATATTCATTAATATAATTTTTGCCTTGACAACATAAGCACATATTAATATATCTATCAATCATACAAAATTAAAAGTAAATTAGATAAAAGAAAAAATAATATTAGGACACCAAAAATATTATTTTGTTTTTTTTTCTACTGAGAATTAGAAAAATAATTCAATATACTTAAATTTTTTTTTGCTGTTTGATCGGCATTTGCGCTTGTGCTCGCTTATTTGGTGTGCGTGATTTGGAAGTTTAATACATATCTTCACTTCACGATGTTAATACTACACACACCCACAAACTTAACTGATAAGGGGAGAATAACAGTATTGGTTGTGCTTTCTTGAGAAACTATTATTTGTAAAATTTTTGTCACACTCAAATCAAAAAAGGAAATATCCTTTATGTCTTTTCTTCATTTTTAAATAAAAGCGCTTTGGACAACAATCAAAGAATTAATTTTATATGACCCTAAACCAAAAATAAAATGAACTCACATGCTTTCTGAAATGGATTAAATGTTTTCAAGATTCAATAATTTAAAATTGATAAACAAAGAGTAAAATGAAAAAATGAAAAAAAACTTGTCATATTTTCAATACAAACAAAAATCAGAAAACAACAATATTTTTTGAAATATAATGAAATTACAATATGCCGAAGGTCAAAAATAATAAATAAATATGAAGAAGTTTAACCATGCATTGTTATTCTATGATAAACCATAAAATACAAAAAATCCAATAACTCAAATAAAGAATATGTCATTATAAAATATTCCATAAAGTGAAAAAAACTAACCCGTAAACGAAAAGATAACGGAACTAAATAAATTTTTGTCATTTGTTTTGAAGAAATTCATATTGGTTCAAAAATCTTGTATGGCAGCTGTCCGAAGCTTTGGTCCGATTTTAATCACAATAGAGAACCTCAATAATCTAAAAATGTGTGTGAATTTTAAAATTATAGCTTTAATTTTTGAATAACTAAGTATGTCTTAATATTTAAGTGACGGATATATTAAACCTTGGCAAAATATACTCATAATGATCATTATCTATCAATCACAAAAAAAAATAATTACAAAAAATAGTTACACATACAAAAAAATACCCATATGTATTTATTATTTCGTTCACCTGCGATTAGGAATCTGTCTTTTTTTGGACGCTAACAGCCTCGGTTTTTGGTATGCTTTGTCTTGTAATTTTTCATTTCTAAGCAAGATTTATTAACTTTTCTTGGTTTATATGATTCAATTAATTCATAAATTAAATTTTTCCTTGATCAAAATCTTATAAATAGATGAGTTTTACATCATTTAAACTATTTAGGTGTCCAGCATCAATTCTTAAAATTTCGTTTTTAGCTTTTATTAAAATAGCTTCTTTGTTATCAATTCTAACCTTTCCGTGATATACAGGGTGTTTCCGACTCGATGGTCTTCCTTAAAATGGGTGATCGAGCATATCGAGCAGAACAAAAAATTGTATGAAAGGGGGGGGGGGGTCTATTTTCATTAGTTTAGAAGTTATGGGGCCTTAACTATTTTTCAACCATAATTTAGTTTTATTTCGATAAAATTGGAACCAAATAAGATAAAAAAAAGTAAGTATAGCATTTAAATGCTTATTAATGCAGATTTAAGTACTATCAAACATTACTCTAAAGTTTCTCAGTCTGAGGTTATAAGGGCTTAAAGTCCAATATTTTTAACAAAATATCAATTAAATCCCTTTTATCAAGAAAATAACGGTATTAACATAACAGTTTTTTTACTTCAAAATATTACCCTTCTCTTTCCCTTCATTTTGAGTATACTAGCACTTTTATAGCTCAAAAACTTTGAAAGTTATAAAGTAAAAACTTTTTTGTGATACCTGAAATTTATTTCATAAATTTAACTAAATTTGAATTTTTTTTTTTTGTACGATAAAAATTACACTTAATCATTTATAATATTTTGTTTATTTAAAAACAAAACTGGTTTTGAGATATGCTTCCGGTTTCTTGTAATCTACTAAAAGTTCAAGGAAATGTCCCAGAATCTGGCACTTGGCGTTGAGGAAACCTTTGCCTATACAACTCTTGAGCTTCATACCTATTTCCTATATGTATTATATGTATACTATTTATATATGTAAATCATTTATTTTTTTATAAATCAGTTTTTAGAAAAATGTCCGAAATTATTGCAGTTAAAACACCGTGCACCTTAGTTTTAACATCTTGTGCAATATTTGTAATTATTTTTCTCTCGATTTGTTATATTGTTTGAATTAGATTGCTACGTTTTGGTATTTAAACTCTGATAAAAGTTTAGCTTATTGTTGTTACGTCATCCAAATTTCCTTTAGTTGCCATACCTTTCATTGCATAAAGATATTCTAATCGCTTTGTTTCTTTTTATTTTCATTATATTTTATTATATTTTTTTTTTATTTGTTTTGTTTTTATGGTTTACTTGGAAAAGTTGCATTCGAACCGAAGCCAAAATTTTTTTTTTTTTTAATTTTTTTTCTTTTTATGCTTTTTTTTACCCGTGCATACATATGGATCGGGTATTTTAAAATTACTCCTGATTTTGTAACGCATCTGTCTAGACGAACTAGATATAGTGTCAAGGGTACGTATCAAATCAGCATCGAAAAGTGAATTGATCTAGCTATGTGTCCGTCAGCACGATAACTCAAAAACTAAATGAGCTAGAGTTCCAAAAATTTCATTTTTTTAAAATTATATGAAAATTTTCAAAATTTATAGCTAAATAGAAACTAAATAGAAAAACAAAAAAAATGTAGTTAAATTATTAATTGTTTCATGGGGTAGTGGTTAGGACATGCGACTTGTAGTTAAAACGTTTCGGTTCGAATCCAGGCTGGGGAAAATTTTTTTTTTTTTTAAATTCATCTTTTTTTATCTATTCTCTCTTTAATATAATATATTTATTTTATATATGAGAAATTTTATTTTATAGAAATTTGACAAAAAACTTAATATAAATGAGTTTTATTTTATTTTTATTTAAAAATTATTTTTTTTAATATTTTTATAACAAAATTCAGAACAGTTTTTCAAAACAATACAATTGATACCATTTGAAAACTCATTTATATTAAGTTTTTTGTCAAATTTTCTATAAAATAAAATTTCTCAACTATAATAATTTTCAAAAAAAAAATTAAGATAAACAAAAAATCGATGGCTTTGTCGTTAGGACGTCGGCCTTTCAATTCAATTGAAAAGTGTCGGTTTGAATCTCGTTTAGAGCATATTTTTTTTTTAAATTCATTTTTCTTTTTAATTCATATTTTTGTTTATTACTTTATATTTTTTTTTTAATTAAATATAAAAAAAAACAAATATTTTGAATTTTATGTCAAACAGTTCAATTACAAACCAAAATAGGTAATTATATCATATAAAATTTGTTATTTTTTATATGAAATTCTTATTTAAGAACATATAGTATTGGTACCTACAAAAATTCAAAATATTTTAAACAATGTGCTTATTTTTTAAATTTGATTAATACAAAATGTACTCATCTCACCTCACCTACATTTACAATCATTATTTTGTTCTGTAACCTACTTATTTGTTATTAGTTTTTTCTTTGAAACTAAATGGAAAAATAAAAAAAGAAGAAATTAATGTGCCATCAATGGCTTAGTGGTTAGGACGTCAGAGTTTTACGTTCAAATCGCATCGATCTAGACGATGTAACGCATCGATCTATACGAGCTAGATATAGTGTCAAGGGTACATATCGGCTCAGAATCGAAAAATGAGTCGATATAGCTATGTGTGTCTGTCCGTCAGTCCGTCCGTCTGTGTGTCAGCACGATAACTCAAAAACTAAAAGAACTACAGTTTTGAAATTTTCACAAAATATTTTTCAATCAATTTCTATGTTCCCTATTTTTATACCCGTATGACTATATAGTCAAAGGGTATAATAAATTTGCCATTACGTTTGTGTCGCAGAGAAGGAGGGGGGGTAGATAAAGACTCAAGTGTATGGATCGGATCAGAATCGAAAAATAAATCGATTTAGCGATGTATGTCCGTCCGTCTGTCCGTCCGTCTGTCCGTCCGTCCGTCCGTCTGTCCGTCCGCACGATAACTCAAAAACTAAAGGAGCTAGGATCTTGAAATTTTCGCAAATTCGTTTTTTTGCAATAGCCGTCATCGCTATTTAAATCCAGCCATTTTGGTCCATGGGTTCGGGTAGCTGCCATACAACTTCTTTTTTTATATGAGTATTACTCAGTACCTATTACAGCTACGTATCTGAAATTTTGCCAAAAGTAGTTTAGTTTTATGGCCAAAGTTTTTGCAAAATTTGGTTGGTCTACTGCAGAGGGTTCGAGTAGCTGCCATACAACTTCTTATTTTATATGAGCATTACTCTATACCTATTGAAGCTGGGTGTCTGAAATTTTGGCAAAGATAGTTTAGTGTAATGGCCAAAGTTTCTGCAAAATTTCGTTGGTGTACTGCAGAGGGTTCGAGTAGCTGCCATACAACTCCTTCTTTTATATGAGCATTACACTACACCTAATAAAGCTGGGTGTCTGAAATTTTGGCAAAAATAGTTAAGTGTAATGGCCAAAATTACAGCAAAATTTGGCTGGTCTACTGCAGAGTGTTCGAGTAGCTGCCATACAATCCCTTTTTTTATATGAGCATTACCCTACACTTAATAAAGCTGTATGTTTTAAATTTTGCCAAAAGTAATTAACCAGATGATATAATGTATATGTTACGGTCATACGGGTATCCCAGAGTTGACACAGTCTACTCTACCACACTCTTCCTCGTTTTTGGTTAAGATTGGAACAAAACTTCGGGTAGCTCTCAAACAACTAACTTTTTCAACTCCAATATTTTCATATAAAAATTTGAAATATTGCTATGTATCTTGTATTTAACATGAAATTATATGAATTTTGATTTTTTTTTTTGTTTTTTTGTTTTTTTTTTGTAGATAACGAATGGCTTCATAAATAATTAATATGTATTCATATAATATGTACATGTGTAATATTTTGCATGCTTTGTATATTTTGATATTGATAGATATAATCATTATGAATATGATGATTATTATCTATCATGATGAACATTATATGAATATGATCATATGAAGCTTATTTTGCTTAAATTTAATATATTCGTGAATTAAAAATTAATTATAAGAGATAGAATTGAAAAATTAGAGCTGTAGTTTTGAAATTCACACAAAACATTTTTGGTTAAAACCAGATCAAGGTTTCGGGGAGCTGCCACACAACTTATTTAAACCAATATGAATTTCTTCAAAAGTAATTATACCAGGAAGATGAAAATTACACACGGTTAGTTTTATAACGAATCAAGAACTTATATGAAGTTTCAAAATGTTACGACTTCATTTTCGGGAGGCTGCCATACAACTTCTTTGCACCAATATGAATTTCTTGGAAACTGATTATACTACAAGGATGAAAATTACACACTGTTAGTTATATATTGAATCGAGCACTTATATGAAGTTTCAAAATGTTACGGCCCCATTTTCGGGGGGCTGGGATACAACTTCTTTGCACCAATATGAATTTCTTAGAAAGTGATTATACTACGAGGATGAAAATTACACACTGTTAGTTATATAATGAATCGAGCACTTATATGGAGTTTCAAAATGTCACGGCCCCGTTTTCGGGTAGCTGCCATACAAAGTTGTCAATTCGATAACTGTGAATCTAATGAAGCTACGAGGTTAAAATCAAAACTGGGCAGATAAATTAATAGGGCAAGTTAGTTGGCAAAGTTGGACATCACTCAGAACAACTTTTAGGGTGGGCTATTTTTTTTCTTTTTATGGTTTTTTTTCTTTTTGTTTTTAAGCAAAAATTATGGTATAATGAATTAAAAATTTAATTTTTTTTTGTTCTTTTGTTTTTTTTAAGCAAAAATTATGGGATAATAAGTTAACTATTTTACTTTCTTATATTTTTTTTGTAATATTTATAATAGCATAGGGGAAATAAATAACGGTTAATGGGTATGCACGGGTATCTAAAAGTTGACAAGGCAACTATAATCTTCCTCGTTTTTTTAATAAATTCATCTTTTTTTTTATTTATTCTCTTTGTAATTAAATTTAATTATTTTTTATATAAGAAATTCTTATTCTATAGAAAATTTGACAGAAAACTTTCATGCCTTTTAAAAATTTTTTTTATTTTTAAATCAAAACGGTTTTTTAAAACAATACAATTGATACCATAGTAACTATAATAATTTTCAAAAAAAAAAATAAAATAAACAAAAAATAGATGGCTTAGTTGTTAGGACGTCGGCCTTTTAATTGAAAAGTGTCGGTTCGAATCTCGTTCAAAGAATATTTTTTTTTTAAATTCACCTTATTTTTTTATTTAATTCATCTTATTTTTTATTAATTTTTCTTGTAATTAAATATGAAAAAACAAATATTTTTAATTTTCTGTCAAACAGTTCAATTTCAATATATGAAATTTTTATTTATTTAATGCATGATAGTGGGTACGCATGGGTATCTAAAAGTTGACAAGGGCAACTATAATCTTCCTCGTTTCTTATAATTATATTTTTTTATTTTTTTTATCGTAATAGCACAAAGGAACTAATTAATGGAGGGTCTAAAAGAGGTATCTAAAGCACCACTCCAACTGAGTCCAAATTTCGGAGACACAAAGGAAAAAGTAAAGAAAACCCTTGTATCAAATTTGAAGCTTCTATATTTATTTAAAGTTACTATCTTTATTAATTTTGAAGATATGCTTTAAGATCTTGAGAGTTGTGTGGATGGTACCCGAACTAAAGCGCAAGAATAAACACCCCTACACCAAATTTGAAGGTTCTATCTTCATTGGTTTCGAAATTATGCTCGATTGACCTCAAGCCGATCAAAAGCTTCTAGAATCCGAACCCTTAGTCCGATCTCAACCACATGTCATCCCCACCGTACTTTTAATACTGGGAACCTACAGAATAAATTTGACTAGAATAACGTAATTAGTTTTTGTGTAATCGCGATACTCACGTTGAATGGGGGGACAAAATATAAATATTACCAATATTCTATATATTGTACATAGAAAGTAGTTTTATCCTAAAACCTAAAATTATAAAACAATAAAATTATAAAACAATAATTCGTAAAACATAATATTTAATTAATTATTACCCATATTTTATAACTTAATAAACAATACAATAAAAAATAAATATCAATTGTCAAATCGCTGACGAATTACATCAAAATCATCATGGATGCGTGTCACCAATTATCGTGCAATAACACCTGGCGGAAAAATTTAAGAGACATGATGACATCTTGTCTACAAGGTGATAGATGGAGCAGACATCTGAAGTAGAAAAGCTGCGACAGACTAATCACTTGCCTTATTAAAAAAATACGATTCTCGAAACAGAAACAATGCCTTGGATAAATATTAAAACCACGGATTCTTGACACAAGAAAAAGGACACGGCTCGCACAATGAAATCCGTACTCTTCGTGAAGCATCAAGATAAGCGCAACTTGAAGATCAAATGTCAGCATTATATATATTATAGGGCTCAGCGAAGTTAGATGGAGTGAAGATGGAGAATGTGAAACGGCCAATGGAAACAAAATGATATGCTGTGGGAAGCCATCTAAATCAGAAAGCGGTGTAGCAATAATCATTACGAAAAAAATAAAAATCTCTCTAGAATCATGGAAACAAATCACAAATAGAGTAATAATGACTAGGACGCAGAAGACAACATCGAGGATGAATTCTATGAACAAGTAGCCACAGCACTTAATAGTACTAGAAAATCAGACATCATTATACTAATGGGTGACTTCAACGCAAAAGTGGATTCACTAAATACAATAATGGGCACACACGGTTGCGGCACAGGAAACAACAATAGAGAAATATTAATAGATGAAAAATGAAAAATGTCCGAAATTATTGCAGTTAAAACACCGTGCAACCTTAGTTTTAACATCTTGTGCAATATTTGTAATTATTTTTCTCTCGATTTGTTATATTGTTTGAATTAGATTGATACGTTTTGGTATTTAAACTCTGATAAAAGTTTAGCTTATTGTTGTTACGTCATCCAAATTTCCTTTAGTTGCCATACCTTTCATTGCATAAAGATATTCTAATCGCTTTGTTTCTTTTTATTTTTCATTATATTTTATTATATTTTTTTTTTATTTGTTTTGTTTTTATGGTTTACTTGGAAAAGTTGCATTCGAACCGAAGCCAAAATTTTTTTTTTTTTTAATTTTTTTCTTTTTATGCTTTTTTTTACCCGTGCATACATATGGATCGGGTATTTTAAAATTACTCCTGATTTTGTAACGCATCTGTCTAGACGAACTAGATATAGTGTCAAGGGTACGTATCAAATCAGCATCGAAAAGTGAATTGATCTAGCTATGTGTCCGTCAGCACGATAACTCAAAAACTAAATGAGCTAGAGTTCCAAAAATTTCATTTTTTTAAAATTATATGAAAATTTTCAAAATTTATTTAGCTATAAAAATAAAACTAAATAGAAAAACAAACAAAATGTAGTTAAATTATTAATTGTTTCATGGGGTAGTGGTTAGGACATGCGACTTGTAGTTAAAACGTTTCGGTTCGAATCCAGGCTGGGGAAAATTTTTTTTTTTTTTTAAATTCATCTTTTTTTATCTATTCTCTCTTTAATATAATATATTTATTTTATATATGAGAAATTTTATTTTATAGAAATTTGACAAAAAACTTAATATAAATGAGTTTTATTTTATTTTTATTTAAAAATTATTTTTTTTAATATTTTTATAACAAAATTCAGAACAGGTTTTCAAAACAATACAATTGATACCATTTGAAAACTCATTTATATTAAGTTTTTTGTCAAATTTTCTATAAAATAAAATTTCTCAACTATAATAATTTTCAAAAAAAAAATTAAGATAAACAAAAAATCGATGGCTTTGTCGTTAGGACGTCGGCCTTTCAATTCAATTGAAAAGTGTTGGTTTGAATCTCGTTTAGAGCATATTTTTTTTTTAAATTCATTTTTCTTTTTAATTCATATTTTTGTTTATTACTTTATATTTTTTTTTTAATTAAATATAAAAAAAAACAAATATTTTGAATTTTATGTCAAACAGTTCAATTACAAACCAAAATAGGTAATTATATCATATAAAATTTGTTATTTTTTATATGAAATTCTTATTTAAGAACATATAGTATTGGTAACTACAAAAATTCAAAATATTTTAAAGAATGTGCTTATTTTTTAAATTTGATTAATACAAAATGTACTCATCTCACCTCACCTACATTTACAATCATTATTTTGTTCTGTAACCTACTTATTTGTTATTAGTTTTTTCTTTGAAACTAAATGGAAAAATAAAAAAAGAAGAAATTAATGTGCCATCAATGGCTTAGTGGTTAGGACGTCAGAGTTTTACGTTCAAATCGCATCGATCTAGACGATGTAACGCATCGATCTATACGAGCTAGATATAGTGTCAAGGGTACATATCGGCTCAGAATCGAAAAATGAGTCGATCTAGCTATGTGTGTCTGTCCGTCCGTCCGTCCGTCTGTGTGTCAGCACGATAACTCAAAAACTAAAAGAACTACAGTTTTGAAATTTTCACAAAATATTTTTCAATCAATTTCTAGGTTCCCTATTTTTTTTGGTTAAGATTGGAACAAAACTTCGGGTAGCTCTCAAACAACTAACTTTTTCAACTCCAATATTTTCATATAAAAATTTGAAATATTGCTATGCATCTTGTATTTAACATGAAATTATATGAATTTTGTTTTTTTGTTTTTTTTTTTTTGTAGATAACGAATGGCTTCATAAATAATTAATATGTTTTCATATAATATGTACATGTGTAATATTTTGCATGCTTTGTATATTTTGATATTGATAGATATAATCATTATGAATATGATGATTATTATCTATCATGATGAACATTATATGAATATGATCATATGAAGCTTATTTTGCTTAAATTTAATATATTCGTGAATTAAAAATTAATTATAAGAGATAGAATTGAAAAATTAGAGCTGTAGTTTTGAAATTCACACAAAACATTTTTGGTTAAAACCAGATCAAGGTTTCGGGGAGCTGCCACACAACTTATTTAAACCAATATGAATTTCTTCAAAAGTAATTATACCAGGAAGATGAAAATTACACACGGTTAGTTTTATAACGAATCAAGAACTTATATGAAGTTTCAAAATGTTACGGCCCCATTTTCGGGGGGCTGCGATACAACTTCTTTGCACCAATATGAATTTCTTAGAAAGTGATTATACTACAAGGATGAAAATTACACACTGTTAGTTATATAATGAATCGAGCACTTATATGGAGTTTCAAAATGTCACGGCCCCGTTTTCGGGTAGCTGCCATACAAAGTTGTCAATTCTATAACTGTGAATCTAATGAAGCTACGAGGTTAAAATCAAAACTGGGCAGATAAAGTAATAGGGCAAGTTAGTTGGCAAAGTTGGACATCACTCAGAACAACTTTTAGGGTGGGCTATTTTTTTTCTTTTTATGGTTTTTTTTCTTTTTGTTTTTAAGCAAAAATTATGGTATAACGAATTAAAAATTTAATTTTTTTTTGTTCTTTTGTTTTTTTTAAGCAAAAATTATGGGATAATAAGTTAACTATTTTACTTTCTTATATTTTTTTTGTAATATTTATAATAGCATAGGGGAAATAAATAACGGTTAATGGGTATGCACGGGTATCTAAAAGTTGACAAGGCAACTATAATCTTCCTCGTTTTTTTTAATAAATTCATCTTTTTTTTTATTTATTCTCTTTGTAATTAAATTTAATTATTTTTTATATAAGAAATTCTTATTCTATAGAAAATTTGACAGAAAACTTTCATGCCTTTTAAAAATTTTTTTTATTTTTAAATCAAAACGGTTTTTTAAAACAATACAATTGATACCATAGTAACTATAATAATTTTCAAAAAAAAAAATAAAATAAACAAAAAATAGATGGCTTAGTGGTTAGGACGTCGGCCTTTTAATTGAAAAGTGTCGGTTCGAATCTCGTTCAAAGAATATTTTTTTTTAAATTCACCTTATTTTTTTATTTAATTCATCTTATTTTTTATTAATTTTTCTTGTAATTAAATATGAAAAAACAAATATTTTTAATTTTCTGTCAAACAGTTCAATTGCAATATATGAAATTTTTATTTATTTAATGCATGATAGTGGGTACGCATGGGTATCTAAAAGTTGACAAGGGCAACTATAATCTTCCTCGTTTCTTATAATTATATTTTTTTATTTTTTTTATCGTAATAGCACAAAGGAACTAATTAATGGAGGGTCTAAAAGAGGTATCTAAAGCACCACTCCAACTGAGTCCAAATTTCGGAGACACAAAGGAAAAAGTAAAGAAAACCCTTGTATCAAATTTGAAGCTTCTATATTTATTTAAAGTTACTATCTTTATTAATTTTGAAGATATGCTTTAAGATCTTGAGAGTTGTGTGGATGGTACCCGAACTAAAGCGCAAGAATAAACACCCCTACACCAAATTTGAAGGTTCTATCTTCATTGGTTTCGAAATTATGCTCGATTGACCTCAAGCCGATCAAAAGCTTCTAGAATCCGAACCCTTAGTCCGATCTCAACCACATGTCATCCCCACCGTACTTTTAATACTGGGAACCTACAGAATAAATTTGATTAGAATAACGTAATTAGTTTTTGTGTAATCGCGATACTCACATTGAATGGGGGGGACAAAATATAAATATTACCAATATTCTATATATTGTACATAGAAAGTAGTTTTATCCTAAAACCTAAAATTACATATAAAACAATAAAATTATAAAACAATAATTCGTAAAACATAATATTTAATTAATTATTACCCATATTTTATAACTTAATAAACAATACAAAAAAAAAACAAATATCAATTGTCAAATCGCTGACGAATTACATCAAAATCATCATGGATGCGTGTCACCAATTATCGTGCAATAACACCTGGCGGAAAAATTTAAGAGACATGATGACATCTTGTCTACAAGGTGATAGATGGAGCAGACATCTGAAGTAGAAAAGCTGCGACAGACTAATCACTTGCCTTATTAAAAAAATACGATTCTCGAAACAGAAACAATGCCTTGGATAAATATTAAAACCACGGATTCTTGACACAAGAAAAAGGACACGGCTCGCACAATGAAATCCGTACTCTTCGTGAAGCATCAAGATAAGCACAACTTGAAGATCAAATGTCAGCATTATATATATTATAGGGCTCAGCGAAGTTAGATGGAGTGAAGATGGAGAATGTGAAACGGCCAATGGAAACAAAATGATATGCTGTGGGAAGCCATCTAAATCAGAAAGCGGTGTAGCAATAATCATTACGAAAAAAATAAAAATCTCTCTAGAATCATGGAAACAAATCACAAATAGAGTAATAATGACTAGGACGCAGAAGACAACATCGAGGATGAATTCTATGAACAAGTAGCCACAGCACTTAATAGTACTAGAAAATCAGACATCATTATACTAATGGGTGACTTCAACGCAAAAGTGGATTCACTAAATACAATAATGGGCACACACGGTTGCGGCACAGGAGACAACAATAGAGAAATATTAATAGATTTATGCCAGGCATTCAACCTCACTTATTAATGGCACAATATTCCCACATAACAACATACACAAATACACGTAAACCACACCAAGTGGTAACGCCAGAAATAAAATCGACCACGCTAGGTCGATTAGGCAGAAGATGGAGAACCTCGATGACCGATGTAAGAAATTCGATGATGTAACGAATTGCTAAGGCGACTTCAAGCTGAAACTAAGAAAAATTAATTGAAACAACAGTTACAGCAGAACAAAACATTTAGATCTCCACAAACTGCAAAACACTGAAATAAAGTCCAAAATGTCCACTACAACTAGAGAAGAAATTCATACAAATGTCTATAAACAATGGCAAAAGTTAGTTGGGAACATAAATCAGATCGCAGAACAATCGCTTGCCACTATCGAACACGAGAGAAAAAATTTGATACGCTGGAGACCTACAAGAGCGAAAACTATAAAATACAAGAATATTGCGAAACAAGTAAAAAATTGGATTAGTGTCGAAACGTGGAAACTGATTAAAAAGACAAGAGATTTTAAGCGAAACAAGTAAATGCAGCTGACCTACAAGAACGAAAACTATAGAATGCAGGAATATTGCGAAGTACCGGTAATGAGCCAAATCGAGCACAGAAAATGGAGGTGGATAGGCCACACTCTGAGAAAACCACCAACTAACATAACAAGAATGGTTCTTGAATGGAACCCCCAAGGTAGAAGAAGACATGGTCGACCCAACAACACCTGGCTTCGAACAGCCGCGATTAAATTAGCAAGAAACGGGTAAACTTGGGAGCAGATCAAGTTGTTGGTGAACGATCGAGTGCAATGGAAGAGGATATACGACACACTAATATGTGTTAAAAATACCATGAAAGCCCACTGCAACTACAACTATTGAAGCTGGGTGTCTGTAATTTTGCCAAACATAGTTTAGCGTAATGGCCAAAGTTACTGAAAAATTTGTAATACCTAATTTGTACACCTAATAGACCTGTAAGTTTGAAATTTTGACAAAAGTAATTAACCGGATAAAATAATGTATATGTTCATATATAATTTATTTATTAGTTTAACTCAAACTTTACAAAAATTTTAACAATTAGTATTATACAACATATAAAAAAAAATAGCTTATGAATTAAGTTACAATTTCATATTTCTTAAATTAAAATTTAAGTGAACAATAAAAACAACTAAATATAATAAAAAAAAAGAATTTATATTTCTTTTTATACAATTTAAGTTTTTGTGTTTGTTTTGAAAGTGTGAAATCGATGTTGTTCTTGTGTTTATTACCCATTATCAACATCCTATGAATTGGTTCATAATTGCCATAATTTGTTCTACGAAAACTCAACGTAAATAAATTAGTATTACGTAAACGATTATTTGAATTAATTTTAATGTTATTAAGGGTTTGAGGAGAAGAAATGTTACCTTTTATAACTTCAGTAATAAAAATAACATCAGCAACTTCTCGTCTTAATTTTAAAGTTTTCAAGTGAATTAAATTCAATCTATTTTCATAAGGAGGTAGGATCAGCGGGTTTGACCATTGAAAATTTCTCAAAGTAAATCTTAAAAAATTTCTTTGCACCGCCTCTATCCTATTAATATGTACCTCGTAAAATGGTGACCAAACTTGGCTAGCATATTCTAAATTAGGTCTAACAAGACAAGAATATAAAGATTTAAGAACATAAGGATCATTAAATTCTTTAGACCAACGTTTTATAAAACCAAGCATAGAATTAGCTTTATTTATAATATAACAGAAATGAAGTTTAAAGTTAAGCTTATCATCGAAGTAAACGCCTAGGTCTTTAATAGAATTCGTTTTAGGAATACTAATTCCGTTCAAGCAGTAATTAAAACAAATCGGATTAAGACGACGTGTGAAACACATAAGTGCACATTTATTTACATTTAGAAGAAGATTATTGTTTTTACACCAAATAAAAAAATTATCTAAATCATTTTGTAAGAGTAAAGCATCATTTAGTGACTCAATTTTCTTAAAAATTTTCATGTCATCCGCATATATTTGAAGCTCACTATTAACAATAACTGAAGAAACTTCATTTACCGAGATTATAAAAAAAAGAGGACCTAAGTGACTGCCTTGTGGAACCCCGGAATTGGCGTTAAAAGGTTTAGAAGTAATGTTTCTGGAATACCATCAGGTCCAGGAAGAGTATTATTCCCAAGTTTATCTAAATACATTTTAATTACACCTTCATTAATATTTATATTAGACCAAGTAGTTTTCGGAAAAGTATCCAAATGAGAGAAATCATTATAATTTGGTGTAAAAATAGAATTACTATAAGAAGAACAAAAATATTCACGAAAGAAATTAGATATTATTTTAGAATCATTACTTGAAACACCATTATACTTCATATGGGAGGGAAACTCGTCACTTTTCCTCTTGGAATTAACAAATTTCCAGAAGCATTTTGGATTTGATATTAATTTTGAAGATGTACTAGAAATAAAATCATTATAGAGTAATTCAGACAATAATTTAAATTCATCAAAAAGAATTTTAAATCTATTATAGTCATCCGAATTCTTCGATTTAAGATAACAACGCCAAGCTTTATTCTTTTTATTTCTGAGTTTTCTCAAATCCGAATTGAACCATGGCGGACTTAATAAATGGTTTCGGTTCTTAGATTTTGGTACAAATTGCCGAAAGCCTTCAAAAATAACTTCATAAAACCTTTTTGTCATTATATTAACATCTGTATTATTAAATACAGAATAAAAATCAAAGGAACTAATGAATTCATTTAAAGCAGCAAAATTAACTTTGTTAAAATTAAAACTATAAGAATTAGAATAATCAGAATTTATTGGTGAATTAACACAAAGAGTAAAACTTAATGGTGGATGAAACTTATCAATATCTATTAAAGGGAAGGTATTTTCGCAGAAAATTAAATTGTTCCATTCAGAAGTAAACACTAAATCAAGTTGTTTACCCTGAAAGTTACAAATTTCTGAGACTTGTTGCAAATAATTAGTATTTAATTTATCAATAAATACATATTCACATTCGGTCCTAATATGTTTCGGAATCATAAAATGTCCCTCGTCATGCTTTTCCCATTTAAGATTGGGTAGATTAAAATCACCACATAAAATCAAATCATCTTTAGGGCTAAAGTCATTGCAAATAAAATCTATCGTTTTACCTACAGAAGTATAAATATCAGAATCAGACGAAGGAGGAATATAGCAGTTAACAAGGTATAAATTTTTAGAAGGAAGTTCAATTTTCACAATAATAACTTCAAGGTTTTCTAATCCAGGGACATTGACTTGATTTGCATTAAAGTTATTTTTTACCGCAATTAAAACTTCACCCCCTTTAGGAATTACACCATTTGGGTAATCGGATGGATCAGAATATCTGTCCTTCCTAAAAACTGTATAAGAGTTATCAAAATTTGCATTAAAGTTATTTTTTACCGCAATTAAAACTCCACCCCCTTTAGGAATTACACCATTTGGGTAATCGGATGGATCAGAATATCTATCCTTCCTAAAAACTGTATAAGAGTTATCAAAAAGTTCTAAGTCCAATATGGTTGGATTTAACCACGTTTCAGTTAATGCAAATACGTCAAAATTTAAAATAGATGAATTTAGAAAAACATCATTAGTCTTTGTTCTCAAGCCTCTAACATTTTGATAATAAAAAGACATATTATCTTTATTTAAGTTACGGTTGATAGATACCTTGAGAAGATTATTTCGAGGCACTGGGGAGAAAAAACTTATTATAACTTTCACGAGCTGAGTTTAAATGTTTATAATAATTACTCTCACAGTGACTTCGATAAGATTTAAGATCATCTTTTACATCTTTTTCCGAAACATCTATAGAATTGTGAAATTTAATATATAACTTATATAGGTCTTCATATTTAGTTGGGAGTCCTTCATTATTAATTAAAACTTTAAGGTTAGTACGAGTTTTACCTTCTAGGACACGATTATACGAATCATTGTGAAGGTAAGCTAAAAATAACCTAACGTTATTATAAACTCGTTCCTCCCTAAATCTTGAAAGAGCATACGCGCCCTCTCCGAGTAGTGATTCATGAGTCATTCTAGTAATGGGTGGCATAAGAGGTTTAACAAACGACTTTTTTATTGTACCATCATTTACAGTATTAGAATGACTTTTTTCAAGTACATCTGTAGGTGAAACCGAATTAATGGCTACATTTGCATAGCTGGTAATATTATTACCATTGTCAATTTTACTATTGTGGATACCACCATGTACAAAATTAGAGTACTTATTTTTATTTTTATCAATAGAAGAAGTTGAATAAGTTATTGAAGTTAAAGAACTATTATTATTCGAAGTCGAATAAGTTAAAGTATTTAAAGAGCTAGTATTATTATTACTATTGTCTGTATTGCTATTATCAGTACTTATAATACTATTATCATTATTTATACTAATAGTATCAACACTATCATTAACAACATTATTAATATTATTGTTAATCGGTAACATTAAATTAGTACTAAAAAATGTGGATTTGTTGAAAGAAGGTAGTAAACGGTGTTTTTCATAGTGTGGTGAGGTGCGGAAAGTAAAATTGTTATCAGATAGAATAGAAGTATTCAAATTACTGTTGTGAAGTTGTAAATAATTCTGTATGAGTGTTTGTTTCATTGTGGCTATTAAAACTAACCTGTTTCTTATTAGGACTAATTTTAGTATTTTTATTTTTATTTAATTTATTATTTCTATTTACTATTTTATTTTTATTTTGGTTTGTTATTACATTTTTAGAATTTAAATTTTTGTTTTTATTTTTTTCATTTTTTTTATTTTTATTTTTTAGATTTGAATTACTTTGTTCTACTTGTATATTTTTACTTACAATTTTCTTTCTTGAATCCTTAAAATCCGTCACTATCGTACCTGGTTTCCATGCCTTAGATTTTTTGATAGCCTTCACCGTTGATGATGGAACGCTGATTTTATACGTAAAATATTTTGGCTGAAATTTTAACCCTCGTGGAGTAATCGATTTACAGCAAATATCTTCACAATTGAATGTTTTCTTTATAAAATCAACCAAACGCTGTTCTGTAGTATTAGTGCTCAAATTTGAAATTCTCAAATTAAAATTCGGCTGAAGAACTACATCTGGTGCTTGATCATTTTTTTCAACGATGGGTATTAACGATGGAACCATAATGGGGTCTGATATCTGAGTATTGTTTTTTGCAAGTGTTTCATCTAAGCAGTCAGCTATCCTTAATTCTTCCAATAAAGATACACTATTAGCCGGTTCAGGAACCACGGTTAGATTGTGAGTTCTAAAGTTGTCCTGAATTATTTCAAGTTTAGTTTTCACTAAATCTAAATCGGCTAAGACATCCCTAAAACTCATTGATATATCATGAACTGCAATACTTTGTTTTAGAGATGAGTACTGCTCATTCAAACTATCTACCAAATTCTTAAACTCTTCTTGTTTGAAATTTTTTTGTGCAGATAGCGGCTCAACAATACCCTTAAGTGATAATATTTCACTTTTTAACTCCATTAATTGTACGTTTATATATTTTTTTATATCACCGGGGAAAATGCTAAAATTATTGTTTAATGACTCAAAATTTTATAAATAATATAAATATAAAAACAAAATATATAAATAATATATCCCAGGTTGGCACAGTCTACTTTACTACACTCTTCCTCGTTTAATTTTTTTTTTGCAAGTCCCGTTACAGCGGGCTTTCATGGTATTTTTAACACATATTAGTGTGTCGTATATCCCGGTGGGACTTATCACTCTGAGAGTTATGACATGCCACCTTCTTCTCTTTTATCCTATTGTAAGCTTTGGCAAAGGTATAAAAAACATATCTATTCATTATTATTCATCAGGGATATACGTACAAAAACAAGAAAAACAACAAGGAAGGAGTGATGGATTATTTCCTATAAGCTTTTCACACTTTGTAGTTTATATTCATATATACATATTTATACCCGTGCATACATATATGAACATCGGGTATATTAAAATTACTCCTCCGTTTGTAACGCATCGAAATATAAGAGCTAGATATAGTGTCAAGGGTACGTATCGAATCAGCATCGAAAAGTGAATCGATCTAGCTATGTGTGTCCGTCCGTCCGTCCGTCAGCACGATAACTCAAAAACTACAAGAGCTAGAGTTCTGAAACTTTCACAAAGTAATTTTTAGACAATTTTTAGGTTTCCTATTGTTTTTGGTTAAAATCGGAGAAAGGCTTCGGGTAGCTGCCATACAAATTTTTCGATATTTTATGAGTATTTTTAAAATTAATAACGAAATAGAAACCAAATATAAAAACAAACAAATTGTTGCTTAATTATTAATCGATTCATGGTGTAGTGGTTAGGACATGTTACTTGTAGCAAAAATGTTTCGGTTCGAATGCAGGTTAAGGAAAATTTTTTTTTTTTTTTAAATTCATTTTTTTTTATCTATTTTTTTTTTAATAAAATATATGTATTTATTTTATGTTTGAAAAAATTTTATTTTATAGAAAATTAGACAGAAGATTCATTTATATTAAAAATTATTAATTTTTTTTAATATTTCTATAAAAAAATTCAAAACTGTTATTTAAAACAAACAATTGATACTATAGCAACTACGATTATTTAAAACTGTTATTTAAAACAAACAATTGATACCATAGTAACTAGAATTATTTAAAAAAAAAAAAATGAGATAAATAAAAACTCGTTTTGTAAACAAATTGTTAATTGTTCTATGGTATAGTGTGTAGGACATGGGACTGGTAGTCAAAACGTTTCGGTTCGATTCCTGGCTGGGGCAAAATTTTTTTTTTTTTTAAATTCATCTTAAAATTCTCATTTATAAATTATTTATTTTTTTTAAAACATTTTTAAAAAAATTCAAAACAGTTATTCAAAACAAACAATTGATATCATCGCAACTATAATAATTTAAAAAAAAAATTGAGATGAATATAAGGTCGATGGCTTAGTGGTTAAGACGTCGACGTTTTAATTGGAAAGTGTGGGTTCCAATCTCATTGAGAGCATATTTTTTTTTTAAATTCATCTTTTTTTTTTAATTCATTTTTTTTTTTATTAATTTTTTTTCAATTAAATATCAAAAAACAAATATTTTGAATTTTCTGTCAAACAGTTCAATTGCAATATAAGAATTTCTTATATATTTAATACACGCACGGGTATCTAAAAGTTGACAAGGGCAACTTTAATCTTCCTCGTTTTATTCATAAGCACCAAAAAAAATATTTGTATTCATATTTTGCTCATCTCAACAGAAATCGCTTTTAAATATGTGCCTTTATGAAAATGACTTAAAGAGTAAAAGAAAATTATTTAACGTTATCTTTAATTTAAAAATATTGAAAAAGGAGAATAAAAAAAATTAAAAATAAAAACATAAAATCACTTCTTTTGTAACATTTTTTTTTTTTTGGAAGCATTGCAGAATACAGGTTATTATACCCTACACCTATAGAATAGGTAAAGGGGTATATTAACTTTGGTATGGTGTTTGTAACCACCTAAAGGAAGCGAGCTAGATATGGAAAAGTATATATATTTGTGATCAGCGTAACCGCCTTAGTCGATATAGCCATGTCCGTCCGTCCGTCCGTCCGTCCGTCCGTAGGCACGATAACTCAAAAAATAATGGAGCTATCTTGATGAAATTTTAACTGTAGGTTACTAGGACTGAAAGTACGGCGGGGATTGCATATGGGCGAAATCGGCCCATGGGTTCGGATTCTGGACCTTTTAATCGAATTTAGGCCAAACGAGCATAATTCCGAAACCAATGAAGATAGAACCTCCAAATTTAGTATCAGGATGTCCCTTCCTATTTCCTAAGTGTCTTGTGAATTTGGGTCCCATTGGAGTAGTGGGTCGGGGACCAGCCACACATTTCCGAAGACCTTAAAGCATATCTTTAAAATTAAGAAAGATAACAACTTGAAAAAAGGTAGAAGCTTCCAATTTGCCACAAGGGTGTTCTTTACTATCTCTTGCGTGCTCCCCTAATTTGGGATCAATTGGAGTGGTGGTTCTGTACCCCTCTCTGACCTACCAAGTTTTAAAGGCTTATAATCGAAATGCCTAAAAATAGTTACTTAAAGTTAGGATAGACCGTTCAAATTGTGTACAAGGGTTAACTAGTACTATAAGTACAGCGCGGACTATATAAGGGCGAAATCAGCCCAACGGTTCGGATTCCGGACCTTTTAATCGGTGTCAGGGCTAACGAACATGTATAAAAAAAGTCACGATAACTCAACAACTAATGAGGCTATCTTCATGAAATTTGTGCTGTAGGTTATTGGTAATGAAACTACGGCGGTGATCACGTACGGTGAGGATTGGACAATGGGTTCGGAACATAGAACTTTATGATCGAATTTAGGCCAAACGAGCATAATTCCGAAACCAATGAAGATAGAACCTCCAAATTTGGTATCAGGGTGTCCCTTCCTATTTCGTAAGTGTCTTTGAAATTTGGGTCCCATTGGAGTAGTGGGTCGGGGACCAGCCACTCAGTTCCGAGGACCTTAAAGCATATTTTCGAAATTAATAAAGATAGTAATTTGAAACAAGTGTAGAAGTTGCAAGTTTCGCATATGGGTGTTATTTACTATTTCCTGCTCGTCCCCATAATTTGGGATCAATTGAGGTGGTGGTTCAGTACTTCTCTTAAACCCCTTCAAGTTTTAAAAGCTTATAATCGAAATTAATAAAAATTATAACTTAAAATTAAGATAGAACCTCCAATTGTGTTGGATTAACTAGTATTGAAAGTACGGCGGGGACTACATATGGGTGAAATCGGAACACGGGTTCGGGTTCTGGAACTTTTGATCGTTTGTGTAAATAAAAATTTAATAGTGAGGTAAGTAATAATTTCCAAATAAAAAAATATATAATAGTATATAATATAATAATTCATATTATTACTAATTCGGTAATTATATAAATTCTTTTTTATGTTATTTTATGATATGTATATATATATATATATATATAATATATTTTATATTTATCAAAATAAAAATAATAAAATAGATTTTCAATTTAATAAAAAAAAATTTATTATTTTATAAAACTTTGCGAATGTACCTACCTAAATATTATACACCTCTATGCATTTATTAACTTATAATTATATATTTTGTATGTATTTAATTAATGAGAAGATGTATATATTACATTTACTTATAAAACAAAATTATTTAAAAAATTTTTTAAGTAAAATGTTTTTCTAAATTACAGTTATTATATTATATTTAATTTTTTTTATGTTTGAATTTGCTTTAAATTAAAGATCTAGCACATTTTATATAAATGAGGGTCTAGAACGGAGTGATAGTGTTCCTTTTATCAAATTTTAAACATTAGTCTCAGGTTCAAATCCTGATGGTTGTGAAAGACACATTTTAATTTTTTAATTTGTTTTTTTTTCATTTTAAATTATTTTTTTTATACCCTACACCTATAGAATAGGTAAAGGGGTATATTAACTTTGGTATGGTGTTTGTAACCACCTAAAGGAAGCGAGCTAGATATGGAAAAGTATATATATTTGTGATCAGCGTGACCGCCTTAGTCGATATAGCCATGTCCGTCCGTCCGTCCGTCCGTAGGCACGATAACTCAAAAAATAATGGAGCTATCTTGATGAAATTTTAACTGTAGGTTACTAGGACTGAAAGTACGGCGGGGATTGCATATGGGCGAAATCGGCCCATGGGTTCGGATTCTGGACCTTTTAATCGGTTTCAGGGCTAACGAACAAATATAAAAAATCACGATAACTCAACAACTAATGACGCTATCTTCATCAAATTTGTGCTGTAGGTTACTAGTAATGAAACTACTTCGGGAATTGCGTAAGGTCGGGATTGGACCATGGGTTCGGAACCTAGAACTTTTTGATCGAATTTAGGCCAAACGAGCATAATTCCGAAACCAATGAAGATAGAACCTCCAAATTTAGTATCAGGGTGTCCCTTCCTATTTCCTAAGTGTCTTGTGAATTTGGGTCCCATTGGAGTAGTGGGTCGGGGACCAGCCACACATTTCCGAAGACCTTAAAGCATATCTTTAAAATTAATAAAGATAACTTGAAAAAATGTAGAAGCTTCCAATTTGTCACAAGGGTGTTCTTTACTATCTCTTGCGTGTTCCCCTAATTTGGGATCAATTGGAGTGGTGGTTCTGTATCCCCCTCAAACCTCCCAAGTTTTAAAGGCTTATAATCGAAATTACTAAAAATAGTTACTTAAAATTAGGATAGACCGTTCAAATTGTGTACAAGGGTTAACTAGTACTATAAGTACAGCGCGGACTATATAAGGGCGAAATCAGCCCAACGGTTCGGATTCCGGACCTTTTAATCGATGTCAGGGCTAAGGAACATAATATATAAAAAATCACGATAACTCAACAACTAATGAGGCTATCTTCATGAAATTTGTGCTGTAGGTTATTGGCAGCGAAACTACGGCGGTGATTACGTACGGTGAGGATTGGACAATGGGTTCGGAACTTAGAACTTTTTGATCGAATTTAGGCCAAACGAGCATAATTCCGAAACCAATGAAGATAGAACCTCCAAATTTAGTATCAGGGTGTCCCTTCCTATTTCGTAAGTGTCTTTGAAATAAGGGCCCCATTGGAGTAGTGGATCGGGGACCAGCCACTCAGTTCTTAGGCCCTTAAAGCATATTTTCGAAATTAATAAAGATAGTAACTTGAAACAAATGTAGAAGCTTCCAATTTGCCACAAGGGTGTTCTTTACTATTTCTTGCGTGCCCCCCTAATTTGGGATCAATTGGAGTGGTGGTTCAGAACCTCTCTTATACCCCCCAATGTGTAAAAGCTTATCATCGAAATTAATAAAACTAGTAACTTAAAATTAAGATAGAGCGTTCCAATTGTGTACAAGGGTTAACTAGTATTGAAAGTATGACGGGACTGCATATGGGCGAAATCGTACCATAATTTCGGATCCTGGAACCCTTGAAAAGTTCAAGGACTAACAAACATATATCTTACAAACACCATAACTCAAAAAATAATGCCGGTATTTTGATGAAATTTAACAGTAGGTTACTAGTAATGAAAGTACCATGGGAATTGGTTGTGGTCGAGTTTAATTTCGAAGCCAAAGAATATATTTCCTATGTCCTATGTGTCTCCGAAATCTAGACTTAATTGTAGTGGTTCAGCTATGTTCAATGGTACTTGCTGCATTTATGTAAAATTTATTTTTATATTTAAATGAATTATATGAAAAGGTCTAAATTTGTATATGTATTTTAGAAATATATTTATTGCATGTTTTGCGTTTATAAGCTTTTCTATTAGGTATATAAACTAACCATTTAAAATAATTGCAATTTTTAAAAATTTGTATTATTAAATATATTATGCTTTGATTATCTTTTTATCACAGAATTTAATAATTAGAATTTTTTCATTTTGTAATTGAATTGGAATAAATATATTTTCATTTATTTCAAGTTTGTTTGTTTTTTAATATTTTTACATAGATAAATTAGTAAGAATTTGTAGTATTTTTTAATAGATAGGGTTATTAGAAAATGTTTTTAGTATTATACAGTTAATTTGGTTAGCTATGTCTTACGATCAAATTAATAACAGCTTCTATGGTGTTAAAATGACTTATGGATATGTCCTTAAATTTGAACCAAATAGGTGTAGGGTATTTCTAAGTCGGTTGCACCGACTGACTGTTTCTTTACTTGTTTTTAATCTAGTTTGTGCAGATGTTGGGATTATGTAAATTAGAGTTTCTTAGTACATATCCTCTTACATCGTTTTTGTTTCGTGGATCTTAGTACAACTATTGTTCGTACATGTACCCAGAAAGTAATTTATAATTTATATTTATCATAATAGTTTATAGCATAATATAAAATAAAAAACCTGCCCCATCAGAAAAGGAAAGGCTGAAGCACTCGCTTATCACATTGCATGTGGTAGGGTACTGTTTAGAAAACATGTGATGAAAAAACCCAAGGGTTTTTAAAAAAGCACCTTTTCAAAATTATATTGTATTAAATACTGAGTTACTGCTAACTTTACTGCTAACAGAAAAGTTTTAATTTTAAAGTTCTAATAGCCCTTTAATGAGGAAGGTTGCCAAATTTCTCAAGCATCTAACTTCATCCAACCCCCCCTTCTCCATCATTTTAGGTTTTAGGAATTAAATTGTGAATTCCACAAAAATTTTAAATTTTACTTAGAATTATACTATCTAGGCAAAAATGAGTAAAACTGAGAGACAATTTCTTCAATTTAAGGAACCGCTTTTAAATTTAAGAAAAACCATTAACATATTTTAAAATATAATGGACCTTTAAATTTTGTATATTAATAAAAAAAAATTAATACAGGACAGGTATTTAAGTCGCAAAATTAACAAAATTTAAATTTTTGAGCCTTAAACTGGGGACGTGACAATTTTTGTGCTCCTAAACTGGGGACGTGACAAAAAAAATTTTGTTAATCGACTCCTACCAATTTTTGCGGATCTAACTTTACCCAAAATTTCAAGATCCTAGGAGATACTAAACTACTTTTGGCAAAATTTCAGACACCCAGCTTTAATATGTATAGAGTTAAGCTCATATTAAATAAGAAGATGTATGGCAGCTACTCGAACTCACTACAGCAGACCAACCAAATTTTGCAGAAACTTTGGCCATAAAACCAAACTACTCTTGGCACAATTTCAGACACGCATCTGTAATATAAGTATAGAGTAATGCTCATATAAAAAAGAAGTTGTATAGCAGCTACCGGAACCCATGGATCAAAATGGCTGGATTTAAATAGCGATGACGGCTATCGCAAAAAAACGAATTTGCAAAAATTTCAAGATCCTAGCTCTTTTAGTTTTTGAGTTATCGTGCGGATGGACGGACATACAAAGCTAAATCGATTTTTTCGATTCTGATCCGATCCATGCTCTTGAGTCTATATCTAACCCTCCAAATTCTCTGCGTCACAAACGTAATGGCAAATTTATTATACCCTTTGACGTACAGTCATACGGGTATAAAAATTATGTTTTGTTTGATTTCTATGGTGCATCGAACTCAGATCTTGTACACTCGCAGCTACTTCGCTAACCTCTACACTATACAAAATTCATAAATTTACGTTAAAATTTTATATAATTGCTTTCACAAAGTGACAGACTTTAAAATATATCCCTAGACACAAAGAATTTAATAAAGTCAAAATATATTAGTTTAGTAGTTTAATTTATAATAGGTATACAAAATAAAAATGATATTAAATTAAACGTCAAAACTGTTTTCTGTTTTAAAATTGTTTCAATTTTTTACCTTTTTTAAGTAGCAGAAATGATTAAAAGAAAAAGTCCTAAAGGAATTTTGACCAACTGAAGTAGGAAATCTAATGGGACTTGTGAATGTGGAAGTTATGAAATGCCCCCTAAAAGAATCTCTAAAAAATTGCGTTGCCTACAATTAAATTTTTGTGTATACAGTGACCTTTATTGCTCTTATTTTCTTCCTTGTTTTCTTTTTATTTTTGTTTTATCAAAAGCAACTGAGTTATTTGCAGACTTAAATTAGTTAGTAGTAACATAAAAACAATAACAACAGATAAACTATCGCCATATTTTCTCCCCCAGAATTAAAGAAAAAAACCGGTAGGTGGAGGAATTTTTCTTTCAAAATATTGTTTTATCGTTCTCTGGATTTATGTAAATTAAAATATACTTAAGGGAAATTGCGAGATGATATTAATAAAGCATTAAAACAAAAGAAAGGAATAGGAAAATTTTTTTTAGTGTTAGTATTATGCAAATATAACTTAAGGTTCTCTTCATAAAAAAATAAAATAATAATAAATAATAATAACAATGTTTCATCAGTTAGTCAATGATTAACACCTCAGTTAATTCAATTTCCATATTTTGGGTATATTAACTTTAATTGGATTTAAATCGTATCTGTTCACATAAATAGTTACTTAACGGATTCATAAAAAATGACTTATTATAACGACTTGCATATAATTTGTAGACTATGCATAAAATGTTGTTTACGCCGTGTTCTGTTTCATTTTTATACCCCTGCATTCATATATGGATCGGTTATATTAAAATTGCTCCTCCGTTTGTAACGCATTGATCTGAACGACCTAGATATAGTATCAAGGGTACGTATCGGATCAGCATGGAAAAGTAAATCGATCTAGCTTTGTGTGATTGTCCGTCCATCCATGTATCAGCACGATACAAAAACTAAAATGCCGAGAGTTTTGAAGTTCACACAAAGTCATTCTTTGGCAACTTCAAGGTTCTCTATTGTTTTTGGTTAAAATCGGACCAAGGCTTTTGGGAGCTGCCATACAACTTCTTTGCACCAATATGAATATCTTTAAAACTAATTTTAGTAAGGTAAAGTAATAGGGCAAGTCACTTGACAAAGTTCGGCATCACTCGGACCAACTTTTGTTTTTGCAAATTTTTTTTTTTAAGCCAAAATGATGGGGTAGGATGGTAAAATTTTTTTTAAGCTATTTTACTTTTTTATATTTTTTTTTTTAAATATGTAATATGCATAAGGGAAATAAATAACGGTTTATTATATTTTCTACATCATACTGGATATGCACGGGTATCTAAAAGTTGACAAGGGCAACTATAATCTTCCGTCCTTTTTTTGGTGTAGAGGTTATTATATTCCTTTTTTCTTCTCTTTTGATTTTTTGCAACAATATTTGTTATTTGTTGTTTATTTATTAGGTTGTCGTCAAATGGTACAGAAAATTCCGATGTCTAAAAGAAAACAAACTAGCAATCCCAGGACATTATTAATTACATTAAATTTAAAACATATTGCTAGAACCCTGAAGGATATTTAAAACGTGTCCTGAATTGTGCTCGCACCCCGTCACGATCAATGATCTTTCTTCAGATCACTTACCAGTTAAGAATGCTATTAATGAAAGCGCCTATCTACATGATCGGACTGCATCTATTTAGATTTTCGAAACTCTATATGGTTCTTGTATCAGAAAAACTTAAAACAAGAAATTCAAAACTATGATATAAGATATTCTATTGACTATTCCTATCAAATTCATATAGTCTGATATGACATCTAACTAACAATAGAAAGAGCCGTTCCAAGAACACAAAAACTGAATGCACTATACAAAACTACGAATTCACATAATATCTTTCATTATTGCCAAAAATATAGTAAGACGAAATTGGATAAGGCATTTTATATTGAATATTTTTTTTTATTTAAGTGCGTACTTGTTTAAACTAAATGAATTAATAAAAGATTTTAAATTTTTTTATAGGTTTATTTTGTTTCAATAATGATCTTTTTCTCCATCTATTAATGTTTTGTATATATATTTATAAAAAATGTTGCTATACATTCTATATTGTTTCCTTTGTTTAGATTCAAATCCAAATACTTGTTTGTTGCTAACATTCTATAATGTAACTACTCAACATGCTAAATAATGTATCTATTTATATGTACGTAAAATTATATTAAATAAATGTTGATTTTTGAATTGAGTTTTGCATTATCAAATGCAAATTATAAATTTTATTTGGAATTCTTTTAATATACCTAATTAAGTTAAAAAAAAAATTTATTTTGTTTGGCTTCTATGGTGCATTGAACTTAGGTGTTGTACACCCGAAGCCACTTTCCTAACCCTTTACACCACTTTTTTTCCATTTTTAACTTTTTTTAAATAGAAAAATAATTAAAAGATTTTGAGGGAAAGATGCAGGATGAAGGAGAGGTCAGGAGATGAGGAGAGTTGAGAGCGAGATTAGGGAAACTTGGCAATTACTTTGATTACATTGCTTGGTTTATTTGCTTAAGCAAAGCAAGCAATACATCAAAGCGTACTTTCGCCCTTATTTCAAATTTCCAATTAAAATAATTAAGACTTACTACACAAATGTTACTGTGAAGCATAGTCTTCTAAATTTTTATTTACAACATGTTTGTTTTATTTATTTAAAATTTCCAGAAAATCATCTATGTTTTTAAAACTGAAATGAACTATTTTGTAAACTAATAAATAAATTTAATTTCATAAAAATTTTTTTTTTATTTTTTTTATTTATATGCAGGCTAAAAAGCATATGATAATTTTGGATGTTTTATTTTCTAAAATAAAACACTATTTTAGAAAATAAAACATCCAAATTATTTTCTAAAATAAAACACATCCAACAAAACATTAATATTTTATAGTTTAACTAGCTAATACCCGGTGCGCGTTGCTGCGCCTCTCAATGGAGGTTTAATTAAAGTTGATGTTACTGCAAAAAGTTAACACAAAAATTACACACGGTTTACACATGTAAATTTTAAAATGTATGAAAGCAATCTTTTTAAACGATTTTTCTAGGATTATTCTAGTAATTTTTGAAACTTTCTGTAATTCAAAGCAGCACAAACTACTTTCCAAATTTTGACGTAATTTACTTCCAAAAAATTTTTTTTCAAAAATTGTAGGACCGACTGTTAACAGACTCAACTCCATTTTCAAGTTGCTTCACACATATAAAATTTGAGGTCAACCGGTCAAATCGTTTTTAATTTAGATTTAAGTAACGCAAAAATCTATTAAAAGCCACTGTGCCCCACTGGGTTAACGGAACTACACTTTCTCTTTGGGCAAAGCAGTATTGCGCAAAATTGGACGTAATTTGCTTTTCAAATCACTCAACAAAATTTTTTTGAGGCTTTCTTTTTAGATAAAGCAAATCGCAAATTTTGACAATATTAGCTTCCAAAATTATTTTGACCAACCGTCGGGCAGACATGGGTTAACAAATTCTAAATCTGTCAATAGTGTCTACTCAATTCTCAAAGAGCATCACGTATACAAAATTTGAAGTCAGTCGGTCAAACCGTTTCGAATTTAGATTAAAGTATTGAAAAAACCTATAAAAAGTTGTTGGGCCGCAATGGGTTAATTGAACTCAACAAAATTTTTTTGGGGCTTTCTTTAAAGCCAAAGCAGAATTTCGTAAAATCGGAAAAAAATTTGGACCAAAATTTTTTTGACCACCCGTCGGCCCGACATGGGTTAACAAATTCCAAAACTGTTACTATTGTCAACTCAATTCTCAAGGAGCATCACATATACAAAATTTGAAGTCAATTGGTCAAACCGTTTTGAATTTAGAGTAAAGTATTGAAAAAACCTATAAAAAGCTGTTGGGCCACAATGGGTTAATGGAACTCAACAAAATTTTTTTTGGGGCTTTCTTTTAACCCAATGCAGAATTTCGTAAAATCGGACAAAACTTGGACCCAAAATTTTTTTTGACCATCCGTCGGCCCGACATGGGTTAACAAATTCCAAAACTGTTAATAGTGTCTTCTCAATTCTCAAAGAGCATCACGTCACGAAAATCGGCTGGGCAGTTTAGGAGCCAACTCGCTACATACAAACAAACAAACAAATAAACAAACTTTCGCTTTTATATATATAGATAATTTTGTCATTTTATAATCTGGTGCTTTCCTTTAGCTATGTATATATATTATAGAGATTAAGATAAAATTGAAATTGCTTACAGCTTTAAAACTTTGTTTGGTTTTAGAAACTTTAAGAATGAATGTAACTGACATCTGTATAACAATGTGCTAAATATTTGCAAAACAAAAAAATATAAACCAAAAAAATGAAGCGTACATATTATATTATGACTGTCTTATCTTATAATAGTATTGATCATTATTAATTTTCTACCCTAAATATGTACTATTTACTCCACATATCTCCTTTTGCAAACTTTAATTTTTTTTTAAGTTCTTCCAAAATGGGAAACTTATCAAGGTTATTTGAACTTTTTAAAAGATTTACTACGAATGTATAAATAATATATTTATGAAACCAAAATTTCCGGACCAATGAGTTTTTATGACACACTTATATTTTTCTTCTTTTACAATCCCTCCTTCAACAAATTCAAAACTCATAAAAAAAATTGTTTGTAATTATTTTAATATATTGGTATTCTTACAGCACGTGATGAAATTTTTGATACAATCCTTTGTTGAATATATGTAAGTGTATATAAGTATTTATTGTTTTTACAAACAAATTCGTTAAAAATTAGGGTTTAAAATGCTATATTTAAAGCAATAATAGCAATGAAATAAGTGCTTTTGCTGAACAGTCTCAGCATTTCAATTTAATAAATAAAACTATGCTATGCTATGCTGCTAAAAAACTATAGAAGCAAATGAAAGCGATCGCTTTTATTTAAAACGAGGAAGAGTAGAGAAGACTGTGTCAACTTTGGGAAACCCGTCCGGTTAATTACTTTTGGCAAAATTTCAAACATACAGCTTTATTGGTTGTAATATAATGCTCATATAAGGGAAAAAGTTGTATGGCAGATACTCGAACCCTCTGCAGTAGACCAGCCAAATTTTGCAGTAACTTTGAATATTACACTAAACTATTTTTGGAAAAATTTCAGACACCCTGCTGCAACTTGAACCCAATGCAGTAGATCAACAAAATTTTGCAGAAACTTTGGCCATAAAACTAAACTACTTATGCTAATATAAAAACAGAAGTTGTATGGCAGCTACAAGAACTAACTGCAATAGACCAACCAAATTTTGCAGAAACTTTGGCATAAAACTAAACTACTTTTAGCAAAAATTCAGATACGCAGCTGTATTAGGTACAGAGTAATGCTAATATAAAACGAGGAAGATTATAGTTGCCCTTGTCAACTTTTAGATACCCGTGCATATCCACTAACCGTTATTTATTTCTCCTATGCTATTATAAATATTACAAAAAAAATATAAGAAAGTAAAATAGGTACCCAGTTAAAAAAAAATTTAACTTATTATCCCATAATTTTTGCTTAAAAAAAACAAAAGAACAAAAAAAAAATTTAATTTTTAATTCATTATACCATACTTTTTGCTTAAAAACAAAAAGAAAAAAAAATAGCCCACCCTAAAAGTTGGTCTGAGTGATGTCCAACGTTGCCAACTAACTTGCCCTATTACTTTATCTGCCCAGTTTTGATTTTAACCTCGTAGCTTCATTAGATTCACAGTTATCGAATTGACAACTTTGTATGGCAGCTGCCCGAAAACGGGGCCGTAACATTTTGAAACTCCATATAAATGCTCGATTCATTATATAACTAACAGTGTGTAATTTTCATCCTCGTAGTATAATCACTTTCTAAGAAATTCATATTGGTGTAAAGAAGTTGTATAGCAGCCCCCCGAGAATGGGGCCTTAACATTTTGAAACTTCATATAAGTGAAAATGGGGCCTTAACATTATGAAACTTCATATAAGTGAAAATGGGGCCTTAACATTTTGAAACTCCATATAAGTGCTCGATTCAATATATAACTAACAGTGTATAATTTTCATCCTCGTAGTATAATCAGTTTCCAAGAAATTCATATTGGTGCAAAGAAGTTGTATGGCAGCTCCCCGAAACCTTGGTCTGGTTTTGACCAAAAATGTTTTGTGTGAATTTCGAAACTCCAGCTCTAATTTTTCAATTCTATCTCTTATAATTAATTTTTAATTCACCAATATATTAAACTTAAGCAAAATAAGCTTCATATGATCATATTCATATAATAATCATCATGATAGATATTAATCATTATATCTATCAATATCAATAAGCCATTTACTTAAAAGAAATCTTTGTGTTCTTTTTTGCTTATCTTAAATAAACTACGCATCAATTAAATCATATGAAATTCTAACTCGAAATCGTTATCTACAAAAAAAAAACAAAAAAAAACAAAAAGCAAAATTCATATAATTTCATGTTAAATACAAGATGGATAGCAAAATTTCAAATTTTTATATGAAAATATTGGAGTTGAAAAAGTTAGTTGTTCGAGAGCTACCCGAAGTTTTAGTCCGATCTTAACCAAAAAAAAATAGGAAATTAGAAATTAATTGAAAATAATTTTGTGAAAATTTCAAAACTGTAACTCTTTTAGTTTTTGAGTTATCGTTCTGACACACAGACGGACGGACGGACGGACAGACACACATAGCTAGATCGATTCATTTTTCGATTTTGAGTCGATACGTACCCTTGACACTATATCTAGCTCGTCTAGATCGATGCGTTACAAACGGAGGGGCAATTTTAATATACCCAATGTCATAAATGTATGCCCGGGTATAAACAGAAGTTGTATGGCAACTACTCGAACCAACAGCAGTAGACCAACCAAATTTTGCAGAATTTGGCCATAATACTAAACTACTTTTGGCACAATTTCAGACACGCAGCTGTAATATAACACAAGTGATGAAAAAACCGAGGGTTTTTAAAAAGCACATTTTCAAAATTATATAGGATTTCTAACTGACTCTTTTTTTATACCCTACACCTATAGAATAGGTAAAGGGGTATATTAACTTTGGTATGGTGTTTGTAACCACCTAAAGGAAGCGAGCTAGATATGGAAAAGTATATATATTTGTGATCAGCGTGACCGCCTGAGTCGATATAGCCATGTCCGTCCGTCCGTCCGTCCGTCCGTAGGCACGATAACTCAAAAAATAATGGAGCTATCTGGATGAAATTTTAACTGTAGGTTACTAGGACTGAAAGTACGGCGGGGATTGCATATGGGCGAAATCGGCCCATGGGTTCGGATTCTGGACCTTTTAATCGATCGAAGGGCTACCGAACTTTTATAAAAAATCACGATAACTCAACAACTAATGACGCTATCTTCATCAAATTTGTTCTGTAGGTTACTAGTAATGAAACTACTTTGGGGATTGCGTAAGGTCGGGATTGGACCATGCGTTCGGAACCTAGAACTTTTTGATCGAATTTAGGCCAAACGAGCATAATTCCGAAACCAATGAAGATAGAACCTCCAAATTTGGTATCAGGGTGTCCCTTCCTATTTCCAAAGTGTCTTTGGAATTTGGGTTCCATTGGAGTACTGGGTCAGGGACCAGCCACACATTTCCGAAGACGCTTTAATGTTAATAAAGATAACAATTATTTAAAATTAATAAAGATAACAACTTGAAAAAATGTAGAAGCTTCCAATTTGCCACAGGGGTGTTCTTTACTATCTCTTGCGTGTTCCCCTAGTTTGGGATCAAATGGAGTGGTGGTTCAGGACCTATTTTAGACCTCCCAATGTGTAAAAGCTTATCATCGAAATTAATAAAACTAGTAACTTAAAATTAAGATAGAACGTTCCAATTGTATACAAGGGTTAACTAGTATTTAAAGTATGACGGGACTGCTAATGGGCGAAATTGTACCATGGTTTTGGGTTCTGGAACCCTTGACAAGTTCAAGGACTAACAAACATATGTCTTAAAAACACCATAACTCAAAAAATAATGCCGGTATTTTGATGAAATTTAAACTCTAGGTTACTAGTAATGAAAGTACCATGGGAATTGGTTGTGGTCGAGTTTAATTTCAAAGCCAAATAATATATTTCCTATGTCCTATGTGTCTCCGAAATCTAGACTTAATTGTGGTGGTTCAGCTATGTTCAAAGGTATTTGCTGCATTTATATAAAATTTATTTTAATATTTAAATGAATTATATGAAAATGTCTAAATTTGTAATTGTATTTTAGAAATACATTTATTGCATACTTTGCGTTTATAAGCTTTTCTAATAGGTACATAAACAAACCATTTAAAATAATTGCAATTTTGAAAAATTTTAATTATTAAATATATTAGCTTTTTATTCAAATTTTTTCATTTAGTAATTGAATTGGAATAAATATATTTTCATTTATTTCAAGTTTGTTTGTTTTTTAATATTTTTAAATAGATAAATTGGTAAGAATTTGTAATATTTTTTAGTAGATAGTGTAATTAGAAAATGTTTCTAGTATTATAAAGTTAATTTGGTTAGCTATTTCTTACGATCAAATTAATAACAGCTATTATGGTGTTAAAATGACTTATGGATATGTCCTTAAATTTGAACCAAATAGGTGTAGGGTATTTCTAAGTCGGTTGCACCGACTGACTGTTTCTTTACTTGTTTAACATTTATTTTTATAAAAATATATTTAAAAATAAATTATATTATAATTTAGTTATTTCATCAATGTATTAATAATGAATTATAGTGAATTCAATAGATAAAGAATATAATCCCAATGCTCTCAAGAAAACCTGTTAACAAGTGCAAAATATAATGTTGGAGTTTCAATGTTAACATTTAATTTTGGAAAAACGTACACTGGTGAATAAGTTACTGTTTTATACAACAATAAAAGTTTTATTTTAAAGACCTAATAGCCCTTCAATCGGGAAGGTTCCCAAACTTTTGTTAAGCAAACTTGTGATAATTCTCAAAGATCTGCCTATCCCCCTTCTGCCCTCACTCTTCCATTTTGTTTTGGTTATTTTATCAAAATTTGCAATTTTACCTAGAATTTTATTATCTAAGCAAAAATGGTTAAAACTAAGAGACAATTTCTTCAATTTAAAGAACCCCTTTCAAATTTGAGAGAAACCTTTAACATATGTTGAAATATAATGCTGCAGCTTTAAATTTTGTACATTTGTAAAAAAAAATTTGAACAGGTATTTAAGTTACAGGTGTTTAAAAATAACAAAATTTCAATATTCGAGCCCTTATAGCTCCCAAATAGGGGGCTTGACAAAAAAGTTTTGTTAATCGGCTCCTACGAGGGGTTTTGGCTCCTACTAAGGATCTAACCCCTCCCAAAATTTCAAGACGCTAGCTACAGCAGTTTAGTAGATAAGTGGGGCCAAAAATTTTGCAAAAATATAGTTTTGGATAACGGTAGAGTTTAGTACCGTATGGGAACCCTAAACATTTGCCTTTTAAAAATTGAAAAAGTTTATATAACCAGCTATCTTTTCTTTATAACCAGCTGTTTTCAAACTGAAAATGCACTTAACAGAATTATTGTAATAACAATTTAAATATAGGGCTTTTTATAACATTGGGGGACTGTGGCTCTACCCATAAGCAATATCTACCCATAATTAAAATTCTTCTTTCTATTTTTAAAGGTCTAAGAGTTTTTGTAAACGTACGGACAGACGGACGGACAAAGTGAAACTACATAGGCACATTTTTACAAAATCTAGAGCTCCTCCTTCTCTGCGTCACAAACGTAATGGCAAATTTATTATACTCTTTGACCTATAGTCATACGGGTATAAAAATGTTCTTTAATTACTAAAGATAAAGATTACAAAATTATCAGATAAAACGAGGAAGAGTGTAATAGAGTACACTGTGTCAACTCCGAGTTGTATGGCAGCTACCCGAACTCACTGCAGTAGACCAACCAAATTTTGCAGAAATTTGGGCCACAAAACTAAACTACTTTCGGCAAAATTTCAAACATTAATCTTTATTAGTTTTAGAGTAATGCGCTTTTAAAACAAGGAGTTGTATGGTAGCTACTCGAAACCACTGCAATAGACCAACCAAATTTTACAAAAACTTTGGCCATAAAGCTAAACTATTTTTGGCAAAATTCAGACACCCAGCTTTAATCAATACGGGTATAAAAATTTTCGAATACAACGATAGCATAGCGTCAAAGCAACATAATATGATTTTTATCTGCTACTTAGCAAAAACTTTTCGTTGGACAGTTGTTTTTTAAAAAAATATATGGAAAGCTTTTAATGCCTTTTGCTTTTTGAAATTACCGCAGCATAGCAGAAGACATTCCCTTACAAAAAAAAAACTTTGACTGTGCTTATAACTGCTTATGCTATGAAGATATTTCACAGCAATAGCATAGCATAACTAAATACTACGAAAAACTATGTAGTTCTTCAAACCCTGTTAAAAAGTATAAAATTATGAATTTGATTATTTTATCGGGAATAAATACTTGTACAAGTTTTAATTTTAATTTTAATATAAATTTTTTGCGATGCGAAAATTATAGGAATCGATTTAAATCAAATTATGCAGGAAATGATATTTTCCAGTGATTACTTTGAGCCTACAAAAAGGATAAAAAGGGAACAAATCCCATAAAGTGACTAAAACTCAAAATTTATTGTGTGTGTTTTATATTATAATATATGTGGGAACAATAGTCACCGATTTATTGAATCGCTCCTCCGTTTACAATATAAATATGATCTCAAATGTTTGAATCTGATTAGTATTGAAAAGGAAATTAAGCAATTTATTATTAATTTTAGATAAGTGCCTTTTTATACATGATCTACGAGCTTCGTATACAACTTTATTAAAGTTTATACTAAATTGTTCAAATTAATTATTTGTCTCCATAATTAAGAATAAAAACAATTTGCGAATTTAATTTGTTATAATCAAACTTTTCATTTATTGTTTACCATAACAATATTGTAGTACTATGTTTTTTGGGGCAGAGACAAATCGGACTCTAAAAATAAATTAAAAGTTGCTGGGGAATTCCAAATAACGATTAGAGTTCCAAAAGTTCCTCTGGGACTTTTAAATTTGAGTTTAAATTTTTTTAAAAAGGCATTCTATATTTTTAAATTTATTCGTACTCTTAATAAATGCCCAGGTGGCCTAGACGAGGCTGTTTTTTTAATTTTTTTAATGCTGACATTGAAATAGAAAATAATACAGTTGACTTTTAAACTCCTAGGATAAAGTAAATGTAAATTAAAACATTGTCTGAAATAAAATCTACTAAATTAAAAATCAAAATTAACCCGCAAAACACGCAAACACGTTAACACGCAAAAATATTTCAAAAATATTATGGATGAATTGTTACCTTTTTGATATTTGAATTACCGTACATAAATGAAAGGACTAAGAAATATGGCAAAATTATTTTCGATACTGATGCGATAATTACACATTATTCTTTATCAATCACGCCTATAATCCAATGCATTACAAACCGGTCAGAAGTTTAAATACACCTGTAATTTTCCTTCGCAATGGTTTTAATTTTTTTTTTAAATTTTAACAAAAAAATCACATAAATTATTAAAAAATTTTCTGGTTTTGAATGATTTATTGCCATCTGTTTGTCTTTGAAAATGATTCACTGAAAAACTTATTTAAAAATATCTGCCTTGGATTTGTACAATTTCCTGAAAATCACTTTTTTTTTGTTTTTTTGTAATATTACTTATTTTTTTTTTAAACTTTTTTTATAAATCCTACAAAGTTTTCATTAAGAATGAAGTTACTTTATACATTTATCTTTATTAATCTTATTAACTATAAATAATTTATTTCACTTAGTTCTAATCAATTGAAATTACATGTGAAAATTCTAGACAATTTACAACAATTCTTATGCCAAACAATTTCGTTAAAACACATGCACATGCTTTAATACAATTTGATTAACACTTTTGAATTAAATATACATACATTGTTTTATTACGAAAATTAAACAACTACTTTAACAATAATCTTAAGCTTAAATTGAATAAATCAAAATTATGGGCATAGCCTTATCATAGCTTGGTTTTGCATAACTTGACATTTGTTTATTTAAGTTTTGTTACTTAAGAAAAAAATTGAAGAACAATAGTTTAAATCTCATAGTATAATCGCATTATATATATTTATTGCACAATTTCTAGAAATTTTTTAGTACTACTCCAGTATTTCGATTTTCACTTCCATTTTAAAATGAGATTTACCTACCTACATGTAGCATACATAAATGGACAAATAACGGCATGTAGTAACCTACTCACTTAAATTTAAAAATGCATAAAATTATAAATTGATATGGATTGTCTCGTTAGGGGTACCCGGTGCGGTCTAAAAGCTAAAGTTTGTATGTTTCTTTTCTTCTAGCGAATAGAATCTTAAACTGTTCAGCATTTTATTTAACATTTTACATTGACATTTAATATAGATTTCTTTGAATTTTTTTCATTTTAAAAAAAACTGCTTCTCCGTTTTTAACGCATCATAAATATATAGACTCATAGACATGATAGATATAGACTTAGAGGCATGATAGATATAGACTCAAAGATATGGATTGGATTAGCATTGAAAAGTAAATTTTTCTAGCTATGTGTTTCGTCCGTCCGTGTGTCAGCATGATAGCTCAAAAGCTAAAGTCCAGAATTTAATACAAAATATATAATACATTTAAGAAAAATATTAAGAAATTTCTAGATTCTCTATTTATTTTGAGTAAGATTCGACCAAACTTCGGGTAGCTTTCTGGTAGCGAAGAAAAGAAATACTTTATTTTAGTTGTTTGTAATTTATATCTATATATTTAATGGTAATTGTTTGCACGGGCATAAAAATTTAACAGATTTGGGAGATAGATTTGGGAACTATTTTAAAATTTACTATTTGTATTTATGAATATTTTTAAATCTCAAAAAAGTAAATCAAAGTAGAAGCGTATGCCCTCACTAAATTAACTTTTATTTTAAGTTTAAAGACCACAACTTAAAGCTGGAAAATTTTTCAAATTTTTTTAATAAAGATAATAATTATAGGGAATTTATATTTATAGATAATAAAAATGACACAGTAGATAAAGGAATTTTATTTAGTATTATTTTACTACATAGAAAACAAATTTTAATAATGAAGCTTTTAAAATGCGTAAAAAGTACTTAAGGTGACTAAAGTAATCTTTAATGGATTCGAGAAAGCTTTCTTGTATACACATTAATTAAAACCCAGAAATTCAGAAAATGAAAAAATATAACAGAGTACAAATAATTACAAGAGTGTGCACTTGTACTTTATCAATTTTTTGTGTATTTCGTTCCTTATTATTAATTCTATTCATAAAATTTTAAGAAAATAAAAATATTGTGAAAAATAAAAGCCATTAATTGTTTTATAAAGTACTTATTTTGTTATAAATTCATAACACTAAATTATAATATTATAGTTTCGTACTTTAATGAACATTTATGTTGTTGTTGTTGTTGTTGTTTAGACGGGGGGGAAAGCAAGTCTCCCTTACACCTAGGCCTTGCGGCCTATTATAATAATATTTGTCTGTTAAAATCATATTCTAAAAATTGAAATAATATAAATTAAAAATTTTTGTCAGTACCAATTTCATCAGTAAATATTTGATGAATTTATTTTCAAATTTTTATCTTACTTTGCCATGTGTCTGTTTGGAAAACTAAAATAAATAAAAAGTTATAAAACGAAAGAGTTAAAATGATATTAGGTATAATGTATAATATACCTGATATATATTGCAAAGACCTGGGAATTTCCACCTCCATATCAAAGGGTGGGGAATACTTTTAACTACTGTTGCATGTCTGTTCTGTTAAAAAAAAAAAATCATAAAACCAAATTATAAAATTGTTGCTAACCATTGCTCTTTTTGGCGGAACGGTTTATTAAATTTCAGTATTCCCGTGCATACATATATTACAACGGGTATATTCAAATTGCTCTTCCGTTTGTAACGCATTGATTTCGACGAGCTAGATATAGTTTCAAGGGTACGTATCGGATCAGCATCGAAAAGTAAATCGATCTCGCTATGTGTGTCTGTTCGTCCGTCCGTGTGTCAGCACGATAACTCAAAAACTAAAAGGGCTAGAGTCTTGAAATTAACACAAAATCATTTTTAGACAATTTCTAGGGTCCCTATGTTTTTATACCCTACACCTATAGAATAGGTAAAGGGGTATATTAACTTTGGTATGGTGTTTGTAACCACCTAAAGGAAGCGAGCTAGATATGGAAAAGTATATATATTTGTGATCAGCGTGACCGCCTTAGTCCGTCCGTCCGTCCGTCCGTCCGTCCGTCCGTAGGCACGATAACTCAAAAAATAATTGAGCTATCTTGATGAAATTTTAACTGTAGGTTACTAGGACTGAAAGTACGGCGGGGATTGCATATTGGTGAAATCGGCCCATGGGTTCGGATTCTGGACCTTTTAATCGGTTTCAGGGCTAACGAACAAATATAAAAAATCACGATAACTCAACAACTAATGACGCTATCTTCATCAAATTTGTGCTGTAGGTTACTAGTAATGAAACTACTTCGGGAATTGCGTAAGGTCGGGATTGGACCATGGGTTCGGAACCTAGAACTTTTTGATCGAATTTAGGCCAAACGAGCATAATTCCGAAACCAATGAAGATAGAACCTCCAAATTTAGTATCAGGGTGTCCCTTCCTATTTCCTAAGTGTCTTGTGAATTTGGGTCCCATTGGAGTAGTGGGTCGGGGACCAGCCACACATTTCCGAAGACCTTAAAGCATATCTTTAAAATTAATAAAGATAACAACTTGAAAAAATGTAGAAGCTTCCAATTTGCCACAAGGGTGTTCTTTACTATCTCTTGCGTGTTCCCCTAATTTGGGATCAATTGGAGTGGTGGTTCTGTACCCCTCTCAGACCTCCCAAGTTTTAAAGGCTTATAATCGAAATTACTAAAAATAGTTACTTAAAATTAGGATAGACCGTTCAAATTGTGTACAAGGGTTAACTAGTACTATAAGTACAGCGCGGACTATATAAGGGCGAAATCAGCCCAACGGTTCGGATTCCGGACCTTTTAATCGATGTCAGGGCTAAGGAACATATATAAAAAATCACGATAACTCAACAACTAATGAGGCTATCTTCATGAAATTTGTGCTGTAGGTTATTGGCAGCTAAACTACGGCGGTGATTACGTACGGTGAGGATTGGGCAATGGGTTCGGAACTTAGAACTTTTTGATCGAATTTAGGCCAAACGAGCATAATTCCGAAACCATAATTCCGAAACGAGCATAATTCCGATACCAATGATCTTTTTTTTTTTTGATTCTTAAAATTTTATATTCATTTTCTCTATCAAAATTGCCAACTTTTGTATTAATTTTTGTAACATACGTGGGTTGCAGACGAATTTTCATGCCGTAGAATGCCATTTAAACTCTTCAAAACCAGCTATCCTAGCCCTATGTGAAACGCAAGTTAGTGGCCAAAAAGATAATTTTAGTATTACAGGCTACTCAATTGTTTCACACTTCGTCCCTAAAAGAGGCATCGCTATCTTCATTAAAAATGACATAGTTTTCAACATTCTTCATAAATATAAAGCTTCTAGCCCAACCTTCCATTACATTTGGGTCAAAATTCTCGTTGGAAAACATGTCATACATTTCTGTTTCTTATACAGATCACCCAACTCAAATGAACATGAAACTGCTACGGAGATTGAAAATCTCTCTAACCAGATTAATGAAATTTTGGAGTCATGCCCAAAAACTGAAATAGTTCTGGCTGGGGATTTCAATATCCATAACAGAGATTGGCTTCATTTTTCAAGTAATTCTTCTTTGAGCCAAAACTCAATTGGGAAGCAAGTTGAACTGTTCTCATCAATGTTCCACCTTTCTCAACTTGTTCAAAATCCCACTAGGATCCCTGACCGTGCTGATCAAGAAGGTTACCTCTTGGATCTGTTTCTGACTACACATCCTGAAAAGTATGTGGTTTCAGTTGGTTGTCCACTGGGGGGCTCCGACCATTGTTTGGTGAAAACAAGCTTCCATATTAACACAGTGATCAATGGAAAGACTCCTCCCAAAAAACTGGTATGGAATTATAATCGTGCCAACTGGGAAGGTTTAAACAACTTTTTTAAAGATTTCGATTGGTCAATGTGTTTTCGCAACAAGAATGTTAACTTTGCTGCAAATGCGATCAGTGAAACCATCTTGCTTGGCATGAGGTTGTTCATACCTCACTCCATGAGAAGTATTCAGCGAAAACCAAATGCATGGTTCAATCGCATTTGTAGTAAAGCAATTCATAATAAGGAGGAAGCTTTTAAACGTTACCAACACAATCGGTCGGAGTCTCACAGGGCCAACTATATAGTGGCCAGAAATAGATGCAAGAGAGTTATCAACAAACAAAAGTTCTTATTCAACCAAAGAATAAAACGTAGGTTGCTCCACATGCCAAAGAACAGCAAGTCCTTTTGGACTTTTACAAAGGGGTTTAAGGAGGACGTAAGCGATTCCTCTTTTCCCCCACTTGTTGATAAAAATAACAGAATTGTGTCAGATTCTAAAGAAAAAGCAAACTTGTTTGGTGAACAATTTGCTTCTAATTCAACACTGCCCCAGTCAACACAAAATCCACCTCATATTCCACGCGTTGGCTGTTCCTTTGGTAGAATTTACTTCAGGACACGAACAGTGATGAAAATATTGAAAAATCTTGACGCAAACAAATCGGCCGGTCCGGATGGAATCACTTCAATGGTTCTCAAAAAAACTTATTCCACTATTTCAAAACCTCTCCGCAACCTTTTTTTCCTTTCCTTTACTTCGGGTACTCATCCTGCCCAATGGAAAGTTGCGAATGTTTTTCCAATTCCAAAAAAAGGCAACAAAAGCGATCCCTCAAACTACCGCCCTATTGCTATAACCTCGGTCCTTTCCAAAGTAATGGAAAAAATTGTAAACATAAAGCTTCTGAAATACCTTGATCGCAAAGGTTTGCTCCATGATCGACAATACGGGTTCAGAGCCCGTCGTTCAACCGGTGATCTCATGACTTACCTTTGCGAGAAGCTAAATATCAGTCTTCACCACTCTGGTGAATCTGATGTTGTAGCCTTGGATATATCTAAAGCTTTTGACCGAGTATGGCATGATGCTTTAATAGCAAAATGCGAGGCTTTAGGTTTAGGTAGGGTTTTTCTAAAATGGATTGGAGATTTTCTCTCAAATCGCACAATTCGTGTACTTGTGGATGGTTATACATCCAACCAATTTCAAATAAATGCTGGTGTCCCCCAAGGATCTGTTCTATCCCCAACTCTTTTCTTAATATTTATCAATGACTTACTTTCAATAACCTCCAATCCAATTCACAGTTTCGCAGATGACAGCACCCTTGTGGCTTCCTATGAATTTGATAGTCGCTGTAACATTAATCATCAGATTAACACAACAGCAAAAAATTTCATGACTAGTGAGCTAAACAATGATTAAGCAAAAATCCAAAAATGGGGAGAGTGTAACCGTGTTGATTTCAACACAAAAAAGACCCAATGCTGTTTAATCTCGCGGAAAATTGCAATATCTACCCCCAGCTTGTCATTTCAGGGTATACCTTTGCAGCACACAACAGACCTGAACATTCTGGGTATCGGGTTAAACCAAAAATTGACCTGGTCAAACCACATTTTTGGTATAGCTAAAGATGCAGCTAAATGTTTAGGTTTTTTGTTTCGCTGTAAAACTTACTTTACTGCACCTGATCTTCTAAAAATCTATAAAACTTACATTAGACCAAAAATGGAGTATAATGCACATATTTGGGCTGGAGCCTCCCAAACCGCACTGGGATATCTCGATAAAGTGCAAAATAGAGCTATCCGTCTTATAAATGATCCCAGTGTTACCTCATCGCTCACTCCACTTAACCATCGGCGAACCGTTTGGTCACTAACTCTGTTTTATAGATACCTCGTAAGGACGAACACCTGTTCCAATGAAATCAAACAATTAATGCCTCCCCTAAAAGTTTTTCAACGTGAAACAAGGAGTGCGACAGATGCTCACCCCTACTCTGTTGAATTAGTAAGATGGCGAAACACGGCTTATGGAAATTCGTTTGTTGTGCGTACATCGCGATTATGGAATCAGTTACCATGTAATGTGTTTCCCAAAGTTGGTAGTTTTTATATGTACGATCCAATAAAGTTTAAGAAGAACATTAACATCCATCTTCATGACTTTCCCTTAAATTAATTCCTTTATCCATCATTATTCAAACTCCTAAATCCTAATCCTAATCCTAATTTCCTTCCCAATCCCGATCCTAAAAACCAAACAATACATTTGTATTTAAGGTCCATACCAAGTTTGGTTTTAAAAAAAGGTGGGTGGTTTTAGTTGGTTAAAGTCCAACACTCCCCAGATGAACCCCGTACAGTGATTCTGGGCGGCTTTCGATGCTTTCCATCAACCTTCGCAAAAAAAAAAAAAAAAAAAGATAGAACCTCCAAATTTGGTATCAGGGTGTCCCTTCCTATTTCGTAAGTGTCTTTGAAATTTGGGCCCCATTGGAGTAGTGGATCGGGGACCAGCCACTCAGTTCTTAGGCCCTTAAAGCATATTTTCGAAATTAATAAAGATAGTAACTTGAAACAAATGTAGAAGCTTCCAATTTGCCACAAGGGTGTTCTTTACTATTTCTTGCGTGCCCCCCTAATTTGGGATCAATTGGAGTGGTGGTTCAGAACCTCTCTTAGACCCCCCAATGTGTAAAAACTTATCATCGAAATTAATAAAACTAGTAACTTAAAATTAAGATAGAGCGTTCCAATTGTGTACAAGGGTTAACTAGTATTGAAAGTATGACGGGACTGCATATGGACGAAATCGTACCATAATTTCGGGTCCTGGAACCCTTGAAAAGTTCAAGGACTAACAAACATATATCTTACAAACACCATAACTCAAAAAATAATGCCGGTATTTTGATGAAATTTAACAGTAGGTTACTAGTAATGAAAGTACCATGGGAATTGGTTGTGGTCGAGTTTAATTTCGAAGCCAAAGAATATATTTCCTATATCCTATGTGTCTCCGAAATCTAGACTTAATTGTAGTGGTTCAGCTATGTTCAAAGGTACTTGCTGCATTTATGTAAAATTTATTATTATATTTAAATGAATTATATCAAAAGGTCTTAATTTGTAATTGTATTTTAGAAATACATTTATTGCATATTTTGAGTTTATAAGCTTTTATGAGGTATATAAACTAACCATTTAAAATAATTGCAATTTTGAAAAATTTGGATTAATAAATATATTATGCTTTGATTATCTTTTTATCACAAAATTTAATAATTAGAATTTTTTCATTTTGTAATTTAATTGGAATAAATATATTTTCATTTATTTCAAGTTTGTTTGTTTTTTAATATTTTTAAATAGATAAATTAGTAAGAATTTGTAGTATTTTTTAATAGATAGGGTAATTAGAAAATGTTTTTAGTATTATACAGTTAATTTGGTTAGCTATGTCTTACGATCAAATTAATAACAGCTTCTATGGTGTTAAAATGACTTATGGATATGTCCTTAAATTTGAACCAAATAGGTGTAGGGTATTTCTAAGTCGGTTGCACCGACTGACTGTTTCTTTACTTGTTTTGGTTAAAATCGGACAACATACAACTTCTTTGCACCAATATGAATTCGTTCAAAACTAATTATACTACGAGAATGAAAATTGCACACGGTTAGTTATATAATGAATCGAGTACTTATAGGAAGTTTCAACATCTTCTGGCTTCAATCTTCTGTATCGGGGCTGCTATTTAACTTTTTGCACCAATATGAAATTCTTCAAAACTAATTATACTACAAGGATGAATATTACACACGGTTAGTTATATAATGAATCGAACACGTATATGAAGTTCCCAAATGTTACAGCTTCATTTTCGGGCAGCTGCTATACAAAGTTGTCAATTCGATAACTGTGAATATAAATGAAGCTACGAGGTTAAAATTAAGACTGGGAGGTAAAGCAATAGGGCAAGTTGCTTGACAAAGGATGTCCAGCTTTTAGCCATTTTTTTTTCCTTTTTTTTTATGGTTTTTTATGGTTTTTTTTTTTAAACAAAAATTATGGGGTAGGATGAGTAAAATTTGTAACTAAATTTTTTAACTATTTTATAAGGGAATAAGCATAAGGGAAATAAATAACGGTTTATTTTATTTTATACATCATAGTGGGTATGCACGGGTATCTAAAAGTTGACAAAAGCAACTATTATCTTCCTCATTTTTAATATTTTAAAATTTTTATTTTTTGTATTAAGCGAGTTCCGAATTTTTCAAACATAGTTTCATTAAAATGCTTTTCACATATGCGGAAATCAACAGACATTTTCTGATATTAAAGATCTAGTTTATTGATTTTTTTCAACCATAAGCGGTAGGTATTGTTTTTTTTTATTTATTAATAAATACAAATGTTCCTTATGTAATTCTGATAGTTATATAATTAGGAATAAACAGCAAATTAAGAATAAAAACATTATAGGTAATACGAATAGTTTTATCTTATTGGGTAATTCTTATTCCCAGTATGGTAGTCGTAGAGTATATACCTGTTTTAATCAAAGGATTTTTCTTTAATAGAGGAGATAGTAAGTAATTGTATTAGCGTATATAAAATTATACTTTTATTGCTTTTAATCTTTTGTAATTTTTATTATGTACATTATGTACTTTCTATTCTTCTATAATTAATAAAGAACAAAGTTAAAGTAAAGTCAGACATAAACGAGGAAGAGTGTAGTAGAGTAGACTGTGTCAACTCTGGGATACCCGTATGATCGTAACATATACATTATATCATCCGGTTAATTACTTTTGCCAAAATTTCAAACATACAGCTTTATTAAGTGTAGTGGAATACTGGCATAAAAGAAGGAGTTGTATATTTATTATATGTAATAAACTATTTTTGGCAAAATTTCAGACACCCAGCTTCATTTGGTGGAGAGTAATGCTCATATAAAATATAAAATCATTCAAAGGCGCCGAATTATATCTTTCTTTTTTTTTTGTTTAGTTCAAATGTTCAATGATATGGAGATTAAAATCTTATTAAATTTTATTTTTTTTTATCTTAACAAGTGAACGAGAATTAAAATTCTGGTGACAAAAAAATAGTTAGCACATTCTTTACTCTTCAAGTCTTATACTAATTTTTCAAAATTCACAGTATTCTTTTATTAAAACGACATTCGTTTATTACGACGAATATTTCCCGTCTCATCATGGTCCTTATAAGCGAAAAGTACTGTATAAAAATATTTTGTTAATTGTATATTGTTGGTCCTTTTTGTTAAGTTTTTTTTAAAAAAACGGGTTTTGAAATATATTCTGTAGTTGCCATTACGTTTAAGAGAATGATACTAAAAATATATTTCCAAAATATAAAAAAAACAATAATCTTTCTTAAAAAAATAATTTGTAATTTAAATGATTTGTTACTTAGACAAAGCGTATTAAAACATTGTAATTGTTTTTTCTTATGTTGCTACGATTAAGTTTTTAAAATAATATTTTTTTAAATAATTTTGTTTAAAACAAACAGTATATTTAAAATAATTGAAAATACCTAAACCAAAAAACTACCTTCATTAAAAAAAATTATTTTTTCATTAGGTTCAAACCTAAATAAAATGTACGGCGTATAATTTCTGTCAAAAAATTTATAAATAAGTAGGTACATGAATTTACATCAGAGCAGCCAAAATACGCGTAACGCGATGTACTGTACCTCGGATTTTTTAAATTTAGAAATTGACAAAATGTATAAAAATATTATTATTGGTTATATGTATATTATATTCTATAATATGTTTGTAAAACCAAAAAAATTACCTTCATTAAAAAAAATTATTTGTTCATTAGGTTCCAACCTAAATAAAACGTACGACGTATAATATCTGTCAAAAAATTTAGAAATAAATAGGTACATAAATTTACATTAGAGCAGCGAAAATACGCGTAACGCAATGTACAGTATCTCGGATTTTTAAAATTTACAAATATTGACAAAATGTATAAAAATATTATTATTGGTCTTTCTTATATTTCTAATATTATGTTTTAAAAAATAATATTTTTTTAAAATAATTTTTATTAAAAAATATCTTATATTCAAAATACCTATAAAATGAAATTAAAAATATTTTTTGTAGGTACTAAATTAAGACATTCAAATAAATATTTTTCGATAAATTAAAAACTCTACGCGCGTATCGATTTAAGGATATTTAAACAGACGTATTGACGTACTGCCGTATAAAAATTGTACGTCGTATGTTTTGATTTCATTCTAATAATTGAAAAGTTTATTTTACATTCTAAACATCGAATAATATTTTTTTATAATAAAAAACTATTTTTAGTTTTACTTTGACAAAAAGAACGAATTTTATATAATACATGCGTTCCTTTTAGCAAAAAGTGTAGATGAAGAGTAGATAGGACTAGTTTGTAAATGTAAATCTAATTTTTGTTTAAAAAGTCCATAATTGTCAGATTAATTGTCATGCATATATTTGACATTTTAAAACTATGTCAAAGAAGTTGATTATATTTAATATATTTAAATATTGAAAATAAAGTGAAAAAATTAAGGTTTATTGCTGAAATAAATTTAAAGAATATTATATAAAATTGAAGATCTTATTGTTTATCAAATAAAAAATAAGATTTAACATTACCTATTCAAGTGAAAATTCTTTTATTCTGAAAAATTTTAACTAAAGCCATCTGCCGGAAATTATTTAATTATCATCTCATCTACTCGTTGCTGCTGGTGTAGCAACTCTGAAAGTAGTTGAGAGTAGAAAAGAGTTTACTATTACTCCTCATAAAGAAACGCAAGCAATAACATTTGTTTGTTTTAAGAAACTTATGAGTCATGGCTCATGACCATACATAGAAATATATTTTGGTCAATGATAACTTAGGAAAAATTAAATAAATAAACTAGACAAAAAGGCATAAAGTAAACTAAAGAATTCAGAATCATTTTTTGCATGCTTTTCAGAATTTTAGATAGGCATACATTTGAAGAAAAAATTTCAGATTTTATTATTGAAATGTAGTTTCTACTTACTTACTAAAAATGGAATAAGGAGAGGAAACATTTGTTACAAGTTAAAACTAGGTACATATATTATAAATCTTAAAATTGAGATTTAAAAAAACAAATTGCGGCTTCAATATAATATAATACTAAGTTAAGTACTAAACTTATTAATCATGATGTGTTAAATTTTGTTGTACATGTTATGTATTCATAGAGCTTTTTAATTAGCACATACAACATAGTTCACATCTCACTAAAATGTTTAGAAAAAAATACAATTTTCTATATGAAGGACAGCTTTAACTCGGATTTTGGCTACTTGACTTCAGTAAATATATAGGTATATGTTTAGAAATATAATCGAATTTTTAGAACATTATATATTAGAACAATATTTATATTTACAATTTAAATAGCTGTTTTTTGTTATTAGTTAATTCAATTAATTATTTATTAGTTAATTCAATAGCTAATATTGTTCCTCTGCTTCTTTCCAAAACTCCAAAGAAAGATTGCGCAGGTTTTTACTACTCCTACCAAATTATTAAAAAAAAATATTTAATTTAAATTGTGAATCGTTGTATTTCTGTTTTATATGTATGTATATCAAAACAGAAATACAACGATTCACAATTATATCTTTAAATATAAAATTTATATAAAACGAGGAAGATTATAGTTGCCGTTGTCAACCTTAGATACCCGTGCATACCCACTAACCGTTATTTATTTCCCCTATGCTATTATAAATATTACAAAAAAAATATAAGAAAGTAAAATAGTTAAAAAAAATTTAACTTATTATCCCATAATTTTTGCTTAAAAAAAACAAAAGATCAAATAAAAAAATTAAATTTTTAATTCATTATACCTACCATCATTTTTGCTTAAAAACAAAAAGAAAAAAAAAAAGGCCAACCCTAAAAGTTGGTCCGAGTGATGTCCAACTTTGCCAACTAACTTGCCCTATTACTTTATCTGCCCAGTTTTGATTTTAACCTCGTAGCTTCATTAGATTCACAGTTATCGAATTGACAACTTTATATGGCAGCTGCCCGAAAACGGGGCCGTAACATTTTGAAACTCCATATAAGTGCTTGTTTCATTATATAACTAACAGTGTGTAATTTTCATCCTCTTAGTATAATCAATTTCCAAGAAATTCATATTGGTGCAAAGAAGTTGTATAGCAGCCCTCCGAAAATGTGGCTGTAACATTTTGAAACTTCATGTAAGTGCTCGATTCATTATATAACTATCAGTGTGTAATTTTCATCCTCGTAGTATAATCAGTTTCCAAGAAATTCATATTGGTGCAAAGAAGTTGTATGGCAGCCCCCCGAAAATGACAAAACTAACCGTGTGTAATTTTTATCTTCCTGGTATAATTACTTTTGAAGATATTCATATTGATTTACATAAGTTGTGTGGCAGCTCCCCGAAACCTTGGTCTGGTCTTAGCCAAAAAGAATAGGGAACCTCAAAAATGTCCAAAAAATGTTTCGTGTGAATTTCGAAACTCTTTTTCAATTTTATCTCTAATAATTAATTTTTAATTCACGAATATATTAAACTTAAGCAAAATTAGCTTCATATGATCATATTCATATAATGATCATCATGATAGATAATAATCATCATATTCATAATGATTATATCTATCAATATCAATAATAATAAAAAAATCTTTGTGTTCTTTTTTGCTTATCTTAAATAAACTACGCATCATTTAAATCATATGAAATTCTAACTCGAAATCGTTATCTACAAAAAAAAAAAAAAAAAAATCATATAATTTCATGTTAAATACAAGATGCATAGCAAAATTTCAAATTTTTATATTAAAATATTGGAGTTATAAAAGTTAGTTGTTGGAGAGCTACCCGAAGTTTTGGTCCGATCTCAACCAAAAAAAATAGGGAACCTAGAAATAAATTGAAAAATATTTTGTGAAAATTTCAAAACTGTAGTTCTTTTAGTTTTTGAGTTATCGTGCTGACACACAGACGGACGGACGGACGGACAGACACACATAGCTAGATCGACTCATTTTTCGATTCTGAGCCGATACGTACCTTTGACACTATATCTAGCTCGTCTAGATCGATGCGTTACAAACGGAGGAGCAATTTTAATATACCCTATGTCATATATGTATGCACGGGTATAAAGATAGTTACTACAAATCTTTAATATTGAAGCTTTCTAAAAAATAAAAACGTCATAAATAACATAAACACAAAATCCTTCCCGACTATTTACTTAAAAATATTTGCAAACAAATAAATTTTTCTTTATCCGAATTTCATTTTTTTTTTCATTTATTTATTTATCTATGAACAATTCCTTACCACATACAATGTGATTTTACTCACTAATCTGCCTGTTTTCAAGTGTGGGAGCAAAATATTTTGTATTATGATATAAACTATTAATGATATAAATTATAAAATATATTTTTTTATTAGATAGAATCCGACCAGGGTTTAAACCCGAGACCCTTAACTACTACGCCACCGATCGGATATTTCTTTTTTAATAAATAAAAAAAAATATTTTTTGATATATTTAAATATTTATAGTTAAGTTCGTTTCACATTTCTTAATGTAGGTTTTCATGAAAGTCCCTGTAGTAGCCGATGTACTAAATTGTTTGTTTTTTACTCTTAATCATAAAGGACACATAAAACATTTTAAAAAATTTTCTCTTTTTGTCATTTTAAGTTTTAACTTTAACTTTATTTAATATTTTCTTTTATTATTATATAATTTAATTTTTGACTTCCTGACCTAAAAAAAGAAGAGAAAAAAAAGTTAATAATAAAAATAATTTGGTTTTCTTTCCGTTTTTAATTTCTTTTCTCATTTTTAATTATCCTGAAGATATTTTGTGCAAATTTCGTTGTTTTTCCAGAAGACACCACAATTCAAAAAAATTAAATTCTTTATTTAAACTAATCAACGAATGCAAAATGACAGTGAAATTTGAGTAAATAAACCCTTTTATTATATTTGGAAAATAATGATCTACACTTTCCACAAACTACTTTACTTACTAACAGAAAATTATAAAAGTTTTGAAACCTCTTAGTTTTAACCCTTTTTGCTTAGATAATAAAATTCTAAGAAAAATTCCGAATTTTGCTGAAAGGCACGACTTTGAAACCTTTCCCATTCAAGGGCTGTTAGGATTTAAATTTAAAAATTTCCTGTTCATAAATCAGTAACTTTAATCATCAGAGTATATTAGTATTTCCAAAATTAAACGTTAAAATTAAAACTTCAACATTATATAACAGCATATTGTTAACTAGGATTATATTTTAACTATCGATTTCATTATTATTCAGAATAAAAGCTTAGTGTATGAGTACTGTTCACAAAAATTTCGCTCCCGAATTTTTTCCTTTTATATATTCGAGAAAAAAATTTTTGTAAAATATGATTATGAAGTCATAAGACTTAAATAAAAAAAAATATTATAAATTATATTTTTAAAAATGCACTAAAAAATAATAGATGTATTAATAATATCAGTGGCATTTGTTGTCGTAGATGAAATAACGAAGAAGAAGAAAAGAAAGGGCTACCATTAGAATAAATTGTTATTTGAAGTAAAAACCTGTAAAAGCAAGATTTCACAAGATGTAAACGTTTATGCAGTTAAATAAAACTAGTATTATACCTGACAGAGTTTGTGAACAAACGGTTCGCCAAAGCTTAAGTGGAATGAGCGATGAGGTAACCAACACTAATCACTAATGAAATAATCAATTTTTTGATAAATGGGTGTTTTTTACTAATAAAATTTCATATATTTGCTGTCAAATACAGTGTTGGTGCATCAAAACTTGTGATAATTTGATTATTTCATTAGTGATAAGTTGTTAGCGCAATAGAGCCCAGATCAATTTAGAAAAAAAAAAATCTTATAGAAAGCACAGTCAAATAATATTCAAATTCACTCAATAAGTGTTATAATAAATAATGCTCGGTTGACTCTTTAATTTAAATGAATTTTAACCTCATTAATAAAAATCACTATATGAAAATTTTTATATTCGTATTATTTAAAGTAAATGATTTCTGTTTTTCGGTATAGTTTCTTAAGTTGAATTTTTCTTATTGAACCCATTATTTTCTATTCTTAAAGTATTAATTTGCTTAAGAATTGCTGTATTGATTGAAGCATATTCAGATGATTGTAAGCCATTTATTACATTACCAATTAGATTTGCCTGAAAGATAAGGTATTTAAAAAATGATTTCCGTTAATAATATATATTTAATAAAGCGCCTAAGTTAAAAAAAAGGGACTAAGTAAGAATAAATTTGACGTCAGAATATTTTAAATGAACTAAAATAAATTAATTAATATTTAAAAAAATATGTATTTATATATAATCAAGCTAGCATATTTTTTTGTAACTTGATTGATATTGAACCAACTTCTTCAGCATAATGTGTATTATTAACTAACTTTGAAAACTTAAGTCAAAAAATTTAAAATAAATAACAACATGAATTTAAACAGTTTTCATAATGATGCATTTTTACTTAAATATTTAATTTAGTTTATGTACATATTTTATTTAATGAAATACTTGAAAGGAATCTTCAACGTTTTTATAATGCGTACAGAGGTAAATGTTATTTTAGGTACCTGCAAGTTTTGAATTACGAGTAATTATATACTTTTATATGAACTTGCATGTGTCTATAGGTTTATTATTCATTCTGTAATTTAGTGATATATTTATATAAGAAATTTGCCCATAAATTGATAAGAATTGTATGGGTGCAGGGGTTAGCGAAGTGGCTTCTGGTGTAAACAGCTCTAAGTTCGATCCTCGTTAAAAGATAAATTTTTTTTTTAATTTAACAGAAGTAATAAAAAAAATTACAAATAAAATTTATTTTTTTAGATAGTTTCTTTACAAATTTGTACTTTAAAAATTAAAATACTTCACTTTAGTAATGTAAGCCATAGACTTAATTTTATATACACGATCATTTTCATATAAAAATTTTAAGTTTTTTTTTAAGTTAATCCGTACATTTTTGGTTTATTAATTTAAAATTTATACAAGTAGGTTACTTAAATAAAAAACAAAACTTTTCTTATTAAAATTAAAAAAAAAATTCACCATGAAGTGAACGTGAACCAACGACGCCAAAATTTTATAAAATACGAAACATACAAAAGAAGACTACCTAACTTATTCATCTTCAAATTTTTAAAATGCAACCAGAAATTAATCAGTCATTTGTTTTTGTTTATTTTTTCTGTATGTGTATATTGGAATCGAAGCATAATCTGCGTAATCCAAAATGTAACGACTACGAAATGTTTTGTATAAATTATAGTATAATGTGTCTAATTGTATGTTTATTTGTTGTAAGATAATAATCTCATATGAATAAGCGAGTGCGTATTTTGTTTTTGGTGTATATACAAATGAAAGCAAAAAATATTTAAGTGAATATTTTTCATTAATGACATTAGTTTTTCTAATTTCTAATTAATTTTAATATTAATGTGTATGTATGCAGAAAAATGATAAAAGACCATAAACCAAAAACTATGTATAGGTATATCGTTTTATTATTCATTGTAGATATTATCATAAGAATTACTATCAAATAAAATTTGAATACCTATTTGTATAGATCCCTTTACCAAGTTTTCTTTAAAAATGAAAACATATATTCAAAACCATTATATGTTATTATAATGGTTTTGAATATATGAATAAAAGTGTTTTAATATAAAAGTAAAGGATTAAGACTAACTGAAAGAAGAACTGCCTCCCATTTCAGCAATTTACTTTTATTCTAAAACACTTTTAAATGCAAAAGATCTACCATGTATTTTTGGTTAATAAAAACTTTCAATATTTTAAACTTAAAAGTTTTCAAACATTAAAAGAACTGTTTCTTATACCAGCAATTTACTTAAATATTAAAACAGTAACAAATTCCCAAGATCTACCTTAAATTTTTTATTTTCTATATTTTAGGGGGCAAGTACTACTTTAATAAAATTATATATTGAAAAAAATATTTTTTTTTATTTTTTTATTTTATTTTTGATTTCAATTCAAAAATATATCTCTTTTTAAAAAATAATATCGTATTTTATATAAAAGAAATAATCCTTAAATTAGAAGGATTATATACACTTTATTCGAAATATATACAAAATAATTTTTTTTCTACTTTGAAAAAAAAAACTCTAAAGCTTTCTCCCAAACTCGCATATACTTATACATAAATTCTTCGAGAAAAAGGAAATACTTCTTTTTCACTCCAACTCTACCCAGATATTCAGAAAAATCAGAAATTCCCTTTTTTGACCAACAACAGCAACTACACATTTCTAACTAAGTTCATTCTAACAAAATTTCTAGAGGTGAATGAAATTATGCTACATTACAAATTAGTTGCATGGCAGCTCTTTCAATTTCTTAAACAGATTGGCTCAATTTCAATAGAAAAGACTTGCATAAAATTATGGCTCTAGCTATATCTGAATCGGTTCACTTTTTGTTTATTATTTGATCCACTTGAGTAGATATCTAACCCTTTTCTTTTACAACATTAAAAATGTAATGTCAAATTTATTGTACCCTGTGAAATACGTCCATGTGGTAAAGTAAATATTAAAATTTAATGATTTCATTTTAAATTCCTGAATTCACTTTGGCCGCTTTTTATGCAAATGCTTTATATACTTTGCATTTAGTAACTATCAGCGTTTACTATTTGCAAATTAGTAAAATAAGTAATTAATAACCGATCGAACAACTTACATCAACTTTACTCCACTGAGTCGGTGCCCCGAATGCATTTTTTTGAACCGCTAATTTTGCAAACTCTTGTAATATTTCCATCGGACAGTTAGGCAATGATCCAATTGTTTTAGCAGCTCCTCTGAAATTTTTTAATTTTTGTGTCTAATTTCAAACATTTTTTAAATAATGATTCAAAACTTACTTAAAAGCATCCGCATGTATTCTTGATATATCTGATCCTTTAAAGAAACACAAAATTTGGCCTAAAATTTCTAAATCATATTGAGAAAATTTTTCTGGATATTTGTTAGTCCATTCAGTTTTAATTTTTTGTGCAATTAATTTCAGCTTTTAAAGAATAAAAAAAAAATTTTATCTTTAGTTTTTGGTACGTTCAATTAATTTAAATCGTTCTTCTGATATGAATCAATTTAATATAACTTAAAAGTTCACTCTGTCCGCCCGTCCGTATGTTTTATGTCCGTTTGAAATAAAAAAAAAAATTTAACTACGGCGCAAAAAAATTAATATCATCGAAGAACTTTTTTCTATAGCTTTATCCGTTTCAGAACTACAGCCCTCCGAATCCGAAAAAACCCTTTATTTAAATTTTTATAACAAGAGTTCTGCTAGATATAGTGTCAAAGGTACGTATCGGATCAGCATCGAAAGGTAAATCGATCCAGCTATGTGTGTCCGTCTATCAGTACGAGAATTAGAGAAAAAAACCGTAGGAGCTATAGATTCGAAACTTATAAAAAGTAATTTTTAGACAATTTGTAGGTTCCATATTGTTTTTGGTTAAAATCACCCTATTGTTTTTGGTAGCTGCCATACATATTTTTTGAATTTATATGAATATTTTCAAAATTAAAAACTTTTCAAAATAACAAATTGTATAGCTCCTTCAGTTTTTGAGTTATCGTGCTGACGGCTAGATCGATTTACCTTTCGATGCTGATGCGATACGTACCTTTGACACTATATCTAGCTCATCTAGATCGACAAACGAAGGCGTAATTTTAATATACCCGTGATCTTATTTGTATGCACGGGTATAATGAATTTTACGAAAGAAAGTATTTCAACCAAACTGTCTGGTTTTTCCATTATATTTTCTTTTACTTTCTTTTGTAGAACTCTTATTTTGAAAAATAAACTGAAAGCAAAAGAACTGTACTGCAATGTTATTGTTGAGTGTCATATAATATACTTTTAAATATATATATTTCTATATATATGAGAAATCTCAATACTTCAATAACATAATATCTTATTAGTATTAATTGTTATACATATAATTTGTATTATCAGCAATATCGACCTTTTTATATCCTACACATATGGAATAGGTAAAGAGGTATATTAACTTTGGTATGGTGTTTGTAACCACCTAAAGAAAACGAGCTAGATATAGAAAAATACTATATTAATAAACTGAAAGCAAAAGAACTGTACTATATATCTGATTTGAAATACTATATATTTGTGATCAGCGTGACATCCTGAGTCGATATAGCCATATCCGTCCGTCCGTAGGCACGATAACTCAAAAAATAATGGAGCTATATTGATGATTTAAACTGTAGGTTACTAGTACTGAAAATACGGCGGGGATTGCATATGGGCGAAATCGGTTCATGAGTTCAGATTCTGGACCTTTTATTCGGTCCAAGGTCTAACGAACATATATAAAAAACGAGGAAGATTATAGTTGCCCTTGTCACCTTTTAGATACCCGTGCATACCCACTATGGTGTATAAAATAAACCGTAATTTACTTCCCTTATACATTTAACTCATTACCCCATAATTTTGACGTAAAAAAAAAAAAAAAAAATTAACAAAAAAAAAAAAAATCACAAAACAAAAAACAAAATTTTCATTCATTGTCCCATAACTTTAGCTTAAAAAAAAAAAATAAACAAAAAAAAAAAATTGGCCCACCCTAAAAGTCCGAAGGTCCGAGTGATGTCCAACTTTGCCAAGTAACTTGCCCTATTAATTTATCTGCCCAATTTTAATTTTAACCTTGTAGCTTCATTAGATTCAAAGTTATTGAATCGAAAACTTTGTATGGCAGCCCCCCGAAAATGGGGCCCTAAAATTTTGAAACTTCATATAAGTGCTCGATTCATTATATAACTAACCGTGTGTAATTTTCAGCCTCGTAGTATAATTAGTTTTGAAGAAATTCATATTGGTGCAAAGAAGTTGTATGGCAGCCCCCCGAAAATGGGGCCCTAACATTTTGAAACTTCATATAAGTGCTCGATTCATTATATAACTAACCGTGTGTAATTTTCAGCCTCGTAGTATAATTAGTTTTGAAGAAATTCATATTGGTGCAAAGAAGTTGTATGGCAGCCCCCCGAAAATGGGGCCCTAACATTTTGAAACTTCATATAAGTGCCGGAGTCATTATAAAACTAACCGTGTGTAATTTTCATTCTCGTAGTATAATTACTTTTGAAGAAATTCATATTGGTGCAAAAAAGTTGTATGGCAGCTCCCCGAAGACTTGGTCCGATTTTAACCAAAAACAATAGGGAACCTAGAAATTGTCTAAAAATCACTTTGTGTGAATTTCAATACTCTAGCCCTTTTAGTTTTTGAGTTATCGTGCTGACACACGGACGGACGGACGGACAGACACACATAGCTAGATCGACTAATTTTTCGATTCTGAGCCGATACGTACCCTTGACACTATATCTAGCTCGTCTAGATCGATGCGTTACAAACGGAGGAGCAAATCCAATATACCCGATGTCATATATGTATGCACGGGTATAACAACTAATGACGCTATCTTTATGAAATTTGTGCTGTAGGTTATTGGTAATGAAACTAAAGCGGGGATTGCGTACGGTTGGGATTGGACAATGGGTTCGGAACTTAGAACTTTTTGATCGAATTTAGGAATAACGAGCATAATTCCGAAACCAATGAAGATAGAACCTCCAAATTTGGTATCAGGGTCACTCTTTCTATTTCCTTAATGTTCTTGAAGTTTGGGACCAATAGACCAAACAGTAGAGCAGTAAAGGAAACAAATTTTGCAGAAACTTTGGCCATAACAATAAACTATTTTTGGAAAATTTCAGAAACCCAGCTTCAATAGGCATAGAGTAATGCTCATACAATGGAAGAAGTTGTATGGCAGCTACTCGAACCCACTGCAGTAGACCAACCAAACTTTGCAAAAACTTAAATGGCTGGATTTTAATAGATCGCTATTGCAAAAAACCAATTTGCGAAAATTTAAAGATCCTAGCTCCTTTATTGTCTGAGTTATCATGCGGTTGGATGGACAAAAATAGCTAAATCGATTTATTTTTTGATTCTGATCCGATCCATACACTTGAATTTATATCTATCCCCGTTTTTTCTATGCGTCACAAACGTAATGGCAAATTAAGTATACCTTTTGACTAATACAGGTATAATAAATGTTATACGCTTTTTCCAGAATGATTATATATCTGAAGCTAGATTTTATATCTTAGAAGCTGCAAAATAATAAAGTTTTTTAAAGGCTTTACTTATTCAACAATATACTATTTAGAGTAGAGATTTAGACAGAGAATTCTTGAGAACTTCAAAGATGTCTGCAGATTTGTTTTAATATGTTTTTATGTATTTATCTCTTTTTATGTGAATTTATATGAAAAACTTCACATGATTTTATAAAGAGTTAAACTTATTTCGTAATAAACTAATAAAGAGTTCGCACACATACATATATTATAGAAATTAGAAACAGCTGGGCCCTATTTTATAAAACTATATTAGTCTATTAGTGAATTTCCTAATTTTTTAGTTATTTTTTTAGTTTAGTTATTATAGCATAATTATTTTTCATAAAGTATAATATTTTACTAATGATACACTACTCGTATCGTACATTAATAATTAGTAGTGAATTTTATTATTGCAAAGCTGGTTTCTGTTTCATAAAACTATTAGACTAATAATTTTTTGTCATTATACACTAATAATTATTAGTAAATTTTTATTAGAAAGACTAAAAACTCATATTTAACTGTGAAAATATAGAATAATTAAATACATTTAAGGCTAAGGCTTTCTGTGGTTTTCCCACTGTTTGTTAACGCATTGTTTTTTTATTTATATTAAAAAATTTAGTATTTTATAGTTTATATATAATTTATATATATTAAATTAGTTCTAATAATAGACTAATAGTTTTATGAAATAAGGTATGTACAAAAAAGTTTAAAAAATTTAAAATATACATAAATGGAAAATTTATCAAACCTTTTCGTCATCCTCAAAACCTTGCGCTTTTCCAAAAGTTTTAATTACTTCAATTTCATTAAAAGTTATATTAACTAAATCACCAATTGGTATTTTAGATACAAAATCCCCCATTTCCTTGTATGTTTCTGCTTCAATGTTATCTAATCCATTATTAGCCTAAAAAAGATTTTTAATTACCAAATGTAAGCTAATTTCATTGCATTCTACATCTTTAATTAGATGCCAAACATTGGCAGCAACTTTTTCATTGACATTTTGTTGAGCTATTGTTGGCAAACATTTCTTTAAAATTAGCCAATTTGCATGTATCACTGTTTCACCTGAAATGAATTGTTTACAAATTATTTGATTTCCATTAGATGATATTAAAACTATAATAAGGGTTAAAAAAAATAACGCGTTTCCACAATATTTTCTTTTTAAAGTGAGTTGTCTTCTAAAATGAAGAGAAAAAGTCATATTCAATTAAAAAATTTAAACTTCAGCAAAACACAATTCATCGATTTTTTTGCGCTGTAAGAACATAATTATAAAGAGTTATCAAGCACTAACAACCATCACGATTTTATTTAAAGAAGTAAAAAAAACATTTAGTCGGTGCAACCGACTTAGTAATGCCCTACACCTGATTGGTTCAAATTAAAGTAAAAATCCATAAGTCCATAAAAAACTTATATTAGTTTTATCGTAAGACATAATTAAGAAATTAGTTTTATAATACTAAACAATTTTTCTAATTAATTTATCTACTCAAAAACTTATCTATTTAAAAATACTGAAAAACAAATGAAATAAATGTATTTATAAAGACTCTAGGCTCGTTTATCGCAAGCAATTCATCGCGATGGAATTCATCGCAAGCAATTCATCGCAAGCAATTCATCGCAAGCAATTCATCGCAAGCAATTCATCGTAAGCAATTCATCGCAAGCAATTCATCGTAAGCAATTTATTATTATTTAATTATTTAACTCAGAGTTAAATAATTAAATAATAATAAATTGAGTTAAATATTGAAATAATGATAAATTGTATGATAAATAATTTATTTATTACAACGTTCTAAATTATTAATATTTTTTAATAAATTATATGATAAATTATGATGTCAATAATTAAAAACTTTATTACTATATTAATATTAATAAATTATCGCGGGATTGTTTCGGCTACCAGAATTAAATAATTAAATAATAATAAATTGAGTTAAATATTCAAATAATGATAAATTAAACATAACGAAATTTATTGTGTACACAAAAATAAAAAATGAAAAAACAAAAACAAAACAAAATATAAAGTGAATATTACATTAGGTATCGGATATTCATCGCAATAAACTTCGCGATGAATATTTCCTTGCGATGAATTGCTTCCGATGAATTGCTCGCGATGAATTGCTTGCGATGAATTGCTTGCGATGAACTTTGCTGTGAATTTATTATTGCGATAAACTAGCCGGATACCTTTATAAAATGCAAAATTACAAATTTAGAACGTTATAAATACAAAATTACAAATTTAGAGCGTTTTATACAGTTCAATCAAATTTTACACAAATGCAGCAAATACTTCTCTTTAGGGTTATTAATTAGTATACATTACGTTTTATATAATTCATTTAAATATAAAAATAAATTTTACATACATGCAGTAAGTAAATAAAAAATTTTAAAATTTAAATACACATATATTTTTATAAATAATTATTAATAAAATTTTTTTAAATAATTCAATTAAAAATCTGATATAATAAAACTTAAAAAGAAAATTAAATTTAGTAGTTTCTTAAAAAAATATTTAAGTTTTTTATTTATAAAAAGCTATGTAAAACAAATATATTAAATATATAAAAATATAAAAGAATTAAATGAGACAGCAAATAAAATAGAAAACTCTTGTACCAAATTTCAGATTTCTATCGTTATTAATTTTAAAGATATGCTTGTTAGATCTTCGGAAGAGCATCAGAGGTCCTGAACAACCACGCCAATTAATCCCCAATGTTAGACATTTTTCCCTACGTTTCCATTTTTCCAAAATAGAACACTCTTGTACCAAATTGATTGGAGTATATGCGTGGGGGGAACTATTCCTCCAATTGATCCAACATTTCTAGTTCATGAGGAATATTTGAAAAAACCATTGTACCAAATTTGGTTTTATTTTTGGTGGCGCGAAATAAAGCCATACGAAATAAAGCCATAAAATAACATTATACCATATCATTTTCTAAAATTTTACGAAATAAAGCCATATAGTAAAATTGATAAAAATTCTAGTTTAATAGTAAACAAAGTAAAAAAAAAATAGAAATTGATAATTAAGTGCAGTTATAAATGATAAATACAGGGTGTTTCGCTAATAACCTGCCATAGAACTAGGGTTGTTCTAGGGTTCAAAACCATTATTAATCATTACCCCCCCGCTAACTGAATTATTGAAGCTAGATTTTGAATCCAACACTAAAATGAAAAGAATGGTATAAGAATTCGGATACCTAATTCATTCAAAAAATTAATAAGTTCCTAATTTTTTTTAATACACTGTAATAAAACATGTTAAATAATATTATATTTTCATTACGGGGGCTGCCGCCCCCGAACCCCCGCTAACTCAATTATTGAAGCTAGATTTTGAATCCAACACTAAAATGAAATGAATGGTATAAGAATTCGGATACCTAATTCATTAAAAAAATTAATAAGTTTCTAATTTTTTTAATACACTGTAATAAAACATGTTAAATAATATTATATTTTCATTACGGGGGCTGCCGCCCCCTAACCCCCGCTAACTCAATTATTGAAACTAGATTTTGAATCCAACACTATAATGAAAAGAATGGTATGAGAATTCGGCATAGCTATTTCATACAAAAAATAATCAACCCTAATTAATAAATATAAATATTCTGGAAAAAGCGGCAATCCTGCTTTTGAATTCAACTCTAAAATCCCTCCTAATTGAGAATCCCACATATACACATATATAAATATTCTGGAAAAAACGTAAAACCCTGCTTTTGAAACCAACTCTAAAACTCCTTCCTAACTATTTAAATAAAAAAGTTTGAAAAATTAAATTGCTTCTATTTTCACAAATAAAATTACATTTTTAAATGCGAAATAAAGCCATACGCGAAAAAATTGGCGATATGGCTTTATTTCGCATTTGAATGCGAAATAAAGCCATAATGTCATTTTATGGCTTTATTTCGTATGGCTTTATTTCACGGCGCCTTTATTTTTATTTTTAAATTACTATATTAATTAATTTCGAAGATAAAGCTTTTAAGTCTTGGGCGGTGTGTGAGAGGTACCTGAACCACAACTCCAATTCGTTTCAAATTTTGGTTACACAAAGGAAATATAAAAGAACACCCTTATACCAAATTTTGAGCTTCTATATTTAGTTCAAGTTACTACCTTTATTAATATCGAAGATAAAGCTTTTAAGTCTTGGGCGGTGTGTGAGAGGTACCTGAACCACAACTCCAATTGTGGTACGCTAATTACTACTCCAATTATTCCCAAATTTCAAGGGCACAAAAGAAATAGGAAGAAACATCTATGTATTAAATTTGAAGGTTCTATCTTCATTGGATTCGGAATTATGCTCTTTAGGCAAATTTCGATCGACTCAGAATGTGACGTTTATTCCAAATTTACATATTTTTCTATATCTAGCTTACAAACACCATACAAAAGTTTATATACTCTTTTACCTATTTCATAGGTGTAGGGTATAAAAAAGTATTTATATTAAATTTTGTATAAAAATTTTTTAAAAAAATTTATAAATAAAATAAAATTAAAATTGAATTATTTAGACTTGAAAAGTGTAGTAGAGTAGACTGTGTCAACTCTGGGATACCCGTATGACCGTTATATAAACATTATATCATCCGGTTAATTACTTTTGGCAAAATTTCAAACATACAGCTTTATTAAGTGTACTGTAGTGCTCATATAAAAGAAGGAGTTGTATGGCTGGCAGGAACTCGAACCCGTGGACCAAAATGGCTGGATTCCAATAGCGATGACGGCTATTGCATCAAAACGAATTTGTGAAAATTTCAAAATTCTAGTTCTTTTAATTTTTCAGTCATCGTGGCTAAATCGATTTATTTTTCGATTCTGATCCGATCCATACACTTGAGTCTATATCTACTCCACCCTCCTTCTCTGTGTCACAAACGTAATGGCAAATTTATTATATACTTTGACCTAAAGTCATACGAGTGTAAAAATAAACTAGAAAGTGTTTACTTTTTAAAAGTAAGGTTATTCTTAGCAGGACAATTCTAAATGTAATATTATTTAAAATGACGCAGGGTCATAATTCTCTAAGGGATTTATGGCTCATTTAGTGGGACACAAAACCCTAAGAGACTTAAGGCTCATAGCAATGAGCTAGGGGACTCATAACCATGAAAGTTTTTACTTAGAGTGATGGGTCATAACTCCGTTATACAGCTCTCAGCTAAGACGTTATTAGAAATATTAAAAAAATGTATTTATTTTATTTAAATAACTGTGACGAGTACGAATATATACAGACTGTCTTGAACTATAATATCAAAAATAATTAGCAGACATTTGAGTTGGATTCGAAATTAAAGTATTTTCTTTTTCCAAAATTAAGAAAAAAAAAACAATTTAACATATAGACTACATTTTAAAAGGATATTATTCAACTTTTGAATTTATAAATACTCTGGAAAAACAATCAACTTCCATTTTTTAACTTAAATATGCTTAGTACTATAGAATCTAGAATAGACAAATATATAAATACATATTGTTTTTTAAATATATTTTTATATATTTCAAACTATTTCAAAATAAATTTCGACCTAAAATTATATACGCTCAATCACACAATTTTAGTTATTTGATAATACAACACAAAATTTAATAAAGGGAGTTATAACTCACTCAATAACGGAACTTATGTCCCGCGTAAATATTTTATAAAGTGAGTCAAAAATCCCTTACGGGACTTACCACTAAACTAGTCAAAAGCTCCTAGGGTGTATGGTCCTAGGAGTTTTGATTCTGCACCATTTAAAACATATCGCTTATTTATATGAGTGAAGCTTCATGTTCAAGGTTTTAAAATATATTAATAAATCAAGTATTAACAAAGTGTATATATATATATATATATTATATAAAGCCTAACAGAAAGTGTGTTATAAAGGTTATTTTTGTTTATATGTATTAATATACAGGTAGAAAAAAAAAACTCTTGTCTTGATAGAAAAAAAAAAGTTTTCAAAAATTTATCTATATTGATTAAATTGTAATAAATGTAAAATAAAAAATAATATATTTAAAATTTTATATTTATAAATTACGAGTTTTTTGTTTATATAATAAATAAACGCTAAAACACAATATTAACCTTTTGAGTGCACACATGTTCTATTTTTGTCCTACAATATTTAAAAATCGCAGTAGACTATGCAACATTTACAAAAAATTGACACCATATGCATTTGTAAATTTGTACTTTAGTATTTTGCAACATATTTAAGCGATAGAACTGAGATAAAAGCATTAGAAAGCGATTTGTAAGTATTTATATTTTTGATTGTTCCAAAAGTGGAACATGTGTGCATTCAATGTTTGTTTTTGATTTTTATGTAAGTTTTTTTTTTGTTTAGTATTCTGCGATATTTTCAACTGTTAAGACTTAAAGAAAGTATTAGAAACCGATTTGTAGGTAATTTTGTATATTTTTTATTGTTTGTTGTTTGTATGATTCTGATTGTATAGTAAAATGGTCGAGTATTTATAAGAAAACGATATTGAGAAAATTCTTCACAATTTATGTGATCATGACGACGATTCTATGAGCAGTTTTGGGAATGTTTCAGAAATTCAATCTGATTATGAGTTATTAAAGCACGCACATATCAGGCAGGGAAATTGATGGTAATGAAGAAGATGAAACTATGAGTAAAAATTTTACTGCTGTGCAGAAAAGTGATAAAATTCAAGATCGTAGCTAAGCTAAAGCTGTAATATTTTTAAGGTTTTTTATTTTTTTTTTATTATTATGAAAATATCGGTAAATTTTTTGTAGTAAGTGTTTTGTGTAAGTTTTCATGTAAATCGAACGAAATAAAATTCTGTGCCTTTTATTAATTTATAAAAAAAAAAAAGTTTCTTCTTTATATGTAACTATTTTTTACAGATAAAGGTTCAATTTTTAATGTTTATTAAAAAAAAGTTAAAAAAAATTGTTTTATATATACTTTTATTAATTACTAACAGCAAGGACAAAAATGGAACATGTGTGCACACAACGTTGTAAGGCTGTAATAATTATATTTTTTACTTAATTATATTTAAAAATTCAACATTTTCACAGGTTAATGTGAATTCATTAGGTATTTTTAAACTAATAAAAATTTACTAATAATTATTAGTTTGTTTACATATGATTATTATGTTAATAGTTTTATGAAACAGAAACCCGCTTTGCAGTAATAAAATTCACTAATAACTATTAGTGTAGCGCTAATAAAGTATGAAAAGGCACAGAATTTTAATAATTACTAATAAAATATTAGTAAATCCTTTTAATAGAAAGAAAAGTATTTTGACAAATAAAGTTTCTTAACAAATCCCATTGGTGTATATAATTCTTCCCACGCTTTAAAGAGAAAGACAATTTTATGGAGTAGGGGACTATCTATAAATACATATTTTTTAAAATATTTAAGTTAATTGAATATTTTGCTTTAAAGAAAAAATAACAATTCTTGTTTTCCTGAATGATTTTTATTTCAAATTAAACAATTATTTTTTAAAATTCAATTAAGTCTTCTTCAATTATTTATTATTTTATTATCATTTTTGAAATTCACCATATACCATTGTAATATTTAAATAGGTATATAGAATAACATACTATTTATAATTAATCATTATATAGGTACAACATTTATACACAACAATTGAAATAAATCAAGAACCGAAACACTATTAATAAACTGAAATCGAAAAAAATCCATTGTTTGTATCACTTTACAAAACAAAAAATCAAAAAACAAATATTTGCTTTAATCTATCTATCTATATATATAAAAATGAAAGTTTGTTTGTTTGTTTGTTTGTTTGTTTGTTTGTTTGTAGCGAATAGACTCCTAAACTGCCCAGCCGATTTTCATGAAAATTTGTGCATAGAGGTTTTTGGGTACGGAAAGAAATCGTGGCCCAAAAATTTTGCTCTAACGGACCGCCAAGTTGGGGCTGTGGTGCAATTATTTAAACTTCTTTGTTCTAAAATGAAAACGGTTTGACCGATTGACTTCAAATTTTGTATACGTGATGGTCTTTGAGAATTGAGTAGACACTATTAACATTTTTGGAATTTGTTAACCCATGTCGGGCCGACGGTTGGTCAAAAAAAATTTTGGGTCCAAATTTTGTCCGATTTTAATAAATTCTGCTTTGGCTTAAAAGAAAGCCCCAAAAAAAACTTTGTTGAATTCCATTAACCCATTGCGGCCCAACAGCTTTTTATAGGTTTTTTCAATACTTTACTCTAAATTCGAAACTGTTTGACCAATTGACTTCAAATTTTGTATACGTGATGCTCCTTGAGAATTGAGTTGACACTATTAAAATTTTTGTAATTTGTTAACCCATGTCGGGCCGACGGGTGGTCAAAAAAAATTTTGGTCCAAATTTTGTCCGATTTTACGAAATTCTGCTTTGGCTTAAAAGAAAGCCCCAAAAAAAATTTTGGTAAGTTCCATTAACCCATTGCGGCCCAACAGCTTTTTATAGGTTTTTTCAATACTTTACTCTAAGTTCGAAACTGTTTGACCAATTGACTTCAAATTTTGTATACGTGATGGTCTTTGAGAATTGAGTAGACACTATTAACAGTTTTGGAATTTGTTAACCCATGTCGGGCCGACGGTTGGTCAAAAAAAATTTTGGGTCCAAATTTTGTCCGATTTTACGAAATTCTGCTTTGGCTTTCAAGAAAGCCCCAAATTAATTTTGTTAAGTTCCATTAACCCATTGAGGCCCAACAGCTTTTTATAAAGTTTTTGGTTATTTTACTCTAAATTAGAAACGATTTGACCGGTTGACCTCAAATTTTATATGTGTGAAGCAACCTGAAAATGGAGTTAAGCCTTAAAACAGTCGGTCCTACGATTAGTCAAAAAAATTTTTTTGGAAGTAAATTACGTCAAATTTTGGAAAGTAGTTTGTACTGCTTTGAATTACAGAAAGTTTCAAAAATTACTAGAATAATCCTAGAAAAATCTTTTTAAAAAGATTGCTTTCATACATTTTAAAATTTACATGTGTAAACCATGTGTAATTTTTGTGTTAACTTTTTGCAGTATTATTCAATCATTAAGAGGCGCAGCAACGCGCACCGGGTATTAGCTAGTCTTCTAATATATAATGAAGAAAATTAGTTTGTTTGTTTGTTTGTTTGTTTGTTTGTCCAGGATTCACGTGAAAACCACTGGTCCGATTGACACCAAATTTTAGAGGAATAATTTTGGGAGTCCGGGGGGTGACATAGGCTATGTCGCATTTTTATAAGTCAGCAGGTTGCGGCTCCAGAGCCGTTTTAAGCTTTTTCGTTTTTTTGATATCGAGTCGAAACGGTTTGACCGATTCACTTGAAATTTTGCACGAATGTTCTTCTTATTACACGGAATTAATGGTATAAAACTGGTTGGAATAAATTAACCCCTTTCGGCCCGGCGGGCTTCCAAAAAATTTTGTGTTTCCGATTTGTGTCCAATTTTACAGGGTGGTTTTGCAGTCAAAAAGAAAGGCTGGCACAAATTTTTGTTGGGTTCGGTTAACCCGTTTGGGCACGAGGGCGCAATGAAACTTTTTCAATGTTTTTGATGTCGAGCTGAAACAGTTTGACCGATTGACTTGAAATTTTGCACAAATGTTCCTCTTAGCAACCGCAATTAGTTGCATAAATTTGGTTGGAATAATTTAACCCATTTCGGCCTGGCGGGCTTCCAAAAAATTTTTGTGTTTCCGATTTGTGTCCAATTTTACAAGGTGGTTTCGCAGTCGAAAATAAAGTCTGGGACAAATTTTTGTTGAGTTCGGTTAACCCATTTGGGCACGAGAGTGCAAAGAAGCTTTTTCAATGTTTTTGATGTCGAGTCAAAACTGTTTGACCGATTGACTTGAAATTTTGCACAAATGTTCCTCTTAGCAACCGCATTTAGTTGTATAAATTTGGTTGGAATAAATTAACCCATTTCGGCCTAGCGGACTTTCAAAAAATTTTGTGTTTTCGATTTGTGTCTAATTTTACAGGTTGATTTTGTAGTCTAAAAAAGAGGCTGCAAAAAGTTTTAGTTAAGTTCGATTAACCCATTTTCCACGACGACGCTATGAAGTTTTCTATATATTTTATTTTCTTATACGATTAAAAGTATTTTATTGAAAATTTTGTACCAGCATTTTAATTAAAACCCACAGGGTTAATTTGGTTTTGACCTGTTTGTGCGTTTTGAACAAAGATTCAATGAAATTTTCAGTTTTCTTCAAATGAAATCTAAAAATCAAAAAATTCAATTTGTTATATATAATGCTTAAATACATAGTATTTTAAAACAGTTTTTCCAAAAAATAAGCCTACATTTCTCTCATAAAATCATAAAAAAACGAGGAAGAGAGTATTACAATTTTCAGGTGAGTACTAAACAAAATATAAGTTGAAAAGCAAATTTTTAAACCTTTTCTAAACCATCGACTATATTTTATTCAAACGTTGGCAATTCAAGAAAACTACTATTGACATAGTATAATGACATAATGGCAAACTTAGTATCCCCATTTGACCAATAGTCATTTTAATTCAGTTAACATTATTCGCCGGAAACCTAACATTCTCAACTCTATCGTCAAGGAGCACCAAATTGTTAAGAAGCACCATGTATAGAAAAATTAGAGACAATCGTTCAAACTGTTTTTTAAAGTTTTTGTTTCGCAATCGGTTGAAAGAACTCGACAAAACATTTTTTTAAGCATTCCCCTAATTCAAAGAAGTTGTACCTACTTTCAGAAATTGGACGTAATTTACTTACAAATTTTTTTTTGAACAATCGTCGAGTCGGCAGGGGTTAACAACTTCCAAGTCTGTTAGTAAATTGAACTTCATTTTCAAAGAACAACACATATACAAAATTTGAAGTTAATCGGTTAAATCATTTCTAATATATAACAAAGCAACGAAAAAACCTATAAAAAAATTTTGGGCCACGATGGGTTAACGGAACTCCACAAATATTTTTTTGTGGCTTCATTTATAAGCAAAGTAGTATTTCAAAAAATTGGCTGAAACTTGCGTTTTTACAATTTGCAAGCTTCCGGGCAACGCCGGGTAAATCTGCTAGTTGCTAATAATTACTAAATACTATATTAATAGCTTACATATAAAAAATATACATATATGCATTTCATTTAGAAAATTTTTGATTAGAAATAAGAAATTTTTAAGTCCTGATAGCCCTTGAACGTGGAAGGTTCAGAAAATTTTACTAAGCAAAGTTATAATGATTGATTCTTAAGCCTCCTTCCGCCCAAAATTTTTAAGATCTGGGAATTAAATTGTGAATTATACAAAAGTTTGAAATTTTTCTTATAATTTTATTATCCAAGCAAAAATGGTTAAATACTTAATGAAACTTTCTTCAATTTTAGCGACTTCCTTTAAAATTAAAAAAAAGCATTTAGCTCATGTAAAAATATAATATAACTTCTCCCAAAGTTATGTTTTCTGACTTTGGGAGAAGGTAAATATGGTAAATTTTAAGACCGTATGGCAACCTTATGCATTTGAGCAATGTTATAAAGTTTATATACTTTATAGAATTCTTGATATAAAAGTTTGAATATAAGTTCATTAAATACAGGGCCACAGCAGCTATTCGATATTAAGTTCAAATTAATGGCTTACTCAACAATTAATAATAACATTATCACATTAATAAAAAATTCATTAATTTAACAATTTAAACAAATACAAAATATAAACAAATAATTTAATTGAATAATATAACTCACAGATAAAGAATACCGTATAACTGTAATACAAAATTATTACAATATAAACAACATAGAACTGTATCTATTAAAAATCTAGACATTTCTACATGTTATAAGGTATTGTACTATCTCATGCTTAAACTTAATGTGGGATTTATTTATCAGTTCTAATAATATGAATATAATATTTCCTCCTGTTACGACATGCACACAAATAGTGAGGCTGTTTAACCTATAAAAATAATCATTTGGACGCAGAGGTGCCAGTAAAAAAAAAACATCAAGATACCATAAATTTAATCCATTATATTAAATAATTTTTGCTGACTCTATAGTCTTTATTTTTGATTTTTTTGAAATTATTAAATCAGGGTTCCAAAACCCTTTTGAAATTTATTTTTCCAAGTTTGGCAGCGGGATTTTAGGGTTGTATAAAACATCAGGGTTGCAATAATTTAATCAATTATTTTAAATAATTTTTTGATGACTCTTTAGACTTTAATTTTGAAATGAGTTTTGGATACAAAATATAGCTTCAATAACTTAAATAGCGGGGGTTCTGGGATGCAGAGTTTTAAAACAAAAATTGAATTATAAAAATAATTTGATTTATTATTCTTTTTTTAACTTTTAGGGTAATTTTCAAGGGAAAGAGGAATACAACTTCTTTGCAACAATATAAATTTCTTCAAAACTAATTATACTAGGAGGATAAATTATTAAACACGCTTAGTTGCATAATAGAAGAAATATAAATATGAAGTTTCAAAGTGTTACGGCCTCATTTTCGGGGAGCTGCCATACATAGTTGTCAATTCAATAAGCTACGAGGTTAAAATTAAAACTGGGCAGGTAAAGTAATAGGACGAATTATTTGGCAAAGTTGAACACCACTCAGACCAACTTTTAGGGTGCGACAGTTTTTTTTTGTTTTATGGGTTTTTTGTAAAATTTTTGAAATTATTAAATCAGGGTTCCAAAACCCTTTTGAAATTTATTTTTCCAAGTTTGGCAGCGGGATTTTAGGGTTGTATAAAACATCAGGGTTGCAATAATTTAATCAATTATTTTAAATAATTTTTTGATGACTCTTTAGACTTTAATTTTGAAATGAGTTTTGGATACAAAATATAGCTTCAATAACTTAAATAGCGGGGGTTCTGGGATGCAGAGTTTTAAAACAAAAATTGAATTATAAAAATAATTTGATTTATTATTCTTTTTTTAACTTTTAGGGTAATTTTCAAGGGAAAGAGGAATACAACTTCTTTGCAACAATATAAATTTCTTCAAAACTAATTATACTAGGAGGATAAATTATTAAACACGCTTAGTTGCATAATAGAAGAAATATAAATATGAAGTTTCAAAGTGTTACGGCCTCATTTTCGGGGAGCTGCCATACATAGTTGTCAATTCAATAAGCTACGAGGTTAAAATTAAAACTGGGCAGGTAAAGTAATAGGACGAATTATTTGGCAAAGTTGAACACCACTCAGACCAACTTTTAGGGTGCGACAGTTTTTTTTTGTTTTATGGGTTTTTTGTAAACACAGCCAGCCAATTTTTATTAATTATTTTACTTTTTTATATTTATTTTCTAATATATGTAATAACATAAAGGAATTAATTAACGGTTTATTATGTACTTTTATATGAATTTGCCTGTGTCTATGGCTTTATTTTTCTTTCTGTTATTTAGAAAATTCTTTATATTAGAAATCTGACCATAAATTTATAAGAATTTTATAGTGCAGTGGTTAGTGAAGTAGCTTCAAGTGTAAATAGATCTGAGTTCGATCCTCGTTAAAATATGAAACATTTTTTTTTTTAATTCAACAGAAATAATAACAAATATTAAAAATAACATTTATTTATTTGGATAGTTTTTTTAAAAATTTGTGACTTTGTAACTTTAAAAACCAAAATACTTCACTTTGATAATGCAAACTCAATAGGAATTCATAAATATTTATTTAATACAATTTTACATATACATTACATATGCATATGTACATGATTAGGCATGTTGAGTAGGTTCTACAAGAACGGTGGCAACAAATTTTGCGATTTGAATCTAAACAAAGGTTGTGAAACAAAATACAAAAAGAAAACGAGGAAGATTATAGTTGCCCTTGTCAACTTTTAGATACCCGTGCATACCCACTAACCGTTATTTATTTCCCCTATGCTATTACAAATATTACAAAAAAAAATATAAGAAAGTAAAATAGTTTAAAAAATATTTAACTTATTAGGTATCCCATAATTTTTGATTAACTTATTATCCCATAAAAAAAAAAAAATAGCCCACCCTAAAAGTTGGTCCGAGTGATGTCCAACTTTGCCAACTAACTTGTCCTATTACTTTATCTGCCCAGTTTTGATTTTAACTTCGTAGCTTCATTAGATTCACTATTATCGAATTGATTACTTTGTATGGCAGCTGCCCGAAAACGGGTCCGTAACATTTTGAAACTTCATATAAGTGCTCGATTCATTATATAACTAACAGTGTGTAATTTTTATCCTCGTAGTATTATCAGTTTCCAAGAAATTCATATTGGTGCAAAGAAGTTGAATAGCAGCCCCCCGAAAATGGGGCCGTTACATTTTGAAACTTCATATAAGTGCTCGATCCATTATATAACTAACAGTGTGTAATTTTCATCCTCGTAGTATAATCAGTTTCTAAGAAATTCATATTGGTGCAAAGAAGTTGTGTGGCAGCTCCCCAAAACCTTGATCTGGTCTTAAACAAAAAGAATAGGGAACCTCAAAAATGTCCAAAAAATATTTTGTGTGATTTTCAAAACTCTTGCTCTAATTTTTCAATTCTATCTCTTATAATTAATTTTTAATTCACCAATATATTAAACTTAAGCAAAATCAACTTCATATGATCATATTCATATAATAATCATCATATTCATAATCTATCAATCTATCAATATCAATAAGCCATTTACTTAAAAAAAATCTTTGTCTTCTTTTTTGCTTATCTTAAACTAGCTAATACCCGGTGCGCGTTGCTGCGCCTCTCAATGGAGGTTTAATTGAAGTTGATGTTACTGCAAAAAGTTAACACAAAAATTACACTCGGTTTACACATGTAAATTTTAAAATGTATGAAAGCAAACTTTCTGTAATTCAAAGCAGTACAAACTACTTTCCAAATTTTGACGTAATTTACTTCCAAAAATTTTTTTTTGAGAAATCGTAGGACCGACTGTTAACAGACTCAACTCCATTTTCAAGTTGCTTCACACATATAAAATTTTGAGGTAAACCGGTCAAATCGTTTCTAATTTAGAGTTAAGTAACGCAAAAATCTATTAAAAGTTAACGGAACTACACTTTCTCTTTGGGCAAAGCAGTATTGCAAAAAATTGGACGTAATTTGCTTCCAAATCACTCAACAAAATTTTTTGAGGCTTTCTTTTTAGCCAAAGCAGTACTTCGCAAATTTTGACAATATTAGCTTCCAAAATTATTTTGACCAACCGTCGGGCCGACATGGGTTAACAAATTCCAAATCTGTTAATAGTGTCAACTCAATTCTCACAGGGGAGCACGTATACAAAATTTGAAGAAAATCGGTCAAACCGTTTTTAATTTAGAGTTAGGTATTGAAAAAACCTATAAAAAGCTGTTGGGCCCCAATGGGTTAATGCAAGTCAATAAAATTTTTTTGTGGGTTTTCTTTTTAGCCAAAGCAGAATTTCATAAAATCGGACAAAATTTGAACCCAAATTTTTTTTTGACCACCCGTCGGCCCGACATGGGTTAATAAATTCCAAGACTGTTAATAGTGTCAACTCAATTCTTAAGGAGCATCACGTACACAAATTTTGAAATCAATTGGTCAAACCGTTTCGAATTTAGAGTAAAGTATTGAAAAAACCTATAAAAAGCTGTTGGGCCGCATTGGGTTAATGGAACTCAACAAAACTTTTTTTGGGGCTTTCTTTAAAGCCAAAGCAGAATTTCGTAAAATCGGACAAAATTTAGACCCAAAATTTTTTTTGACCACCCGTCGGCCCGACATGGGTTAACAAATTCCAAAACTGTTAATAGTGTCTACTCAATTCTCAAAGAGCATCACGTATACAAAATTTGAAGTCAATCGGTCAAACCGTTTCGAATTTAGAGTAAAGTATTGAAAAAATCTATAAAAAGCTGTTGGGCCGCAATGGGTTAATGGAACTCACCAAAATTTTTTTTGGGGTTTGCTTTTAAGCCAAAGCTGAATTTCATAAAATCGGACAAAATTTGGACCCAACATTGTTTTTTACCACCCGTCGGCCCGACATGGGTTAACAAATTCCAAAACTGTTAATAGCGTCTACTCAATTCTCAAAGAGCATCACGTATACAAAATTTGAAATTAATCGGTCAAACCGTTTTCATTTTAGAACAAAGACGTTTAAATACTTGCACCACAGCCCCAACTTGGCGGTCCGTTAGAGCAAAATTTTTGGGCCACGATTTCTTTCCGTACCCAAAAACCCCTATATACAAATTTTCATGAAAATCGGCTGGGCAGTTTAGGAGTCTATTCGCTACAAACAAACAAACAAACAAACAAACAAATAAACAAACTTTCGCTTTTATATATATAGATAAACTACGCATCATTTAAATCATATGAATTTCTAACTCGAAATCGTTATCTACTTTTTGTAACAAAAACAAAAAACAAAAAAACAAAATTCATATAATTTCAAGATGCAAGCAAAATTTAAAATTTTTGTATGAAAATGTTGGAGTTGAAAAAGTTAGTTGTTCGAGAGCTACCCGAAGTTTTGGTCCGATCTTAACCAAAAAAAATAGGGAACCTAGAAATTGATTGAAAAATATTTTGTGAAAATTTCAAAACTGTAGCTCTTTTAGTTTTTGAGTTATCTTGCTGACACACAGACGGACGGACGGACAGACACACATAACTAGATCGACTAATTTTTCGATTCTGAGCCGATACGTACCCTTGACACTATATCTAGCTCGTCTAGATCGATGCGTTACAAACGTAGGAGCAAATCTAATATACCCGATGTCATATATGTATGCACGGGTACAAAGATCATTATTGAAACAAAATAAACCTATACAAATTTTGAATTCTTTTATTAAGAAGCTAATATTTTATCGATTAGTTTATTAATTTAAAATTTGAATAAATAGGTACTTAAATAAAAAAAAACTATTAATTGAAATTAAAACAAAAATTTTTACTATGAAGCAAATTTGAACCAACGACCCCAACATTTTATAAATTACGGAACATACAAAAAGTAGACTACCTAACTTGTTAATCTTCAAATTTTTCGCTGGATTAATTTTAACAAAAAGAAGAACTGTCTTTCATTTCTGCAATTTACTTTTATATTAAAGGCAGGTTTTCATGAGAAAATTTTGCCCAGTATTCTTAACTTTAGAAAGAGAGGTTTATAGTATACTCTCAATAGGAGAGAAAGAGCAAAATGATAAAATTTATATTAAAATTTTTTTATATGTTTTGACAAAAAAAATTACATAACCTTATTTTTTAATTTTTAAATTTTTATTTCGTGAATTTTTCAATTCAAAGTTAAAATTTTATTAATTTAAAATAAATAATAAAATTTTAATCAATTGCAAATAATTTTAAATAAAAATTCGTTCATCAAACCATAATATAAAATTTTTTTTTCTTTGTTTACATTCTCTTGTTGGTTTACAAAATTCAAATGTCATGTATCCATAAAAATATGTAATAGTATGCAAAAAATTTTTGTGAAGAATAAACTTTTTTTTTGTATGTAGTAGCAACTTTATAGGAAAACGAGGAAGATTATAGTTGCCCTTGTCAACTTTTAGATACCCGTGCATACCCACTATGGTGCATAAAATAAACCGTAATTTACTTCCCTTATACATTTAACTCATTACCCCATAATTTTGACGTAAAAAAAAAAAAAAAAATTTACAAAAAAAAAAAAAAAATCACAAAACAAAAAACAAAATTTTCATTCATTGTTCCATAACTTTAGCTTAAAAAACAAAAAAAAAAATTAACAAAAAAAAAAAAAAATCACAAAAAAAAAAAAAAATCACAAAAAAAAAAAAAAAAATTTCATTCATTGTCCCATAACTTAAGCTTAAAAAAAAAAAAAAAAAATAAAAAAAAAAAAAAACAAAAAAGAAAAAAAAAACAAAAAAAAAAAATTGGCCCACCCTAAAAGTCCGATGGTCCGAGTGATGTCCAACTTTGCCAAGTAACTTGCCCTATTAATTTACCTGCCCAATTTTAATTTTAACCTTGTAGCTTTATTAGATTCACAGTTATTGAATCGAAAACTTTGTATGGCAGCCCCCCGAAAATGGGGCCCTAACATTTTGAAACTTCATATAAGTGCTCGATTCATTATATAACTAACCGTGTGTAATTTTCAGCCTCGTAGTATAATTAGTTTTGAAGAAATTCATATTGGTGCAAAGAAGTTGTATGGCAGCCCCCCATAAATGGGGCCCTAACATTTTGAAACTTCATATAAGTGCTCGATTCATTATATAACTAACCGTGTGTAATTTTCATCCGCGTAGTATAATTAGTTTTGAAGAAATTCATATTGGTGCAAGGAAGTTGTATGGCAGCCCCCCGAAAATGGGGCCCTAACATTTTGAAACTTCATATAAGTGCCGGAGTCAATATAAAACTAACCGTGTGTAATTTGCATCCCCGTAGTATAAATAGTTTTGAAGAAATTCATATTGGTGCAAAAAAGTTGTATGGCAGCTCCCCGAAGCCTTGGTCCGATTTTAACCAAAAACAATAGGGAACCTAGAAATTGTCTAAAAATGACTTTGTGTGAATTTCAAGACTCTAGCCCTTTTAGTTTTTGAGTTATCGTGCTGACACACGGACGGACGGACGGACGGACGGACGGACGGACGGACGGACGGACGGACAGACACACATAGCTAGATCGACTAATTTTTCGATTCTGAGCCGATACGTACCCTTGACACTATATCTAGCTCGTCTAGATCGATGCGTTACAAACGGAGGAGCAAATCTAATATACCCGATGTTCATATATATATGCACGGGTATAAAGACCTTAGAGAACATCTTTTTGCCAAGGATTATGGCACTCTCTCAATACTTGTCTAAGGATTATGGATGACTCTCCAAGGATTATGGATGTTTCTCCCAGTAATTTATCGTTTTTTCTTTGTCGCACAAATAGTATTTTTGTATCTTCTGCCTATGCTCTAACTTTTGCCCAGTAAATTGCTGTAATGAAAATTAGCCTTAAAACACTTTTAAATGCAAAAGATCTGCCATCAACTTTTGGTTAGTGAAAATTTTAAGCTTAAAAGTTTTCAAACATTAAAAGAACTAATATCTACCATCATTTTGTTATTTTCTACCTTTTAGGGGGCTGGTTGTATTTTATTTTATATTATAGATCATAGCAAAGGGTAAAAGTTGAAAAGGGCAACTATAATCTTTTTTGTTTTTGTTGAGGTTTAGTTGCAGCAGCTCTTTATTTTAAATGGTTTAATGTAGACGTATTATATATGAAAAAAAATGATGAGGATTTTAAGAGTTGAATCCAAAATTAGGGTTTTAATAATTTGCATAGCACGGGTTTGGGAACGACAGCCCCCATTATGTTAAATGCTTTACTGCTGATGTATAAAAAAAATTAAGAGAGATTTTAGAGTTGCATACATCAGATTTGCAATTTAAAACTTCCAACTACTTTCCCAACTTATTTACTTTCAAATTTCTTCTGTCACATATTTTGTGATATTTTAGAAATGTCTTTTCGGTATATTGAAAATTTAAATGTATAAAGCGAAATATTTTTGATTATATGCTCAACATAATTTTGCTTGTACAATCCTCTGAATGCAAGTTTAAATTAGAATGTATAATAGAGAAAAACTTATTTATATATGTATGGTCAATAGTCAGCCAGTTTTTTCAACTAGATTAATAAAAAAGTCATTAAGAGATTCAGCTATTTTATTCTCTTTGGAAATGGCACGGTTTTTAATTTCATCGATATTAATATTACTTACTTCAGAATTTGAGTGTTCGTTTTACATGATTTGTTTATATACACTCCAGAGTAGTAATAAACAAGTAAACTTTTTTCTAGACAATTTTTCTGAGAACTTTTTTGGTCGCCTCAAAAATTAATTTTTTAAAAATGTCTCTAGAGACTTCATAAAATTTTTCAATAGCTGGGTCACTCGCATATTTGCTTGTAAATTTGAAATACGAATCTTTTATTTTAACTTTGTGTAAAATTTTCTCTGTCATCCATACCGATTTTTCTAATATTATGGTCAATGAATTCCGTTAAATCGAGTTACCGTTCACCACAAAATTACTAATAGATAATCGTGTTTTCAAAATTTTCATACATACTAAAACCGTTTTGAAATTATAATTTTTTCTACTTTCTACTTTATATTATTTTGGATTATTAATTTGAGTCGTTTTGCCCACAAGCAATTCCTTCAGATACATTTTCCAATTTTTACATTTATTATAAGGGAGAAGAATTTGTTATTTTAATTGAAAGTTTTCTTCAATTAATAGATTTTGAAACATGGGATCTTGTGATTTTGATACGTGAGATTTTAAGACACGAGCTTTTGGAAAGCTATATTTCGTAGCCAGTCCTTTTATTTGGAATTTTTTTTGTGGATTATTTTTTTGGAGTTCCTATTCGTCCCACTTAATTTATTAAAAATAAAATTTTTTTATTGTACGTGAGTAACGTGAGTTTTTAAGATAATAGATTTTGATACACGAGATTTTGCAACGCAAGATTTCGTAGCCAAGACATAATTTTTAAAACAAATATTTTATTTTGTTTTAACTGCTGACATATGGGTATTGGGTATTAGAGATCTGCACAAATGCGAGTATATTCCTTTATTAGAATGATCGAATGTATTAAAAAATACTGTATTCTAATTCTATACATTCGTTCTAAAAGCTTTAAATATGGTGTATACTCAAACTACACTTAACTATAATTATTCTATTCGTTTTATTTCAAATAAGAACATTGGAAAGCTTTTTTTTCATAAATACTTTGATGTATTGAAAATCAAATTTGAATCATTCTAAATCTTTAAAAATACACCAAGTATACCGAGTACTCTAAATACAATGAAAAAAAAAGAAAAAAATATAACAAAAAGTAGATAAAAAACAAACAAGGCAGTGAAAAACTACATATTACAAATTGATATAGTACTATACGAGTAGATACTGGATATACATACTACACAATACACATTACAATTTTTTTTAATTATATGTGGTGTACTCGGTATATAAATACAAATACTATAATATATTCTATTTTGGTGTACAAAAAATTAAACAAATACATATTCATTTTATTTACAACAATTTTGTATTTCATTTACATATACCCCTAACTATAATAGTCATATGATGTCATATGATGTTGTACGATTGTATCACTTTTCATATAATTAACTATAATAGTCTTAGCCATCATTCGACATCATTAAGAATTCATTCGTCAAGTAATAACCCTTAATTATAATAGTCATATGATGTCATATGAATTTTCGATAAATGTTCGATATGATTACACATGATTTACAAAATCATAACCCTAATTATAATAGTCATACTCATAACATAACCAATCATACGTATAAAATGTCAAACATGAACATTTAATTATTAAAAATTTATGTATTTATTTCTTTATGTTTGATTCTGAAATTTTTAAATTCTTTTAATTTTAGTTTTAGTAATTTTTAATTTCTTTTCAGCTTAGTTTGTTATGTATGTCTAATCTAATAATTTCAAAAATATAAAATATTTTTTGTTGTAAATAAACAGCTGGTTCTATTTCATATATGTATATTAGTCTAATAGTTATTATATTATGTAATTTATTTATTTTTCAATTATTTTGTTATATAAATCTTTATTATACACTCTTCATATATCATTTATAAATTTATAATACATATAAAATTGATATATATTTATATATATAAAATAATAAGAGTACAACTAAATAAATGTAAAATTAAAAAATATAATTAATAATATTTAACAATACGAGTTTAATTTATTTTCTTTAAATGAATTAAGGCTACATACCAAAAGCAATATTAAAATAACCTGCAAGAAATAGAAAGCTGAAGTCTTAATTATGTTAAAACATTATAAATTTTCACAGATTAATATGAGTTGATTGGTCTTTCTTAACTAATAAATATTTACTAATAATTATTAGTTTAGCAACAAATTAGTCAAATAGTTGTATGAAACAGAACCCCGCTTTGCAATAATAAAATTCAAACATAATCATTAGTGTAGTATTAACAGTAATAGATATAGAATATTATGTTTTATATTATTTCGTTTCTCGAAAAAAAAAATATTAGATATAAAATATAAATATAGTGTAGTATTGACAGTAATAAAATATTATGGTTGAACTCGTTTTTCGAAAAAAAAAATCATTCCTTTAAAAATTCCTTGAAAAATACTAAAAAAAAAATAAAATGAAAATTTAGTTGTTCAACTTACCCATCCAACCTTCAAAATAGTTTTTATTAAGTACCTATACCAATTTGACAATCTATCCACTGTGCAATTATATAAATATAAATATTGTTACATATCACAAATCCGCTTCTTGAAAAGAATGATGTCTTAAACAACTTTGGCGGAATCAGCTGTTATTTGTTAATGTCAAAACTTTTATTACAAAAAACATAAACAACTAAGTAGTTAAATTAAAAAATGGAATCAATTTGAAAATTTATAATACATAGTTTCCATTGTAACTGAAATGCAAAAAAATATTTAAACGGCGATGGTAGGTAAAAGAAATTAATAAAAATCGTGAAGGAAAAAATAAAATTTTTCAAATTGACCAAGACTTCTTAATTTTTTTGCAATATTAATCCATATTGCATCTTTCTTTATATTATTTTTATATTATGGATGTTTTAAATTACAAGTTATTTTAAACCATTTCATTTTTTCTATTAACTTTTCTACCATTTTAAATTGTTAGTCAAACCATAACTTCAAAAAATTACAAATAAGATGTCGTTCTAAACGAAAGATATTTTTTATAGAAATGACACACAAAAATGTTTAAATAAAATACGCTTGTCAACTTTTTATGTCTTGTCAAATAAAATATCTTGTATAATTTTTGGCACTTCGTTCTAAAAAAAAATATATATAACTAGATAACAGAACTACCGCTAAGAGACTACAGAATATTTTATCACTGATTTGATTAGTGATCATATTAGTAACTACTGAATACTCCTCCAATCCAACTTCTAAAGTTTTCGTTATTCGTAAACCTAATTAATTTTGAAGTTGATTTTTTGTGTTAATTGTGATTTGTGAATAAATTTAGAAAAGAAAGCGCTCTCGAACCGTTCGGTTATTTTGTATATTTTTAATATTGTTTAGTTTGCCTAGATTTTTCCTTTGGTTGTAGCACTTCACATCTTTAAAATCTTATATATATAATAATGAAATAACTATTAACTAAAGTATGTGAAAAAGTGCATTAAGAATATTAAGATTATATAAATTTATTTTTTAGCCAAAAATATTCAATTTTATTAAATTAGTGTAAAAAAAATACATACAATCTGTAATTTTAATTTATCTGGTTTTCTGTTTATAAAATATTAAAACAATAATTTATATAAATTGCAAAATTAAAATGTTTTAAATGAAAATATTAAAATAAATTATAATTTTTACATTAAACCTTACAAATTTTAAATAGAAATTTACAAGGTGAAAATTTCAACTGCGTTAAATTAAGATGCCATAATCCAAATTTTAATAATGTTAAGTTTAAAATATGATATGAATTATAAATGCTTTTTTTAGTTTTTGGTGAAAAATCGATTCTTCGAATCGAAAAATTAATTTTGGACTAAAACAGAATTCAGCTTATAATTCATCCTAATAATTTCGGAAGGATATCAGATTTTGTAACTTGTGAAAAAAAGTTTTGATTGATATCAAAGTAATTCGCAAAAATTGAAATAATGGTGAGTTTTTCTTAATGCTTAGTTTATCATGACAATATTAATTTTTTCTTTGCGATTGGCAGTTGCATTATGCTGTTATGTATATAAATAAACAAAATTATAGTACATAGGTTTTTAATATTAATATAATTAAAGATATAAATAATGCCCTCAGAAAAGTATTAAAATTGAGAAGAAAATACTAGGTAGTTATATGAGGCATTGATAACATAGTAGTCAACCTTAGTATACCTTATTTTTAATTTAGAATTAATTAATTATAAAATAACTTCAAATTAGATAATAAAAAAATATAAATTTCCTTTCCTTAAATTTTTCCATAAAATAAAGTACATAGTTAATACAATTACGAATTTCTATTATAATTTCTTATCTTTACTGATATTGATAGATAAGATAAAATAGTTTAAGATGACATGTATATTATAACATAAGTAATGGATGACTAATAAGTATACACTTTATGAATATAAAAGTTAAATTCATCGAGTTTGTCTGAAAAATTTTAAGTCTCAAGAGACGATATTTTAAGTTAGTTTAACTAAAAAATGAAATGTAGCAAAAGCACTATTAAATATATGTTGTTTATTAGTTGCAGTCTATGAAAGACAAAACATATTTTTTCATATACATTTTCGTTTCAGAAAATAGGAATTTATTTTAGTGACAACTAAAAAGTGTCATTGGTACCAAATTTTAAAGTTAGCTTTAAAAACCGTAACTTTCAACTAATCTGCTGCTAATTTAATATCGGACCGGAATTGTATAAGGAATACTTATAATTAGGGTTGTAAAGTTCATTTATTTATTTATTTTGAAAAAATTCTCTAAAAAAAATCTAATTTTTAACCCTAATTTTTATTAACCCATGTCAATTATGTACAATAAGAAAGTATGACTGTAATTTTATACATATTAGTACCTGTGTGGATAAAAATTATCTAATATTTTGTAAATTGAATAAAAATTTTTTTTTAAAAAAGGAGTAAATAATAGATAACCATTATATTCACTGTTTAATTTGTGGTTCTAAAAAAGAACTAAACAATCCGGAATTGTGATTTGTAGATTTTTTGACACAATTTTGGCGCTATTTTCATTAGAATACAAATATGTGATTTGTGTGAGAATTACAATATAAATATGTGATTATTAATAGTTAGGTTTATAATTATTATTAATTAAAATAATATTGGTTAAAAAAATAAATAGACTTGAAAATAAGAAAAATTCTGATATTTCAGAATTTGTGAAAATCATTTGAACGAAATTATGTTTAAAAAATTCGGAATTGGTTTAAAAATTTAATTATAGTTGAGCAATGGGTAAGCCAATATATATTAATAATAATTTTTTTTTACTGATTTTTCTTTTTATTTTTTAATTTTATAAAAAGACATTCATGCAGCAGTTTTCGAAATAAAAAAAGGTCGTCGCAATATATTTGAGGTACATTATACCTTATTACCAGGGCAACCAAAAACATGCACGAGCATGCTTTTTTCCTTAAGTGTTATTGAGAAATGGCCGTTTCATGAAAAGTTATGAATTTTAAGCCCTATTTGTTACAGCATATTTTTGCTTATTTCGCCTGTTACAGCAAATTTTAGCATGTTTTTGCTTAAAGAGCATATTTTAGCATTTTTCAATTTTGCAAAAAAACATTATTTTTAAAGAAATAATTTTAAATAACTTTGTATTCGTACTACGTACTACTTTAATTTACTCTTCATAGTAGAAGTACACTACGAATGATTATTTGCGTATTTTTGATGCTTTTTTACATCATGTTAATTGAGAATTTCTGTACTATGTACGAATTGTGAATCGCTTCCTTGTAGATTTTCTGCGACTTTGCTCTACGATTGAATTTAGAATATGGCTGCATGAATTTAAATTATTTCAATATTTAGAATATGGTTTTAATTACATATACTGTGATAAGTCGGACCAAAATTATTATATAAAAATGTTCAATCATATAAATATTCCATAGAGTAAGAATCTATAATATTATAAAAAATATCATAGATTTCAAGAGATTAATTTCAAGATCCTAGCTCCTTTATTTTTTGAGTTATCGTGCGAACGGATATACATAACTAAATCGATTTATTTTTCGATTCTGATCCGATCCATACACTTGGGTCTATATATATCCCCTCTCCTTCTCTGCGTCACAAAAGTCTGGCTCTCAATGTTAATTTGTTAACGTTAGTATCAAAGAGCTCAGACCTTAAGTTAGTCTCTCTTAACATACGCGAAATTGGCTCGTATTTACCGTAGTCCGTAGTGGTGTGAGATGTTAAAGAGCTCGACCGATCTTAAATTGTTCAAATTTTCCCTAAACCTCATTTGTTCACGAATAACAGGTGAATTAATTTCACCACGAATAATTTGTTGAAAAAATATTATATCCGCCACGAGACGGCGGGAGTTCATATTAAAAAGAAAAAAACTAGCTTCATTGGGCGGTAGACGTGTTGGATATGCCCAAGCAAGATCACGTTGAGCGAAACGGAGAATTTTTTTTTGTACTGATTAAATATGTGAAATGTCTATATCACGATAGGGAGACCATACTTGGCTCGCATATTCAAGTATAGGTCTTACAAGAGTAACGAGGAGTTGTTTTGTGATATAGGGATCAGAAAACTCCTTTGACCAACGCATGGCAAATTCAAGAGTTGCGTTAGCTTTGTTAATTATATAGTTGTAGTGATTTTTAAAATCCAACCTACTATCAAGGATGAGTCCCAAATCAGAAGCACGATCCGTTCTTTTTATAGGTTGAGCGTTTATATTGTAGTCGTAACCTTTGTAACCTTGAAAAGCTCATAATTTGGCATTTGCCAACATTTAATACGAGATTGTTGTTCCTGCACTACGGGCTAAAATGTTATATAAATTCTTATTTTAAGTTTATTACCTATAACAAGCTTTCTATTAATAGGTTAAAATTTGCCATAATTAGTCTTATGATTATTTGTTTTAAATAAATTGCAAGAGCGAAGGCGTTGAAGATTTCTAATAATAATTTTATTAGAAATTAAAGTAGATTTAACATTATTCTTGACAATTTCTGTAATAAAAATGACATCAGAAACCTCTCGTCGAAAATTTAAAGTACACAAGTCAATTAATTTTAGCCTTTGTTCATATGGTGGTAAGATAATGGGATTTGACCAATCAAATCCTATCAATCCTATCAATGTGTACCATATAAAACGGAGACCAAACTTGACTAGCATACTCAAGGTTTGGTCTTACAAGACAAGTGTACAACGATTTAAGAACGTAAGGATCTGAAAATTCCTTTGCAGAAGGTTTAACAAATCCCAACAATGAACTAGCGTTATTTATAATATTGTTATAATGAGTTTAAAAGCTAAGTTAGGAATCAAAATACACTCCTAAGTCCTTAATTGAGATAACTTTAGGTAAACTAATACCATCTAATTTGTAATTGAAACAAATAGGACTAGATCGGCGTGTATAAGTTATCAATGCGCATTTATTTACATTAAGTTGTAAACCGTTATTAACGCACCAATTTTTAAAGTTTTAAAGATCATTCTGCATAAGAATGGCGTGATTGTAAGATGTAATATTTTTAAAAATTTTCATTTCATCAGCGTAAACTTGGAGCTCGTTATTAGAAATGATAGAAGAAACATCATTTACAGATAAGATAAAAAGTAGAGAACCAAGGTGGCTACCTTGTGGGACTCCAGAGTTTTACAAAGCTCGTAAAACTTTATATATTTAATTTATTTAAAGTTGTTGTGTTTAATTAAGATTATCCTTACAGCTGAAATATAAAGTCGACTTCTCTTTTTGGTTCACATTGAGAAAACTCTGTGTTGGTATTCTGCCTTGGAGTTGAAAGAACTAGCAAATTTTAACGAGTTCTGGATCTAATTGTTTACTATTTGTTTCTTAAAAATATTTTGTCCATTTTTGAATTGACAATAATTCGTTATAATCCATATTTTTATTTTTTAATAACTTTTTAGGTTACAAAAATGGATCGAAACGTTTCGAACGGTTGATAAAATCTCGTCTTGGAATAAATATACCCAAACCAGACGATGAGTAATGCGAAGTCGCACACGTAATTTTCCATTATGAATAAAGTAAGTGAATATTGCTCAGCCCCACACGAGTGTAGTTTTAAGTGTAGTTACCAATTTTTGCACTTATGAATGTACATATGTGTAAAATTTAGTTCAATCGAAGATAGTTATCGTTGGAGAATCGAGTATTAATAGTAAAATTGGAATGCTCCGAATCCGTTTTTTTGTGAATACAAAAATTACGAAACCGGTTTTGGTGAATACAGAATTTTTACCGATTACGTCAAAATACCTCGAGAATACAGTTGAATGCTATCCGTCTGGCTTGGCTGATTGAATGCATTCAGTCTGCGCACACGTTGTCATGACATTAAGAAATGACGTAATTGGTTTCATTGCCATCAATTTTTACTAGCAACACTCGATGCACTTACCAATACAAACAAAAAATGTTTTTGTTTTTCTTTCCATTATTAAAAAATTTTTGAACTATGTACATATATCGTAAATAGAGAAAATTTGACACCGGACAAAATATAAAATATTTCCGGTATGTATCCAATACTTATTTCTATTTGTTATTTTCTTATTTCTGTTTGTTATTTTCTTATTTCTATTTGTTATTTTTTATCTTTCAAACTAAATACTAAAAAAAGAAAAAATGAACAAATATATTTGTATTATAATAAATATATTTATATATTTTAATTGATAAAATATAAAATTTTGTTAATATATAAATAATAAAAAAAATAATGAATGATGTAAAAGACAATTGGTTTAAGGAACAGACATAGAAACTAATTTTAAAATTGTATAAATATGGATGTTTGCTCAGTCCCACAGATGTTAATTTTCCTAGAGGTTAATTAAAATTATAAATCATTTAGTTAATATACAATAATTCTTTCAGAATAAATATTTCGTTTTTAATTAAATATCTAATTAATAAATAACTTCAATAAACAATAAATTAGTTCAGCAATTGAATAATTTTTTATTATTTTTTCAGGTTACCAGTATTTGTAAAGGAAGGAAAAAGACAACTAATTAAATTCATATTTAATTCAGTTAAAACACTGTAATCAAAAATTATATTGTAAATAAAAACATAAATTAAAACTGGAAATTGGGAAAATTTATAAAAAAAACTACAGCAGAAAAGCTATTACAAAAAAAATTCATTTTATTCTCCTCAAGCTATTCAAAAACCAAAAAAAAAAAAAATAAATATGAATTCAACTGCAAAACACATATTGCATTGCGCTCTCTTGATATTTGTGATATTAACCTTTGAGTTATTCTCTGGCGGTATTAAAATAAACGAAAATTCATTTACCCTTATTGATCCTTGGACTGAGTATGGTCAAATGGCGACATGTATATTATATTTATTAAGATTATTAACATTCTTAACATTACCTCAAGTTATATTCAATTTTTGTGGCTTAGTGTTTTATAATGCTTTTCCAGAGAAGGTTGTCTTAAAAGGTAGTCCATTATTAGCTCCATTTATATGTATACGAGTTGTAACACGTGGTGATTTTGCGGAATTGGTCAAAACAAATGTTTCACGTAATATGGCCACATGTATCGATACAGGATTAGAAAATTTTTTAATTGAAGTAGTCACAGATAAAGCAATAAATTTAACAAAGCATCGACGTATTCGTGAAATTGTAGTACCAAAAGCCTATAAGACAAAAACTGGTGCATTATTTAAATCAAGAGCTCTTCAATATTGCCTTGAAGATAACGTCAATTGCTTGAACGATAATGATTGGATTGTACATTTAGATGAAGAAACACTCCTTACAGAAAATTCAGTTCGAGGAATTATCAATTTTGTATTAGATGGCAAACATCCTTTTGGACAAGGACTCATTACATATGCAAATGAAAATGTTGTCAATTGGCTTACAACACTAGCCGATAGTTTTCGTGTTAGTGATGATATGGGAAAACTAAGATTACAATTTAAATTATTTCATAAACCATTGTTTAGTTGGAAAGGAAGTTATGTGGTTACACAGGTATATGTATATTTTATAAAATTTATTAATTATATTCAAAACTCATGTTACTTTATAATTAAAATACTATTTTTTTGTCTTTTGACTAATTTATATAATTTATATATTTAAAAAACCAAAATTGTATAACTTAAATTTCAACTATTTTAACAGTTTTAAAAATACCTACTTTTTTAAAATAAATTCATCAGACCCAGAGTAGATACTAAAAAAACCGCTAAAAAAAGTTTTTTTTTGTTCCCGAATAACTAGGAAGTCTGAAGTCGTAATTCGTGTATTTTTTTTCAAGTTGCGAGCATAATATATTTATAATAACATTTTAATTCAACAATTTATTTAAATTTGGCATGAAGGTTAAATTAAATTTAAAAATGATAAAATAGCAAGTCTTTCAATATTCAAAAAATGGAAACTTTAGTTATTTTTAATAAATATTTGTTTTGGTTAGCTAAATTTTAGGTTGATTAAAGCTTTTTATCTTTCCGAAAATGTTTTATGACTAGTAAGTTATTTTATTTAGTGCGTTGTTTTGCTTCACGAAGTAATTGTGTTTGTATGTTTAGTATCTGTTAGAAAGATTTTCTAACTCCCTCAGAAAAAACATCTAAATAAATTAGGGAATTGAAAACTTACAAACTTGACTGCAAAGCAGTAGGCTAAATTTCATAAACTTATTTTGTGGCATATAAATTTTTGATTTGATAATATTAAAGCAATTTATGTTTAAAATAGAAACGAAATCTATAAAATTTGATAATTGCAAATATGATAAAGCAGCAACATGCTATTATTAATATGCGTGTATTTTCTTTAGTATACATTTTACATTTACATTTATTTTTTTTTCTTTGATTTTAGGTTGGCGCCGAACGTAATGTCTCATTTGACAACGGACTTGATGGTTCAATAGCTGAAGATTGTTTCTTTGCAATGCGTGCATTTAGTCAAGGCTATACGTTTAATTTTATTGAAGGTGAAATGTACGAAAAATCGCCTTTTACTCTATGGGATTTTGTGCAGCAACGTAAAAGATGGTTACAAGGAATATTACTAGTTGTACATTCAAAAGTTATACCATTAAAGCACAAATTATTATTAGGTGTTAGTGTTTATTCATGGGTAACATTACCATTATCAACCTCAAATATGGTTTTAGCTATTCTATATCCGATACCATGTCCAAATTTAATGGATTTTGTTTGTGCTTTTATAGCTGCAGTTAACATATATATGTATGTTTTTGGTGTTCTAAAATCATTTTCGTTGTATCGATTTGGTATAGTTAAATTTTTAGCATGTGTGTTTGGTGCTATTTGCACAATACCATTCAATATTGTGATTGAAAATGTTGCCGTAATATGGGGTTTAATTGGTAAAAAGCATAAATTTTATGTTGTTCAAAAAGATATAAGAATTTTAGAAACGGTATAAAGAAATATTTTTTTTAAAATGGAAATACATCGCACCCCATATAATATGTCAATCTAAATGTTTATATATTTTGTATTTTTTTTTTATATATTTTAAATAAAGTTATTGATTTAGTGCAGTATTATAAACTATGTTTCGAAAGAAAAAAATATATGTATATATATATAAGTTTAAAAATATAAAATTTATAAATAATGTCCCCGGTTTGTTTAGGTATTTCAATTTAAATTATATTTTTATATGTAAGTTGAATGTATAAAATATTTTTTTTTATTTGTTTTTCTAACAAAAATTTCAATTGCATAGAATGAAGTTACTATGAAAGTAAAACTATATTCGTTTAGTTAAATATAAAATCTTTATACTCTTATAAACTAGTTTTTTAAGTTTTTTAATCCTGAATTTAATTTTAAAAGATTTATCGGAATATGTGCACAAAAGCCAGTTCGTTTAGAAATTACACACAAAGTAAAAAAATCTAATAAAAAGAATAAGATTTTAAGTGTAGTATAAATTTAAAAAATTTGAAAATTTTAATAGGTTTAATCAATTCTGAAGGATTCCTGAAAAAAAGCAAACACTTATATGCATCAATCAATCTAGGAATATAAACCAACTAACTAGTTAATGAAAAACTTTGTTCATTAATTAGTTTTCTAATAACCAAAGAGTATTATACTTTAATGCAATTGAAATTTTAAGACCAAGCTAGTACTTTTATAAAAGTACAAGCTAGGTATTGTACATACATGAATATAAAAATATAAGGTACTATATAATTTGTGTTAAAATTATGATTTTATTAATTATTTTATTGATTTTTACTTTGTATTATATTGGGTATTTCGGCATAGTCTGTCTAAAGAAAAGTTAAACTACCTATATAAAACAAATTTATTTTTCATTTTATTTGTTTAAGATACTTAATGCACATGTAAAACGAAAGAAAAATGGATCAAATTTAGTATTTAAAAAAAAATTGTTAAATTTGTTAGTTAAAATAATCTTTATAAATTTTAAGATATGCACAATTTAATAAAAATATATTAAATAAAATTTATAACTTAGAAATTGTAATAGAAAATTATATAAATTTTATAATTTATTGCTAAGTACATAGTTATATATCCGAAAAACGAACAAATTGATAAAAAAAACCATAATGTAAAAATTAAAGCAAATTTGACAATTATTCTTTATTACTTTTAAATAATTATAACCAGAAAGAACTAAAAACCTTAAAGAATAAATATAAATTGAAAAAAGGTATTGAACTGATTTTTAATTTTTATATATATATTTTTAAGTTTCGTTTAAAAACATAAAAATATTATATTTTCTCAAAATTACAAATTATTTCATTTTGTTAACACTTTGTTATTTAATTTTCTTTACTTAAGTATTTCACTTATTTCCTGGGAAAGCGTAAGACAGAAACCTTAACAATTATTTATTTAAATTATAAAAAACCTGATTATTAAAAACATATTAACCTGATAAAAAATATTTCATAAAATGTTCATAAATTCCTATATTAGTTCTAATATCGTTTTTGCATAGATATGAATACTTTATGTCCCTATAGGCTTGTCAACAGGTCTCTTTTAAAGAGAACATGTTCTCTTTTTTAGCACATTTTATTTGTCCTCTATCTTTTTCTATAAATATTCAAATTGTTCTCTTTTTTCAATTTCGCTGATTTTTAATTAATTCAAGTTGAAATTTAAAAAGAAACTCGGTATAAAAATTCAAAAATTTGAAAAAAAGCAGGCTATGCTATTGCTGTCCTGTCAATATTTATTGAATTTAAAATTAAAGATGAAATAATTTGTGTGTATTAACGATTTTGATAAGAAATCATTATTATTATAATTTGTTGTGTTAAATAAATAAAATAAGCAAGTGAAAAGTAATTATTAATATTATATTTTTTTGTGTTAAATAAACAAGTAAGTATGTAATTTATTATTGTTAATTAGAGTCTTATATTTTATATTCTTGGATTTTTCTATTTTAGCTCCAAATATGAGTAAACGAAAATGTTTATTTACTGAAGAACTGCAAGCTAAATTTGTATGTTTTAAATCAACACCAAATTCAAAATCCGAGGCAATATGCACTGTTTGTAATACTACAGTTTCGGTTGAAAACAAAGGCAAATACGATTTGGAACAACATATTGCGTCAAAAAAGCATACAAATACTATTCGTATAGGAGAGAGTTCCAATTCCATATGCAATTTTTTTACAAAAAAATTTTCATCTCTGGATCACAAAGTATCAGCTGTCGAAGGAGCTTTAGCATTCCACACTTTAAAGCACCATTATAGTTATAACTCCACCGTTTGTACAAACAAATTACTGTCAAACATGTTTGATGATTCGGAAGTAGCTAAGCGGATTTCATCTTGAAAGACAAAAACGAGATGTATCGCAAATAATGTCATCGCTCCATATTGCATTGAAAATATAATGCAATCATTGTCCAAAATACCATTTATATCAGTTTCAACAGATGGAAGTAATCATGGGGCAATTAAAATGTTCCCAGTTCTTATTCAATTTTTTGACAAAAATAATGGAATAATGACAAAAATGATTGATTTATATTCTTTGCCAAACGAAACAGCAGAGACAATAAGCGATAATTTGAACACTTGTTTAGAAAAATACAATATTATCGAAAAATGTGTTGCTTTTTCTGCTGACAACTGTAACACTAATTTTGGAGGTTTGAAAAGATCAGGGAAAAACAATGTTTACAGCCTTTTAAAATTGAAATTTGGAAAAGATTTAATAGGTGTTGGTTGTCCTGCTCATATTGTTCACAATTCCGCACAGCATGGATTTGATTCGATGACAGTAGATTTAGAATCTATAATCTTAAAACTCTATAATTTTTTTTCAATTTATACAATAAGGACAGAATCTTTGAAAAATTTTTGCGAATTTGTAGACATTCAGTATAAAGCGTTATTAAAACATTCAAAAACGCGCTGGTTATCACTTTATCCCGCTGTGAAAAGAGTCTTGGAAGTTTATCCTGCTTTAAAAGCTTATTTTTTATCAATTGATAACTCTCCTCGTATTTTAAAATTATTTTTTGAAGATGCTTTTAGTAAAGCTTATTTAGAATTTGCTGATTCATTAATGCATATTTTTCATGAAAAAATATTAGAAATAAAATCTGAACAAAATTCTGTATTAGAAGTAATGGCTACAACAAATTCATTAGCAAATACATTGCATCATAGATATGAGGAATCATTTTTTCCAATCAAAGTAAAGTCTATTTTGTCTGAAAATATAAAAAATGGATTGGAAAATGAAATAGATAAATTCAATTTAAATTGCATGAATTGCTATAAGATGTCTTATGAATATTTAAAGTTATGGACTAGTCAACTATCCAATTTTGAAAGCGTTACTTGGATGAAATTAGATAGAGTTCCAACATGGGAAGAAATTGAGAATACGATAGTATTGCTTGCATCTAAAAACATCGTTGTTGATGATGTAAAATGTTTTGATCAATTTTATAATTTAAAGGTATTTGTAGAAAAAAACATTAATATAGAAAATTTTAGAAAATTGATTACCTGTCTCAAATGGACAGAATATTTTAAAACAAATGCTGTTGAGTTTCATTCAGAACTCTTAAAAATATGTCAATTTTTTTTCGCAATACCTGGTCAAAATGCTAATGTTGAAAGAATATTTTCCATGATTAGCGGCCAGTGGACTAAAGAAAGAAATAAGCTAAAAATTTCCACTGTCCGAGGTATTTTGAGCGTAGTTTATAATTATAAAAATATTTCATGTTTGGAATTTTATAAAGAAATAAAAGAAAATGAAATTTTTTTGAACAAAGTTAGTAATGTAGATAAATACATTGAAAAAAGTGATCAAAATGATGATGAAGATGATTAAATTTAATTTAATTTATATTTTTAAAGCACAAATTTGAATTATAAGTGCAATTTTATGTTCCTTAATATCTTTATGTATAAAATTTGATTTTAATAATTTTTTTTTTAAAATGTTCTCTTTTTTTGTGTTGACCACTTGACAACCCTATGTCCCTAGGTATTTTTTTTTTTGTTAAAAGAATAGAATATTTTGCATAGTGCATAGAAGATAACATATGTAGTTTAGATTCATAATTTTCATCTTCTATTTATATTAATCCTATTTATTAAAAACAATCTTCTATAGTTGAATAAAGCTGATTTTAAACAATTCTTAATGTATTCTTCATTTTGCTGTCATAGTAATTTTTTTTATATGGTTACGTTATGTAATATGGTATTTTATGTAAATTTGTCAAAACTAACTTAAATCATCTTTAAAATAACCTCAAAACATAGGAAATTGTATAAAAACCTGGCAGCCAGGCTTACCAAATTTAGTTATTTGATATTGTTAAAAACTATAACTATTTATTTCTTGAATTAGAAATAAACTTTCAAAAAGTACTTCGAGAAAACGGAAAAGGTAAACCAAATTAAGTCGTAACAATATTGTAATCGTACAAACACAACAGAAAAACAAAAAGATAGATTTGCATTAAGTGAATAAAAAAAAATTCTAAACTTTTTAATAAGTGATTAATTCATATTTGATTCTGTTTTACTTTAAGCAACTTTAAGTTTAAAGAAGTTCTAATCTATCTAAAGCGTTTATCGATCGTATTAACAGCACTATGTTTGTAATTAATGATTTAATTTACTATTAGGACTCCTGTTAATGTGTTATCAAATTTTATGTTGAACTCGAATTTATATAATCTACAGTTGCACTTTAGAAGAATACAGTTAAGGAAAAATTACAGTTAAAAATCACAAGGGAAAACCAAATTTGTCAAAACTAATAAACTAATCATTTTTAAAATAACCTTAAAAGATAAGGAAATTGTATAAAGACCTGATAGCCTGGCTTACCAAATTTAGTTATTTGATATTGTTAAAAACTATATTTATTTACCTATCTGTTGAACTCGAAATAAATTTTTAAAAAGTACTTGGAGAAAACGGAATAGATAAACCACGTTAAGTCATAACAATATTGTAATCGTACAAACAACAGAAAAACAAAAAGATTGTACAATTTTACTTTCACTATATTTAATTTAAATTTTACCATAGTATTATATTTACTTTATAATTTTACATTAATAAAAAAAAAATTCTTTCGCATTTAGCATTAGACCTTAATAAAAATAGAATATTAATCATAAAATGCAGAGCAATAAGCTTCCAAAAACCAAATATAATTATTTAAAATAATATATGAGCTTTGCCAAATATATGGCCATTTTCTTTTCATAATGTCATAAAATAAGTCAACTTACTGCTCTCAGAATGAAACAGTAAATTACATAATAATAATAATTTTGAATCGAATTAAATTATTATTAATTTAAAAAAATAATTGCACATTATACTAAATGCTTAATTATAGATTAATTTATTATAGAACATTTTTATCAAAAAAAACTACCATACAGTAGTGATAGAATTTAACTCTAGTGAATACTGAATAGTGATGTATTATTTTTCAGTTATTTACATTTTACATTGATATGTACATTAATTATTCCTCTAACATTTAATTTACAAAGAAAAAAAAATTTCAATATATAATAAGTATAAATAAGTAAAACTAAAATTGTTTCTTTTTATATTTCCATATTATGTATTTAATTTGAAATAATTTTTTTATATAAAGTTTGGTAGGTAATTCTTTTATAAATACATATGTACATATGTAAAACGTTTTCTTTTTAATTGATTCTTATCATATACGTGGTGTAGGTACGAATTTTGGTATTTTTAACATTACACAATTAATTTTATCATATATATCAAGAGAAATCGTTTGAAATTGTTAATTTTAGTTGTTGCTAAGTTTCTGCTTTGTAGTTGAAAGAATGGCATTGTAGCTTTTACTTACACTGCTTTGCGGAGGAATATTTTAAGGTTTAAGTAAAGATAAATTAAAACAGATTGTCTCCATTTAATTCCCAGCACGATTTACTCATCAGCAACGCATCAGCCCAATAAATCTCAAAGAATTTTTCATACAGAAATTAATCAAAAATAAGACGTTAAAACAATAAAAAAATGCCCTAATTGTTGTGATACAAGATTAATTATAATCAAAACTTTGATTTTTTAAACTAAACAGTTGTGCACTATATATTGAGCATGAGGTAAGGAACGGTAAAATAGTAAAATGTGTAATAGACACTGGGCCTTATTTGATAAAAATTCCAATGGTTAATATTCAAAAGTTCAATGCAAATTCGATAAATGGAAATGCAGCTATCACTAATCATGCTCACATAAATCTTTTCGATCCTAAAATACCCAAGTTAATATTTTATATTTTACCTTAGTTATCTTCATTTGATGGTTCTATAGGAAATGATAGCCTAAATAATCTGAATGCAGTATTTAATTTAAATGAAAATTTACTTATTCTAAAGCCTAACATTAAATTTCCTTTCAAACCACATACATATGTATTTCGGATTCAGTTATTTTATAATTATCGAATTAGAAAAGAAATTGAAATTCATTATAGGAAAATATCCAAATTTGTTCTCTGACGCAAAAGATAAAAATATTTGTAAACGAGAGTTATACCTCACTGCATATAAAATAGTTAATAACAAGCAAAAACACAACTTCGTTTTAAATAATAATTGATATCCACACGCGCAATAAAACGATTTTTTAGCTTTATTCAAAACCAACCAGCAGAATAATAACTGCTTATACAAAAGTTTAAGATTGTATAATGAATTACCCTCTGAACTTAAAGCAATCGAATCCATAGTGTTGTTAGTACATTTTCAAAAAATTTTGTAAAAATATACCTATATAGTTTCACTCTGTCCGTCCGTCCCTTTTTACGTTCGATTGACAAAAAAATATCAGCAACGGGTAGGTATTGCAATAAAAATATTTTAATGTTAAAACTTTTTTCTATTACCCCTCCCGTTACGGAGTTACAGCCCCTCAAAGTCCAAAAAAGCCCTATATTTAAATAGTTACCAGAAACTTGATTTTTTTGAAATTTTGGGAGATGGTAGATCCTCAAAAATTAGTTGGAGTCGGTTAAGAAAATTTTTTTGTTGCGCCCCCCTTTTAAGAGTTGCAAGGGGTCCAAAATTGAAATTTGGCTTTTTTTAAGCACCTGTAACTTGAATACCTGTCCAAATTTTTTTCTATTAATATACAAAATTTAAAGTTCCAACATTATATTTTAACATATGTTAAGTGTTTTTCTTAAATTCAAAAGCGGTTCTTAATAGCGGAAGAGCTATTAGGACTTAAAAATTAAAAATTTACTATTTTTACAAGTAAGCAGTAACTTATTCCCCCATAGTATATATTTCCAAAATTAAACTGAGTTTTTAACACAATATAATTTTGAAAATGTGTATTTTTAAAAACCGTTGGTTTTTTTCATCACTTGTTTAAAAAAGAAATCAAACGTGTTTTTCTAAATACATAATAATCTCTAACAAAATAAATGGTAAACAAGAATAAAAATATAAACGAAAGAATGATTGCGGAAAAAAACTTTATAGTAAAATTTTATGTAAATTTAATATTATTGTAATTTTGAAGTGGGCAGGATATTTTCTGTTTTATTATAACAATATAATATTGTGAATATTCTTCAAACTCTAAGATCTAACAGTTTAGACTAGATCGTTAAAAAACAAAAATACAAATTTGAGTTTAAGAAATTAAATCTTAAATTTAAATTTTGAAATAAATAAAGAAAAAAAAAAAAGAAAGTCTAACATATACTGCAATAGTTAAAGGTGAAATCAGAACTTCTATTCAAGATTCTGTTGTTATCCGATATGTTTAAAACAAGAAATTGATAAGCAAATTAAAGGATTACTTTCAGACGATATAATATAAACTAACTACATCGTCCTACAACTCACCAGTATTGATCATCCCTAAAAAGGAAGATGCATTTGAGAAAAAAAATATGGAATGGTAATAGATTATAGGAAATTAAATTCTTTTACTATAGCAGATAAATATCCCAAACCAGAAATTAATGAAGTAATAGCAAACCTTGGCCAAAATAAGCTATTTTCGATAATATATCTAAAAAGAGGCTTCCATCAAATTAGGCAAATGCGAGTTTTTTTAAAGGGAAATTGAATTTCTGGTATTCATAACAAACTATGCTCCGCCCTATGCTCCGACAGGAGTGGCATTTATTGAAAATACGTGTATTGTAGAGTTTATAGTTGTTTCTGTAATTTTATTTTACTTGTAATTGTAATTCTCTAATTATTATTCGTGTTTTGAAATAAATGTAAAGGAAGAAAAAAAAAAAAAAAAAAAAAAATAACAAACTCAGAAGGGGTTAGGGCAAATCCTAAAAAAGTGCAAACAATCTGTGACTTACCTATTCCTAGATCACTGAAGAGTTTAAGATCGTTTCTTGGTATGTCAGGGCAAAGATAATGAATACAATTGTTGTGCACTCTAATATGTAGGTGTAATAAGAAGTTCTAAAGAAATGTAGAAATAAATTTATTTTAAAATATAAAAAAGGATTCAATAAATTATTTTATTTTATGCATTTTATTGTACGGAGTCTTAAAAATAATTCTTCATAAACCCTTCATCTTCTCTTTTTTGTATAAATGGAAAACCATTTCGGGTAAAGAATTTAAAAATGAATTTAAAAAATATAACGTTTGGTAACGTGATGTAAACTCGCGCATCAGTCCCATAACCCAAATTACTGGTCGACAAACCTTTGGTTTTAAAATTTTTGGCAAAGATTGCGCTTTTTATTTTCACATCTTAAAATTATGCAATTACTGTACCACTTTGAACCCCGAAAATATGTTTCAGGATACCGAGTTGGCCTTCAAACTTGATAGCTTCTCCAATTTTATTAAAAATATCTGTAAGTCTTTCATTTTCTGTAATTGGTAGCTTACTAATGGCAAGATCACTGTTCACTGATCACTTTTCAAGTTGAACAAGTCTGTTATCAGAATCAGATTGAATCAACCTGCCAATAGACTCACAATAAGTTGACGCTTGATCTGTTAAAACTGAGAGCTTTTGCAAAATCTTATCTTCAATAACCCTTAATTCAGTATCCTAGTTACCTTCGATGCTTCACAAATTTAAACTCTAGCTGATAATGAAGACAAGTCTGAAGACAGCTGTGAGTTTGGTTTCAAGAAACTTGATTTGCAACTGAAACTCTCTCACTTTTTAGTTCATCCAACTGAGATTTAATGATTCAATAATTAATAATTCTTTATCTTTAATAAAAAATATATTAATATAACAATATAAACAAATAATTTAATTGAATAATATAACTCACAGACATAGAATACCATTTAACTCAAATAAAAAATATTACAATATAAACAAAAAATAGAATTGTAACTATTGAAAATTTAGACGTTTCTACATGTTATAAAGCTTACTACTACTTCATGTTTAAATTGTATGTGGAATTCAATAAGATCAATTATAATAACACGAATATAATATGACCTCCTATTCCAACATGTACCTATGGTATAGACAGGCTTATTAGACTTTAGTGACTTTAGTAATGACTTTAGTGAAACAAATATTCATAATGACCACGGTTGGATACATTAGGCGAATTAGTTGTTTTAGCTGTATTTGAATCGCTTATAGTAGTTCAAACACAATTTTCCTTGACATCATAATAACACATGCTGACAGATAACCAAAAAAAAATCAAAAAAGCTGATAGAACAAAGAAATGGAGGCAACTATTAGTTGGAAGGTAAGTTAGGAACTCGTCAACATAAGTATGAAACTTATTCTATATTTATTTTATTTAAAAACAAAAATTAATTCATTCTTAATAGTACATGTTTGATTAGATTTATTTTTATTGTTATATTACATAAAGCTCAGCAAATTTAAAAATTACAAAAAAAAATTAAGTTTCGTTATATTAATCTGAATTAAAAATTAAAATTTGTTAAAATGTTTTATAAGAATCTTAAATTATTAATTATTTATTAGTTATGCAATTACATAATTTAATAATTTCAATGTAATTATTTTGAAAAATTAAAAATAATTCAAATTCTAGTATGTATATGTCATTATAATAAAAGGCATGTGCATGCAAAACATGCAATAAATGTATTTCTAAAACTAAATTACAAATTTAGAACTTATTATATAATTCATTTATTAATAAAAAAAATTTTATACATCCATTAAGTATCTTTAATAGGCAGTGAACACAATATTAGTATCGAGCACAAATACATACATATATAATAATTATTATTATATTACTTATCAAAAACAGGAGAACTCAACATCTTTTATCATAAATCTAAGAGTTCAGACTTCCCCTGTTATCTGTGACTCTAATGTTCTTTGCAATTCAAAGTAATTATGTATTAAGAAATATTAACTTGTAATAAAATATATTTGTTTCATATTGAAAATAAACTAAAAACATTTATGTTTTGATTAGTTTTTCATCACATAATTTAGTACATACATACATCAATTTTTAATCATTTAAAATAATTTAAATTTTTAGTATATTATGTACCAAATTAACAAATTCAAAAATGTAAAACAAGCAATATAAGATACCATGAAAAATATAAGTTTTTATATAATGATTTAAAATTTAAATATACTAAATTTTACATACATATACATATGTAAATTCAACAAGGACTTTTAGTATAGCAATTGACACACAATTATTTAATTATGGTAATAGGTAATATATCTGACATAACAAAAATTTAAAATAGACTAAATTTTGTTGTCTAATAAAAAAATATTTTAGTTATGTATTTATTTATAAAATATAATATTTAAATATGTTTTATATTAATATTTAATTTCATTCTTAGCCTTATTAAAATATAAAAGTATTAAATAAGAAAGCAAATAGGGCTGAACACTCCTGTACCAAATTTCAGGTTCTATCGTCATTAATTTCGAAGATATGCTTGTTAGATCGTTTGAAGAGTATGGGAGGTACCTGAGAAGCACCACTCCAATTAATCTTCAATATTAGGAACGTTATGGAAACAAAACAGAACCCTCTTGTATCAAATTTAAAGTTCCTACCTATATTATTATTTTTGATGATATGCTTGTTAGACCTTGGAAAGTGCGTAGAAGATACCAAAACCACAACTTCAATTGACGCAACAATTTTTTTTTAATCTTCAATATTAGGAACGTTATGGAAACAAAACAGAACCCTCTTGTATCAAATTTAAAGTTCCTACCTATATATTATTTTTGATGATATGCTTGTTAGACCTTGGAAAGTGCGTAGAAGATACCCGAACCACAACTCCAATTGACGCAACAATTTTTTTTTACGGAATATGAGGATAATTGAAAAAAAAATCCTGCCTATGGACATCGCTAAATCAACTCAGAAGGTGGCGCTGACTGATCACAAATATATTATATACTTTTCGATATCTAGCTGGCTTCTTTTCGGTGGTTACAAACACTATACCAAAGTTAATAAACCATTTTACCTATTTTATAGGTGAAGGGTATAAAAATATGTGCATACATAGGTATATAATATTTGCATTGTACATATTTTAATTATATGCAAAAAATTTTATTATTAAATTTGAATATTAAACAAACTATCTATTGTATTTTATTTATTTACCTAATATATCAATTATCATAATGTTAAATGTATATAACAGCTCCGGCCTATTACCTTTCATTGTCGTTAATAAGATGCAAGAACAATATTCTGCTAAATTAAAGGTAGTAAAAATTAAAAGTTTTAAGCTAAATTAAAGGTAGTAAAAATTAAAAGCATTCCAATTTACATACACATAGTTTTAATAACATATAATATTATATGTTACTTTATGCTAAAACAATAAAAAAATATTTTAAATATTTTTTTATGGATTTTTTTTATATTCTCTTCGGAATAAAGTTTTAATTTTTTTTTATTTATTTAGCAACGACATTGAATTATTTCAATAAAACTTTGTAAATAAAAAAAACTGCAAATGTCATAATGAGTACATGACAATTGATTGGTCTTTTACTAAGTTTATTCTTTCTTGAATTACTCAATTAAAATATGTAAACCAATACCTTACCAATCTGTACTAACAACGCAAATCCATTAGACTTGATAGTACTCAAGATAAATTTAGATTCAACCTAAAATTCCCCTCTAGAATTTTAGAAAATCTTTTTTCAACCAGTTTCATTAAATTATTTCAAAACCTTTTTTAGGAAGGAGCTGTAATATGTTGTACGCATTACATTAAACGTCTCGTGGTTATTCGAAGGTTATTTAATTTAGAAGTTTATAACTTTAAAAAAAATACAAAGAGAAAAATTATTTAATGTATATCGAAATTTGTAATACCTTTATTATTTATGTATATATGTGTATAATTTCATTACTAAATTTTTAAATTTTAGAATTTTGATGTATTCTTAAAATTTTATTTATTCATGTTTTTCTAATTTCGAAATTTCGTACTTTTAATATTAACTACATCGAAACATTAAATGGTAAAAAAAAAAAAATAAAAATGCGAACATTTATATTTCTGTTTAAATAAATTTTTTAACATAATAAACCGATTTTGTGTATATAATATTATATAAGATAATTTAAATTTTAAACAATAAATAAATATTAGCATATTTTTATAATAGAAAATATATACTTTTACTATAAAGATTTTTGTACATTGTAATCGTAATTATATACATTATATTATTTTGCATATAAGAAAATTTTATTTTAAACCATATGGTATATTAAAATATTTTTATTAAATTTATTTTAATGTTTTTGACAAACGTTGCACTTTATAAAGTGGCTAAACATTTTTTTTGCAAATTAAATATTATGCTTTAATTTTTAAAATATGTATAAATGGGAAAGAGTTAATTTATTTCGTTACAGAGTTTACTGTCACTTTTTTGGATGTACATATATATATTTACTACTATAAACTGCAATATTTTAAATTGTTTTTATGTATTGTTTTAATATATAAATTTTTCAAGCAATAATGTATTTATTGAACTTATTTAAAAAAAATTAAATAATGTGTAAAAAAAATAAAAAAAATTCTTAAAATTTAGATAAAATTAAATAACAAATAACAGCAATTAATGCAGCCCCTACAGTACAAAAATGTATGAAATAAGAATTATGTATTAAACTATTGGTGTTAGTTTTGATCTCATCTATTTTCTGTTTTAATTCGCGATTACCAGTAATTAAATTTTCATAATTTTGTTTCCATATTATTAACTCTTCTTCGTGTCGTATATTTAAATTGTTAATTGTTTCTATTTCTTCTTTAATTTCTTTCTCCATTTCCCTTGCAGAATCTTTTTCTGAACTTTTTATTGATTTATCAAGGTTATTTGAACTCGATAATTCATTACTTTTAGCAACTGTTATTCCTTGTTTATCCTTATTTTTTAAATTAATAATTTGTTCTCTTAGTGAATTATTTTCATTCTCCAATTCTTTGATTTTTAATGCAGAAACTTTTATTTCTTCAACAATAATTTTATTATTTCCATCTTTACTACATGAATCATCCATTTTATTATAAATTGTTTCGATATTTTGATCCTTTCGTTGCTTCTCTAATTCATCGGTGTATTTTTCTATTTTAGCTTCCATTAATGAAATTTTTAGCAACAACTCTTTAATATGATTTATATTATCTTCATCCCTACCTAGAATTTCATCAATTTGATTGGAAGCTGCTGCTGGAGTTGTTGTTGTTGTTACTGATAAGCAATTCAATAATTCTTTGGACGTCTCCCTGAATGCATCAATATCTTTTCGTAAATTAAGCGCATTTTCAAGTTGCACTTGATCATTTCCTTTTTCGTAACCGATTGATGTTATGAGACTTATATCATCATCTTCAGCTTTGGTTGTAGCAATTGATTCAACAGAATCAACTTTATGTCGCAAACTTTGGCTTTCTTCAATTAATTCATTTTCAAAATCTTCGGATTGTGGTGATTGGGATTGTTCATCCGGGCTTATATTACAAATAGCTTTTATAATATCATCAGAATCTGAAGTTTTTTTTAGATCGGAATTTTCAAACCATTTCATAATAATATTTTCTGAAACACCTTTTTCATTTTCGTCTTTTATACTGCGTCCTTCATCTCTACCGCCAGATTCTCGTTGTAAATTTAATTGCTTTCGTAATTCATTTCTTTCTTTCAAAAGTTCGGCAATATAATTTTTATAATCCTCGCATTCATTTTCTTTTTCAATAAATTGAATATTTTTCTCTGAATTCACTTTAGAATTTTCAGCATTTTCTTTATTGGCAACTTCGATTTGTTCTTTGTACTTTAAATATTCGGATTCCATATTTTGTAATCTGTTATTTAATTCTTCAATATGTTTTTCGCTATTGGTAAATTGTTCCTTTAACAATGAACATTCTCCTTGACTACTATTTAATTCAGTTTCTATAACTGACAATTTTTGTATACTTTCAATTCGGTCTTGATAGACTTTTTGTAATGCCTCTTTAGCTAAATTTTGATATGAAAATTTTTCTTCTTGTAATTTAACAACTTCATCCTTCAAACGATCTTCCGTTGTATTTTTTTGATAAAATTGCAATTTATTTTCCAATGCATCAATTTTATTCAATAGCTTATCTTCATCGATCATAGCTTGCCAACAATTAGTTGCATTTTTCTTAGATAAATCCAATATATTTTGTATATCTCGAAGTTTAACTTCTAACATTTTTTCTCTTTGGACTGTTTCTTGAAGATAATATTGCAGTCTATTGAAGTCTTCAAATGAAATAATACCATTTCCGCCATCACTCCCGGAAGTTGAAATTCTAGAAAAATATTCTCTTCCATCTGGCAAATATAATTTTACACAAGCTATAATACAACCGTGTATTTCTTTACGAGTATTTTCAATTACATCAACACCAAATTTAACAATATCACCAGAATTTAACTCTTCTGATTCTGAATGACTAATACGTCTATCGTTTATAAATGTACCATTACTACTTTTCGTATCTTTTACATAAAACTTTCCTTCGCTGTACCATAAAACAGCATGATTTCTCGACAATACTTTACAATCAAAAATTGCATTATGCTCAGAAGCACGACTTCTAGCTATTGAACGACCCACTTTTATTTCAACGTTTTCTTCTAATTGTATTTTACGAGTTTGAAATAAATGTGAATTTGGTTGACATAGCAAAATTATTTGAGCACAATTATTCGATAAATTATCCATGTATGCAGCTGCAGATGTTTGATCGCTACCACTCCTCCAAATTTGTTCGACGTTTTTTGCGTTCTCATTTTTATCACTAGCTAAAGATTTTACATTATCATCATCTTCTTTCCAATTTTTCGAAACCACCATGACCTTTAAATTCAAATTAATTAAAAAAATGCATAAAAGAATTGAAACAAAAAAAAACAAATATTTTACCAAGGAAGTAAAGTAGAATCCAAAACGTCTAATGTCAAAACTGGCAGTGGTCTGGTCTGTTGTTATAAATGAAAATGAAATGATGTTTAAGTTTGCTGGGAAATAATAATAATAATTAATTTGTTTTTCTTTTTGTTTTCAGATCTATGCACAGATTAGATGTTACGCGCTCAGAGCAAACTGTGCTCAGTTCAAAGATTTTTCAAACTCTGATAACTTTGAATTGAAGAAGAAACACTCAGGTCTGGAATTGTCAATAATCATATTATATTTTATACAAAATATTTTTTATTGTCAAATGTCAATTTTTTAGTAATGTAAAATAAAGGAAATAATTTTAAGATTACAAAAATTAAAAATATCATTCTGAATTTGATTTATTTTGTAAAATTATGTTAACTACTGCTCTGATATTTCATTTAACAACAAAGCAAAACAATATGTATTTGATATATACATGTATTTGACCTTGTATTTACTATTTTTGTATATATTGACGTTGTATTTAATTAACAACTCCGTGAAATCTCTGATAAATTTTATAAAGCTCACAGATTGCTCTATTAGCGCACGCTGAGTTAAATAAGAAGCACAAAACGAATAACACAATTTTTTTTCCTGATTGGCTCTACATACAAAAAGAACAACGCCTATTAATTGCAAATAAATATGCAATTTTAATTCCAGCAGGGTGATTACATATAATACAAAATTTAAACTGTTTATTTATAATATATGAATAGATATATAGAATTAGTGAATAAATTATTCCGTATTTATTGTGTATTTCGTAAAGATAATTTATTTCAAAATTTATTTAAAGAACGTTTTTAATAAATATATGAGGATATAAGATTGTTACATAATTGTAATTAAATATTATTATAAAATATTTTAAAAATTTGATAGAATAAAACCCTTTTAAAACATTTAAGGAAACTGGGCTAAAATTAAATTTATTTTGCTATATAAACCGCTAGTTGTCTCTAGTAGCAAGAAATATGCATTTTCTAAAACATTTTTGACATTGTCTTCTATGGGAATTGGAAGGAAAATCGTCAATTTTGTCATTCAATCAATCATTATCACTTCACTGTCAATTTGTCACAAAATATAGTGAATTGTAAATTTAGTATATTTTAAAATTTAACTATTTGAAAGTAGTATATTTAAAGAATTAAAGTTAAAACAAGTACCTAGTAATATTCTGCCAACAAAAAATTAACTGAACATATTGTGTGCGATTTGAAGTTAGTAAAATTAGCTATAAACTTTTTGAATTATTTGGTAATTTTAGCATTTTAAAATTTGCGTACGAAATTAATTTTGAAATGGATAAAAAATCAAAAGAACTTTTGCGTAAACGAAAAAAAGTGCGTCCTGCGTCCAGTTCTGATAGTTCAAGCAGTTCAGATTCAGATTCGGGTTCGAGTAGCGATTCTTATTCATCATCTTCATCAGCCGAGAAAAAAGGCCGCCATCACAGAGGTAAGAAAGGGAGACCGCGTCGATCAAGCAGTTCTTCTGACGATGAAAAGGCTCGGAAAAGGGAAAAACATGCTTGCCACAGGAAAGCTGAAGCAAAAAGGAATCATTTAAAACGAAAACAAAAAGAAGCTAAAGCAAAAAAAAGAGTTCTTTCACCTGGTAAGTTCAGCTTAAAGACCTTGTTTATATTTAAATGGAATTTTTTTAGCAACACTTGAGAAAAAACATCATCATCATCAGTTACTAAAAGAACGTCATCAAATGAGAGAAAGGGAAAAACTGCGATTAGGTCATCCAAGTGCTAAGGAATTATTGAAATCTCGTCTTTCGCCTTCAAAGGCTAAACTAGAACGTCATCATCATCATCAATTATCACCCAGAGAGAAAATTATTATAAGACGTGAAAGAAGTCCACCAGTTCAACAAATACTTTCTCCTCAAAGAGGTCCTAAGGACATTCGTCATCGCTTAGACGATAGGCGATCAGAAAGAGAAAGGATGGAAGCAGCTCGTCAAAAAGAACGAGAAGAAGCTTTAGCTCGATGCCAAGAACGTCAAAGAGAACGTGAAAGAATAGCAAAAGAAAAACTGCGACGAGACCGTCAAGAGAAAGAGTATGATCCACGTGAGCAGAGATTACTACCTAGACCTTCAGAACGAGAAATGGCAATTGCGGTTGCCAGAGGTCAAGATAGTCGCGATCGATCAATTGAACCTCATCCCGATATTCGTCGTTCAGGCCATTCTCATTCCAATCATAGACCCCAACATGCTTATGAACGTAGTGAAAGTGATTATGATAGAGAATATGAAATTAGACATCAATCAGAACATGAAAGACATGGAGGTGAAATCGATCGTGATTACTTGATGATGAGAAGAAGAGGAAGCCCTTCACCTAATGGGCATTATAAGGAGCAAATTATTAGAGGTTCTGACAGAGAACTTTATCCAGAAGAAGAGAGATATGAAAGAGACTCTTATCCACAGTCAAGATCGTCACGTGGCGGAGCATACGTTGAAGAAATAAATCATCGTCGTGAAAGAGAAAGTGTAGAATGGGAACACGAACGCAGAGAAGGAATGGGTGGTCATGAAATACGGGAACATCATGGTCGGCCGGAAAAACATTTATATGAAAAACATCGGACTACACAGTCACCGCATTGGGAAGAAGGGAATTGGAAATATCAACAGCAACAACATCTTAATGTTGGTTCGCGTAAAAAAATGACACATCAGATTCAAGAAGAAAATTGGGACGAAGAAGTTGATTATAGACCGCCGTCTAAAAAACCAACGCCTGCAGAATGGATTGATGGCCCAGCACATCATCATGTTCAATCACAGACCGGTAGAATGAAAATGGAGCACGGACAAACTTTGAAAATAGTGGAGGGAAAAATATCCCACGAAAATCAAGTACATGGTCATCCTGGTGTACATGTTGCGCAACATCCTCCAAGTCATTCCACAAATCACCCTGGAGTACATCCTGGACCACCAGTAACTCACCCTCCTCATGGTAAACGTTGGCCACAACAAGAGTGGAGGCCAAGAGCGCCTCCACCACATGGAACTGAACTAAGACCAATGCATCCAGGTGGACCCCCTGGTCCCAGAGTTCCTGGTTATCGGTAATTTCTTACGGCTTATTTTTTGTTATTTAATATTAAATAATCTACTTTTAGAGCTCCTATGCATCGTCATCCAGTTGGTCCAATTAACTATGGGGGTCAAGAAAGACCACATTATCCTCCTCGTCATGCGCCTCCTCATATTCAGGCCCAACATCATATTGGAGCTCCATACCACCCTAGGCAGCATTTCCCTCCAAAACGGCAAATGGTATACACCAATCCAAATATTTTAGCAAGCCAGAAAGCAGCTGCAGCTGCAGCTTCATCTCCTACACAAAATAAACCAAATAGTGCTTTAAATGCAATAAAGCAAATAGTAGCATCACCGACTCTTGCATGTAATAAAATTTTAGGTAGAAAAATGGAAGAACAAAAAGATCAAGAAAAACAAGGTGGATGTAATGAGATCAGTAAAAGTACCATAGCAGAAAGTCAAGATACAATTGCAGATGAAATTGAACCGGGTGAAATAAAAAGCACGAACGAAAATGAAGGTACTGATCCATCTGAAGAAATATCTGTCGATAGTACCGTTCGCGTGGATGGTGAAACTAGAGACGATTTGAGTGAAATAAGTGACGAAGCAGATGATATTTTAAAGGAAGAAAAAAACAAAACTACGTTAGGTATTAGCGATAAACGAATTGATTCTGCTAAAGATGATACTAATCTTGAACTAGATAATCAAGCAGATCAGACTGAAAATGATGATATATTGGATTTTGAGGAAATTTCGGATGGAGAGCTTGAAGAAGAAACAAGAAAAAATTTAGGTGATGCACTCGGTGTGGACTGGGCGTCGTTGATAAAAGAATCAAAAATTGTAAAAGGCAGTCAAAAAGATCAAAACACAACCGCTAAACAAAAATGGCAGCCACATAGAGTAATTTTAGATGTTGGTATTTCTATAAAATACGCTGGTAAGGAATTTGCTGAAAATCTTATAAAAAATGCACAAATAAAGTTAGAAACTGAAAATAATAAAAAAGAAAATAAGAAGAGTAAATGCAATTCAACAAAAACTGAAATAAAATTCAAACCCGAAAATGAAAGCATAATTAAAATTGAAAAAGAAGATTCAGAAGATAATGAATCAATTAAAAAAATGGAAATAGAAACTAAATATGAAAATGAAATTGATCATAAAACTCTAATAATAGAAAATTTTAAAAGTTCCGAAAATGTAGATAATGACGAAGCTAATACTATTCCAATAGAAAATCTAAGTGACTTGGCTTGCGTTCAAGTAGCTCAGCGAAAAAATAAAGAAATACAAAATAATTTAGTATTTAATGCTTGTGGAATAAATAGCAGAGCATTAAGTGCTCGTAAAGATTTAAGGTTGCGTCGACAACTATGTGGTCTACCTGTTAAAGAATTAGAGTGCGGACGTGTGGTAAACGAACAAATGAAAGCTCTGGCTCTAAAAGCATTTCAAAAAGCAGTTGGAGAAGTAAAGTAATAAAGAGAGAATAAACATACAACTATATTTTTTGGAATCTTTCAGTTTCCAACTTTTTGATTGTTGTATTATAGTATAAATTAGTATCTTGTTTTTAAGTTGGTCCATTTATTTGTGTTTTTGAACTTTAAAAACAGTATGTGCATAACGTAATGGAATATTATAATAAATGCTTCAAATTAATTATTACAATTACTTGAGCTTAATTCTTTTTTAATACCTATAATAAGTTTTATATAAAGTATTCGAAATAATATTAAACTATGTTTAATTAGATTATCACTTTACTAATAGACAGTCAGATAACTCAATTCTAGTTTAAAATTTACTTAATATCAAATAAGGGAAAGAATTAGATTAAAAAATTAATACATAGTTAAATTACATCAAGCTAAATATTAAAAAATTCATGTTTTGCTACTTCTAAGTTTCTTTTCTTATTTTTGCAATAGTTTATAAAATTTTTAAGGTGTTAAGTACCAAAATATTCAATAATCTAATGCCAATTCTTAATTAAGAAATAAAATAGTTCTATTTTTATAATTATCATAAATCATCTAAACAATAAAGTTATGTATGTATGTATAAATAACATATTAAAGCCACATTTCGAAAACGATAGCATATAAATTTATAAATAAACTATAATGCATTCTAGAATTGAAATTTGCAATTGTAATAATATTTGTTATTTTTAGATAACAGAAATGAGTAGCGAAAATCTAAATTTACTTACATAAAAATTATGTTTGACATCCAATTAATCTATCTTATCTGCAAGATTTTCACAAAGCTACTTTGTAATTTCTTAAACCAACATTTTCCGGCATTTTTAAATTCTAACAAATGATATACTTTATTATGTGTATTTATTGTTTTTATTTACTATTATTTACCAATATGTCTTTAATATTTCCTGTTTTTGCTTTTGGGTAACTATAAGTATTTTTAAGCTTTAAACCAAACATACCCGCACACTAGTCACAAATATGGTAAATATGTACATAGTTATCCAAACTTGAAAAAAATAATTACTAACACAAATTATTTTTTTATGAAAAGTTTCCATGAAATTACAAATAATTTAGAAGAAGTTTTGTAAACTGACAGACAAAATGTAACGCTTAGCAGATTTTTTTAGTATTTGTTATGAAAATATTCTAAAAGGTTTAACTATGGCATCATAATTTAATATTGCATGCAGTGATATTTTTTTAATAAAAAATAGCTTATATTTAAATTGGGTTGATTGAACATATTATGTTGTTAGTTGTAACATCCAAATAGGTATGTAGGTAATTTATTTTAAAATATTACATTTGGCAAATTAATTGTTAACATTTACCAACAAATTACAAAAGCCACAGATAATTTTCTGTTATTTTTTATAATAAAATAAAAATATTTGATTTTTTTTTTGCTTTTAAAAAATGAATTTCCACTAAGCACCTCGCAATTTCTTTTTTCTTGCTATAAATATAATATTTTTCATCTTATTTTTTTCGTAAAATATATATAGTATAATATACATACATATACAAAACATATACATCTAATTTAATTTATAGTGCATTATTTACTACCTAGCGAGTGGCTGACTTCAGAATTGCATATAAAAATTTGGTATAGCTGCACAGCTACTTTGTACCACGATTTAAATAAGACAATACCATAAAACATTGTAGTATATGTAGATAGATCATTTAATATTAAGCATTTACAAATTTTTATAGATTTGCATATACATAAAATGTTTTAAATTTTTTTTTAATATACATACATATAAAAAATATTAAAATTAGATATTTGTGCATATAAACTTTTTGAACGCTTAACTTTGTCTAAACGTATATCTAAAATTAAAGACATGATATCCCTATGTCATCAACTGGTATTTGAATCAGGTGCAATACATACTGATTTAGTTAATCTATTTCCTGTTTTTTTTTCCTTTCTTTTTAAAACCGCTTTGTGCCGTGTGCAACATGGCAATTGAGGTGAGTAGGATACATACATATATATTTTTCTTTGTAAGAATTTAGAAACAAATTCTATTAGTACTACTAGAATATGACTAGAATGGAAATAAGAAAATAATTTTCAGACAAATTTCTAAAATAGGGTGCTTAATTTCGAACTTATCTTATAATCGAACGTTTTTTAAAAAAACTAGTAAAATAAGAAAATTAAAAACGGTTTTTTTTTTTATTTATTTGTTAAAGTTTCCCCTATCCTTAACAAAAAAAAATCAGAACAAAAAATAAGTTAATTATCTCTCAAATCGCTAAAACTTGAAACTGGTTTTTGAACTGTGCGCTTTTCATTAAAATTGCTAATAAAACAAGTGATGAAAAAAACCAAGGGTTTTTAGAAAAGCACATTTTCAAAATAATACAGTGTTTCATACTGAGTATTTTATCGAAATATAATGTTGAAGCTTCAATTTTAACGTTTAATTAAGGAAATATATACATTGGTGACTAAGTTACTACTTACTTATAAAAACCGTAATTTTTTTAATTTTTAAGTCCTAATAGCCCTTCCTATGGGGAAGGTTGCCCAATTTCTCAAGGATCTAATCCTCAATACTCCCCTTCCCCTAAACTTTTTTATGTTCAAGGAATTAAATTGTGAATTCTACCAAAATTCGGAATTTTATTTAGAATTTTACTATATAAGCAAAAATGGTTAAAACTGAGAGACACTTTCTTCAATTTAAAGAACCGCTTTTAAATTTAAGAAAATCTTTTAACATATGTTAAAGTATAATGTTGGACCTTCAAATTTTGTATATTAACAAAAAGAAATTTGAACAGGTATTCAAGTTACAGGTGTTTAAAAATAGCAAAATATCAATTTTCGAGCCCTTATAGCTGCTAAACAGGGGACGTGACAAAAAAATTTTGTTAACCGACTCCTACTAATTTCTGAAGTTCTAACTTTTAGCAAAATTTCAAGACCCTAGCTGAAACCGTTTAGAAGATATGTGGGGTCAAAAATTTTGTAAAAATTGAGTTTTGCATAATGGTAAATTTTAGTACCGTATGGCAACCCTGTACATTTAAGTAATGTATTTTTGTAAAGCCTAAGAAAACAGCTCTCTTCTGCCTTTTTTAGATTGAAAATATAGGTAACCAGCTCTTATTATACAAATTTTAATATAGGGCTTTTTTGGAAATTTCGGGGGCTGTAGCTTCGTCACCCTTCAAAATTAAGAAAAACCTTTGACACATGTTGAAATATATTTAAAGAGCTTTTAATTTTGTAAATCACAAAAAAAAAATTTGAACAGGTATTCAAGTTACAGGTGTTTAAAAATAGCAAAATTTCAATTTTCGGGCCCTTATAGCTGCAAAACAAGGGACGTGACAAAAAAAAATTTGTTAACCAACTTCTACTTATTTTTAAGGATCTAACTACTCCCAAAATTTCAAGACTCTAGCTTGGCTCGTATAGAAGATATGTGTAACCAAAAATTTTGCAAAAATTGAGTTTTGCATAATGGTAAATTTTAGTACCGTATGGCAACCCTAAAAATTTGTCTTTTAAAAATTTATAAAGTTTATAAAACCAGCTATCTTCTGCCGTTTTCAGATTGAAAATACACCTAATAGAACTTTTGTTATAACAATTTGAATATAGGGCTTTTCTCAACTTTGGGGGGCTGCAGCTTCTTCTACGAAATAATTTTTCTTGTTATACCTACTCGTGGTTAAAATTTCTTTTCTCTATTGCAAACGATGTAAAAGTTTTTGTAAACATACGGACAGACAGACAGACGGACGGACGGACGGACGGACAGAGTGAAACTATATAGGCACATTTTTACAAAATTTTTTGAAAAAGTGCTAAAAAGAGTTTTTAGCGTTGCAGGAAAGTGTTTTTTTATGAAAACTGTAAGGAAATTGTTTAAAAATTTATATATTCATGTAAAGGAATATAATATATTTATTGAATTTTCTTTAAAATTAAAGGAAAATATTAAAAATTTATTTATATTTTTGACCTATTCGAACAAGGCAAACTAAAATACACAAATTTCTTATTACGAACACAGTGTTCGAATTAAGGTAACTCAAAAGAAGTTTTGTGTTATAATTTAAATCTTAAATATTGGTAAAATCATAATAAATTTTAAATATTTTTAACGCAAATTGTGAACAAAACCCAAAAACTTAATACTTGGTTTAACTGATTGCCCAAAATATTTAAATCAGGTTGGGAATGGAAGTTACAATTTTTCTTTTGAGGGATAACTTTTATTACCTTTTTTTTTAATTGGAAAAACGTGCACAACCTTCCATTGAGCAGGTTGAATATCCGAATTAAAGGATAAATAGAAGAGGTTACGTAGAGGTTTTGAAATGGTAGAATAGATTTTTTTGAAGAATTATCGTTGTGATTCCATCAGGACCAGCTGATTAGTTTGTATCAAAATTATTCAAGATTTTCATTACTGTTCGCGTCCTAAAGTAAATTCTACTATTATATATATGTAAAATACCTACCTAGAATAGAAATGTACGGGTTTTTGCGTTCATTGGTTTTAGAACACGTATTTTTCTGTCCGAAAGTGCTACTTTTGAATGTGTTCATTAGTTTTTCAAAACTGTTCTAAGGTTTTACTTTTCTGTTGTAATTATTTTTTCAGAACAACTTTTGAACTTTTTTTGGATCCGTTTTTTTATTGTTTTGACAATTGTTTATAAATTTTTATTAGTATTTCAGGTAAAAATTTTAAAATATTAAACATTTTTACAAAAATTAGAAAACAAAATTTAAACAATAAAACAAAGAAAAATTAGGAAATTTTATAAAGTAAATAAACCTTTTTGGAAACTGTATATGAAAAACAGAAAAGTACAAAAAAGCTTTCATTAGTTTTTGTGTTCAAGGTTGTTCTAGGTAGTCTTTAAATGTTTAATTGTGTGCTGTCCTGTCCTGTTCTGTTCTGCCCTGTTCTGAAAATTAATAAACAAACCTATATTTTTTTGTTTTTTGAACTGCAAACCGCGATTATTTTAGCTGCTGATGATGGTTGTTAAACAAATGGAAATACTTCCAGATTAAAATTTTTTTAACTGTAAACCGCGATTATTTTAGCTGCTGATGATGGTTATTAAACAAATCGAAATACTTCCAGATAAAAATTTTAAAAGAAATAAATTTTAATTAATTTAAAAATTAAATATTTTATTTTAAATTAAAATTAAATAGTAAAACCCTAAAAGGTTAAAGATAATCTATAACGATCAAAAATTATTAATAAAAACTATCGTTAGTTTCAATTGTTATCTTTATTTAGTATTCTGGGCAATTCTGGGTTTGTAGTTTAATACTTATAATTCGTATATTAAGGAAAATTAATGAAATAAAAAAAAATAATTGCTATATAAACCTTCTCTAAGATTCAAAAAGTTCTCATTCCTCAATTTTTTACTCAAGTATGAATTATGATATATTTCATGGATAATCAATATATTTTTAATCGCATAAAGTTTATTTTTAAATTTGAAATTTTTAATTAATTAGGTAATTTAAATAATTTTATAAAAACAAATTTTAAAATAATTTCAAAAATACATTTTTTTGCTACGTACTAAATAAAAATTGTATGGATTCAAAAATTTTTTTATTAGGCAAAAAATTAAAGATTTTTCGATTAAAAGTATGAAAACTACGTATTTCAATTTAAAATTTAAAAAAAAAATTATGTCCTTGGTTTGATGGAAATAAATTATATGTTCATGTGTTAATGTCAAAAATAAATATTTTCATAAATTTTAATAAATATTTTATTAGAAATCAAAATTAAAAAAATATGGTGTGTCCACCACAGAATCAACCGCTCTTACAGTAAAATCATAATGTGAAACATCTTTCAAAGGTTGTTACTACATACATACAATAATATAATACTTTGCATATATATAATAATTTTTACCAAAGCAATTGACCTTTAATTATTATACATTTTTCATAATGTGAAAAAACTTTCAAAGCTTGTTACTACATACATATAATAATTGTTACCAAAGCAATTGACCTTTAATTATTTACCTTTTTTTATAGGTACCTACATAACATTATCAAATGGTAGGTATTTATTTATTTAAAATAAAGAAACTTTTTATTCAATGCGTCATCATCACATCAGACCAAATCTAAAAAATTTTAAACCGGAAATAATTTAAAAATATGCACCCACATATTAAAATTTAGACTTAGAAAAAATCCACACATTTTTTTAAATTTAATTAAGGGAACATTAAAGTTCGTAGGATCAAAAAACTTTCTATGTCAAATTTGTAGATCTTTAATTGTGTAACAACTAAAGACGTTCTCCAACGTTTTCTTAAAAATCTTATAAATTCAAGATAACATTAAAAACTTATATGTATATAAAATTTGAAAACATTCTGCTTAGTCGTTTAGGCTGTACATACGTACACACGGACGCACGTATGAAAAATACATGCTTTATGGATTCCTGAAAGAAATCTCAGTCCAATTTTTAAAAATACCTATCGCTTATTAAATTTCATATGAGCGGTTGGTAAAAAATTGATTTCTTTGAAATTTTGTTTTTCACAAACTTAATTAAAATCCAATACTTATGTAAACTCTAAAGTAAGAGTATTAGATCAGTGAGTAAATGTAGCATTTTTTTCTATATATGTATGCATTATGTAACTTTGAAATAATTCACACATTTTTAATATTTATAGTAATGGTTACTTATATATTTTAATATATGTATATATATTATAAACACATTTATTTAATTTTTAAAAATATAAAATGAAAATATCATATGTAATCATATACATCATATAAGTATTTACCGTTATATTAAATTATGGAAAAGTTAGATAACCGAAATTTTGTTAAAAGAAATTCAGTTTTACTTTTATATAAATAACTTCCTACAAATTAAGCTAGTGGAACAAGACGGGTTTGTGAAGCTGTTAAGCATCTATTCCACATATACTGGACCATTACCGGATAATCAAAAATAATCCTTTTTGATACCTGTACTTTTACAAGGTCTATAATTTATAGAACATTTGAAATGCCTGCCTGATATACAAATCCAATAAAATATCTTAAGAGTAATAATTTTCCCTATCTTTTTCCAAATTAAAATTTTATAGGTAGTTATATTTGAATGTCATAATCTGATTATTGTACTACATTTTTTTTCTTGTCGGCACCTCTACATACTAACTGTTCACTGTCAAGGCTAAACAGCCTGACTATATATGTGCATTTCGGGACAGGGGAGATATATTCATATATTAGAACTAATCAAATGATTTCCACATACAATTTAAACATGAGATAGTACTACGCCTTATAACATGTAGAAATGTCTTAGATTTTCAATAAATACAGTTCTATTTTGTTTATATTGTAATAATTTTGTATATGAGTTATATGGTATTCTATATCAGTGAGTTATATTATTTAATTGAATTTTTTGTTTACATTTTGTATTTGTTTATATTGTTATATTTATGTATTTTTTATTAAAGATATATAATTATTAATTAAGCCATTAATTTGAACCCAAAGACGAATACTTGCTGAGTCGAGTTGAAAACTAATTTTTTTTACTTTCATTGGAATTCGAACCCGCGGCCTCTCGCATGAAAGGTCGACACTCTAACCGCTGTGCCACCCAGCCGATCCACAACAGCTTCATGTGAAAGACCCGCGTTCGAATCTCAGTGAAAATGAAAAAAACCGTCGAACTCAGCTGTCATTTGCCATTGGATTCAAATTAATTGCTTAATCAAAGATATTAAACCCAAATTATTTCAATACAAAAACAAAATAAAATTGTATTTCAGATTTAAAATCGAAAATCTAATACGTTTCTACATGTTATAAAGTCTAGCACTATCTCATGGTTAAATTGTATATGGAATTCATTAAGATCAATTCTAATAACACGAATATAATATGACCTTTATTCCAACATGTACCTATAGTATAGACAGGCTTATTAGTCTAACAGTTGAACAGTTAGCATTTAAAAAAAGTCTAAATAGAATAAATAGTTTGCAGCAGGAGAAACCTGGATTAATAAAGCCTAATAGGTCGTTTTTGCCAATTGAATTGAAAACGGAAACGGACGATGAATATTTACTAAACACCAGAAATAAATAGCAATGCTTAATTTGATTATTTATTAAATTTTATGGATAAATAAATTTGAAAGTTTTTTTAAAGCAATATTATTATGTAAGGAAATTTCATATGTATATTCTATATAATGTTTTTCTACATTATATGCTTTTATATTTCTCTATAATGTATTATATACATATAAATTACTTCATGTTTATATATAAAGATTACAAGTATATATGTATTCAAAACATTAAACATCTTATAAAAATTTTGCGAATATATGGTAAAAGAAAAAAATTTAATTTACACTTTTTGAGTAATTGCTAATCAGCTATAAGTTTTTTATTTATCCCTTCTATAAAATACTACTAACTTTTAATATTCGAATTTCTCATTTATATTTTTATACATTTTAGTGACACATTGTGATATTTTCTTACTTCTAAAGATTCTAAAGTATATTATGAACTAAAATATAATCTTCAAAATCTTAAGTATAAAAATCATGGATAGGTGATATTTCACCAAATATTTCACGTTGTATGTTAAATAATATATTTTCAAATATCACTTTCTGAGACATAAATAAAATAATTTTGTTTCTATAATTAAAATTTTTCTTTTTCTTAAAGTATGTACTAAATAAAAACAATAACAAAACAATTCAGTATTTTAAAATTACCTTCAGAAAAACAGAAACATAGCGGTAACATAATAAAATACAAGTAATGAAACAGTAAGTTGGTGTAACCTGGGTTCAAATTAAATTAAAAATTTATAAGGGTGCGTTTATGTTGGAGCTGCGATAAGTGATAAGAGCATCGATAAGAGCATAGAAAAAGCTATACTCTAATGGTGTGTTTATATTGAAGCTTTGATTATAGCAATAACCTCAATTAAATTTGTCCTTTTTTAATGAAATATTACTAAAATTATTTTTTGTTTCACTTATTTTAAATGAAAAATAGTTTTAAAAAGATTTCATTTAATCGAAAAATCTTACAAATTTCTATATTACATGTTAAATTGAATAATAATGTAAATTTGGTTCGATTTTAACAACGATACAATCATTAGCTATAACTTGTCCAGAATAAACCTGTTATAGTGGTTTCTATCCGTCTAGCCCAAAAAAGTATTGTTTAATAAAGATTTCCCTGATTATAAGCTCAACATCCATTATTAGTTGAATCAAATTTTAAACAAATCTTTTTATTTATTGAAAATTCAAAATAAAAACAAAGAAAGAGCTATTTTATCAATTAAAAAAAATATTTATTGTATTATATTATAAAATGCATTATTATTGCACCCGATTTAGTTTTGTATTAAAAAACAAAAATGACAAAGTATTTAATAAAAAAAATAAAATAACAAAGGAGAACAAATTATTTATTTAAAAATTTTGATCATCGATAAGAGCGTAGAAAACTGAATAAAGAGTTTTCTATGCTCTTATCGTTTATCGATGATCACAGCGATGCTCCAATATAAACACCTCCATTTAAATCATGTATATAGTTTTCTACGCTATGCTCTTACCGACGCTCTTATCACTTATCGCAGCTCCAACATAAACGCACACTAAGTCATTTTAAAACCATAAAAACTTTTATTAGTTCTATCATAAGACATAATTAATAAATTTGTTTTATAATACTAAAAGCATTTTTAATAATTAATTTATCATTTCAAAAATTTAAATTCCTATAAATTTATCTATTTAAAAATATTAAAAAACAAAAGAACTAAATGTATTTATATAAAATGCAATTACAAAATTACAATTTTAGAACACATCAGCAATCACTTTTCTTCAGAGTGATTAATTTTTGTTGTACTGTAGTTATTGTTGAGTGATTAAGTACCTTTGATTTATTATTTCAATTTTAAAATACTTTTTAAATATTTTCTTTTAATTTACTTATTTTTTGTATATCATTCAACTTTTAATTTGAAAAATTCTGGTTACAGAAATGGAAAGGATTAATTTCAGATTGGAAAACTGAAATTAAAACTGGTTAATTTTCATCTTTTATATTTATGATAAGGAATTTTGAGCACTAGTATAAATAAGTATTACAATCATAATTCCCTTATTATCTGTGACACTAATTTTCATTAAAACTCAAAGTTATTTAATTTATTAATGTTTGAAAGAAATATTAATTTGTGATAATATATAAAGGTTTATATAACTTGATGGTTTTTAATATAAACTAAAAACATGAATGCTTTGATTAGCTTTAATTATTTTAAAAAGAATTATTTTAAAGATAGTTAAAATGAAAATGAAATTTAGTAGTTTATTAAAAAAATATTTTATTTCTTTATTAATAAAATACGAGAAAGATTATAGTTTCCCTTGTCAACTTTTAGATACCCGTGCATACCCACTATGGCGTATAAAATAAACCGTAATTTACATCCCTTATACATTTAACTCATTACCCCATAATTTTGACGTAAAAAAAAAAATAACAAAAAAAAAAAAATTAACAAAATTTTCATTCATTGTCTCATAACTTTAGTTTAAAAAAAAAAAACAAAAAAAAATAAACAAAAAAAAAAAAAAATTGGCCCACCCTAAAAGTCCGATGGTCCGAGTGATGTCCAACTTTGCCAAATAACTTGCCTATTACTTTACCTGCCCAATTTTAATTTTAACCTTGTAGCTTCATTAAATTCACAGTTATTGAATCGAAAACTTTGTATGGCAGCCCCCCAAAATGGGACCGTAACATTTTGAAACTTCATATAAGTACTAGATTCATATAAGTACTAATAAAAATTCGATTTCGAAAACTTTGTATGGCAGCCCCCCCGAAAATGGGGCCCTAGCATTTTGAAACTTCATATAAGTGCTCGATTCATTATATAACTAACCGTGATGTGTAATTTTCAGCCTCGTAGTATAATTAGTTTTGAAGAAATTCATATTGGTGCAAAGAAATTGTAGGACAGCCCCCCGAAAATGGGGCCCTAACATTTTGAAACTTCATATAAGTGCTCAATTCATTATATAACTAACCGTGTGTAGTTTTCATCCGCGTAGTATAATTAGTTTTGAAGAAATTCATATTTGTGCAAAGAAGTTTTATGGCAGCCCCCCGAAAATGGGGCCCTAACATTTTGAAACTTCATATAAGTGCTCGATTCATTATATAACTAACCGTGTGTAATTTTCATCCGCGTAGTATAATTAGTTTTGAAGAAATTCATATTGGTGCAAAGAAGTATGGCAGCCCCCCGAAAATGGAGCCCTAACATTTTGAAACTTCATATAAGTGCCGGAGTCATTATAAAACTAACAGTGTGTAATTTTCATCCCCGTAGTATAATTAGTTTTGAAGAAATTCATATTTGTGCAAAAAAGTTGTATGGCAGCTCCCCGAAGCTTTGGTCCGATTTTAACCAAAAACAATAGGGAACCTAGAAATTGTCTAAAAATGACTTTGTGTGAATTTCAAGACTGTAGCCCTTTTAGTTTTTGAGTTATCGTGCTGACACACGGACGGACGGACGGACGGACAGACAGACACACATAGCTAGATCGACTAATTTTTCGATTCTGAGCCGATACGTACCCTTGACACTATATCTAGCTCGTCTAGATCGATGCGTTACAAACGGAGGAGCAATTTTAATATACCGCGATGTCATATATGTATGCACGGGTATAACGATGCCATATATGTATGCACGCGTATAATCATATATACATATGTATACGTATATGTTTATATTAAAATTTTGTTACTTTAGCCTTAAAAAAATAAAAAAGTATTAAATAAGAAAGCAAGTAGAACAGAACACTCTTATACCATATTTCAGGTTTATCTTAAACCAAGGCGCACTTTCATTTCTAGTAACCTGCAGTATAAATTTTATCAAGATAGGTCCATTCGATTTTGAATGATCGTGCCTACAAATGGATGGAAACGGGTGGACTTCGCAATGTCGATTCAGGAGATGACACTGATCACAAATGTTTATACTTTTTCATATCTAGCTTGCATCCCTTCGATAGTTACAAACACCATACCAAAGTTAATATGCTCTTTTATCTATTTTATAGGTGTAAGTTATAACAAAGAACAGAAAAAAAAAATGTTCTGTATATAAATTTAAGACCATTATTTTATTCCGAAAAATAAACGTCTTTGGAGACTATGCATAGTCGTTGATTCTTCTAAGGGAGACTCAAAAAGATTGCGGTGTGTTTCTATAGGAGTATCTTCTTTCATAAATTCATGTATAGAATTTTTCCTTTCACACCGTTCAATATAAGTTGTATTGGATGGTTTTACTTCCAAAAATTTTTAAATGAATGATGGTGTCCCTCAAGGCTCGGTTCTATCGCCAACCTTATATCTACTATTTATCAATGACCTTCTATCCATGACCTCCTACAAAATTCATAGCTTTGGTGGTGACAGCACTCTTGATTTTTCTTACCTTTTTGAGAAAGCAGCTGATGCTACCTCAACATCAGTAAATGATGAACGAAGCTAAGTTTCAAGTTCCTTAAATAATGATCTCCAAAAAATTCAAGATGGTCGCAAAAGATGCCGCGAAATGACTAGGATTCTTAAGTAGGAGTAAGAAATACTTTACATCTCCAAATCTACTACTACACAAATCTAATTTATAAAACCTATATTCGGCCGAGACTCGAGTATAACTCTCACATATTTGCTGAAGCTCCCAGCACCGCTCTTCAATATCTGGATAAGATACAAAAGAGAGCAGTTCGTATTATCAATGATAATAACGTCACAAAAGACTTAACGTCTTTAAGTCACCGCCGTAAGAGCTGCTTGTCTTTTTTATAAATATATTCTAGGCAATACTTCAAAAAAAATTAAAAACATTATGCCTAAAATCAAACCATACCGCCGTAACGCACGGTTAGCAGCTAAATCACATCCATATACAGTTGAGTTTATCAGAACAAGAACTCTGAAATTTAGGAATTCTTTTCTGAGTCGCACCTCCAAATTGTGGAACACATTACCCCCATATGTGTTTCCCAATTAATTTGATCCGCAAAAATTAAAGAAGGAAGTCAACTTATACCTCTTGCGTTGCCCATTCAACCCTTTAAAGTCATTTATATATATGACTTTCAGACACTTTTCAGTCATAATACAGCGCAAGCAGCTAGGGTGCTTATCAAATTATTTTGGCTACGAGGGGAGGTTGTTTTAGTGTAGTAAAAATCTCACACTACCTGGAGGATTAGGAGGATCAACCATTTTACTTTCTATTTTCTACTAAATTCAACGCAATATATGCCGCATTTGTATAACCATATCAGGAAATGCGCTCCAAAATGTTGCTTTACCACCACCATACTAGGTTTGTGGATTTACAAACGCAAGAAACGTTTAATTTTTCATATGGAAAGCACCGAACTGTTTTTCTATTTTTTGATAAAAGCTGAAACATACTTTCTTTAGAGAAAGCACCCTTCCAAAATTACAAAAATTGTGACTTTTGGCCTTTTCTAGCTTACTTTTAGCATTCCGTTTAGTTAAAAGTAGTTTCTTTATTGCAGTTCTTTTCCATAAGATGATACTGAAGAAGAAAAAATTGAACAGTTGGTAGACTTGTTATTTGGCAGCAACGACTAACATGGGTTATTATAAAATCAAAACTATTTGGAAGAGCATTTTCCACATTGGTTAAATTTAAATATAGAAATTACAAATAAAGTTAAATGTGTCAGAGTACATTATATTTTTAAAAAAACTTAATGTACATATAAACATTCAAAGTAAAACCCTTATTTCTATCAAGAAAGTGAAACGAACTGTAAATGACCCTCTTTAATCTCTATTGCAGGTATATTAAAATTGTAACTAAAAATATTTTTACTGATATAAGAACAAGAGTAACAAAACCATGCAAATATAAATTATGATGTAAATTAATTACAAAGTGATTTCTAGAACGCAATTAGATATATTATATAAAATTGATGCCGTGAAATAACGTTACACGAAATAAAGCCATATCGTAAATTTTTTCGTGTATTGTTTTTTTTTCACACAAAACTGCTAAATAAAGCCATATTTTCTTTTTAAAAATGTAATTTTATTTGTGAAAATAACAGCAATTTAATTTTCCGAACAAAAATAAAAATAAATATTCCAAAAAAAATTAAAATTCTAAAAAAAACATCTTTTAAAATTTAATATATAGGTATAAATTTTCTGGAAAAAGCGGCAATCCTGATTTGGAATCCAACCTTAAAAACCCTCCTAATTGAGAATCTGACATATACACATATACAGAATCTCATATATCACGTATATATAAGTATTCTGTAAAAGGCGTATTTCCCTACTTTTGAAACCAACTCTAAAATCCCTTCTAATTATTATTCTTATATAAATATTTGACCTACAAAATTTTTAAGATAGCGGGGTCTGCCACCGCTATACCACGCTAAACAAATTATTGAAACCCAGATTTTGAAACCAACGGATCTTAAGCTCCAAAAAAAAAAAAATGAAAATTTATTACTTTATTGTTTAAATATTATATATTATTTTGAAAAATAAAATTTTTGGGGGTTGTTTTTACTTCGCATTTGAATTGGAAATAAAGCCATAAGCGAAAGAATTTGCGATATGGCTTTATTTCGTATGGCGATATTTAACGGCGCCATAAATTTTATTTACATATGTGGATGAATACACCTGTGTATATTTTTTCTTTACATAATAATTTTTTATCTCATCTTTTAAAAACACTGTAAATGAATCGAAAGTCTGCATTTTTAAATTAATGAGTTTAAAATGATAATAAACGACTCTTATCAAAAAATTAAACTACTTTTAATTAATAAATATGCGGAAATTTTTTTTTCAAAAAATGTATACTATAAATAAGTATAAGTTAATTATTTTAATCTTATTATATTAATAAACATTTACTAGTTTAATAAAAAATTATTTTAAATCGCTTTATAAATATACTGCAAATTTTATCATTGTTTATACTAAAAAAAAATTTCATTTAATCATTTGGAATTAAAAAAAAACATAAAATATAATTAGAAAAATACGGTCCGTGAAACCAAATTATTACATTAAAAAATTCAAATGAACAAAATAAAATGACATCGTTTGAACAAAGGTTTTTTTGTACAACTCTGTCACCTAGCATTTTCCATGCATTTTCTTCAATATTAAACAAACTGTATGCTGACCATAGCAATATATCAACAAAAAATGTCAGATGATTAGCCTTCAAAAAATTAAAATGTGTACAAAAGTTATTGCTATTAAATTAGGAATCAGAGAAGGATGTAAAGTCTAAACTAAATTATAACGAGTAAGATTACGCAAAAAATAAAGCTCAAACAAAATAATTTATTAGTTTTTAAAAGGTTTTCTTAATAAAACACATATAAAACAAATAAAAAATTTCAAGAAAAGTTTCATTTTCTTAAGTACATTTTTTGCTTTTTGGAAATATGTACCGTTAAAAGATTAGATTTTACATACTTGTTAATTTATTATAGGATAAAAAATGAGCCAATAAATATGTGAACTGAAATATTCTTGTTGTCTCCCTTATAAATTTCAAAATTATATGCTAAATTTGATTGCATTAACTTAATTAGAAAAGCATATGTATAGCGATTGAATGGGAATTTAAAAATTTAGCATAAATAGCATCCACGTGGAACTTTTGGCAATTAAGTTAGAGCTTTTTAAATTGACCATTTTAATCACATAAATAGAAATTTTATTGAATATTTGTTATAGTATTTTTTTCGTTTATTTTTGTTAATTTAAAATAGTGGAGGGAGATCTTAGATGGGGAAAATTAAAATGCTGTTAAGGAAAATTTTATGAATTTAAAATAAGTACTTCAGTTGGCATTAGAATTTTTTGCGAAGCGGTTACAAAACTCTTAAAATAAAAAAGATAAATTGATATTGAAAAGTGAAAATATTTAATTGAGTTAAAGTTTACAGTGAACATTGAATTATATTGAATTAACTACAAACTTTGTGTTATTATTTAATTATTAATAAAAATGATATCCCCGGATCGTGTTTTAGAGCTGGTAAAAATCCATTTAGCCTCAGCTATTGACCCACGGAGGAAGAAACCACCACAAGAAGAACCAGCATGGACAATTGGAATATCAAAAATCGATGGACGTGGTATAATCGCAACCAGAAATATTAATCCTGGAGAAGTAATATTTCGTGAAATACCATTATTGATCGGGTTAACTGGGCGTAAAGAATCTATAATAAATACTTGCTCACTTTGTTATAAACTGTTGGATGAAAAGAAATATATATGTCCTAAAGGATGTTCATTACCAATTTGTGAAATGTGCAGTCGTAAACAGCAACACAATAAAGAATGTGAAATCTATAGAAAATACGGTCCTTTAGAGCCTTCAAAAGTTGATCTAGCAAGTTTACGTAGTTTAACAGTGATCCGTGGTTTATTTTTGAAAAAGGAACAAAAACATATGATTTATGCAATGCAAGCTAATACAGATTCTACATATCGTAATGAGATTAATAACTGTGGAAAATGTTTTAAAAATTTTCCAACTGATAGTCAAACAGTTGAATATTTTCATCGGATTGTGTCTGTTTTGAATACTAACGCATTTGAAGTTTTGAGCCGTAATAATGGGCATGAAATCGCTTTACGAGGATTATATCCATTGGCAGGTATTATGAATCATGAATGTACTCCGAACACAGCACACTTTTTCGAAGAGAATAATGAAATGGTAGTTAAAGCTACCCGTTTAATTCCGAAAGGGGAAGAAGTTACAACTACTTATACTAAAATTTTATGGTCAACAAAATCCAGGCAATTATATATGCGATTAACCAAACAATTTACATGCTTCTGTGCTAGATGTAAAGATCCAACTGTAAGTAGTAAAGATTGTAATTAAAATTTAAGATCAATTAAAATACCTTTCGAAAGATTTTTTATATTAAGGAGTTTTTAGTCGAATTATAAGACGATAATTTCACTGATTAGATATTTGTATAAAAATAATACTAATAATGCTTCTCAAATATACGTTTTAAACCTTCTGAACTCTTTAAACATTAAAATATTACAAATACATTAAAATATTTAAATTGCTCTTTAAATATTTGTTAGCGTAAGTACAAGAATTCGAATATTACTTTTTTGTTAGGATTGCCTGCGGGCTGCGAATGTCTTTTCCTACAATACATTTTTTCAAAATTTCTTTTTCTAAAATCATTTGTCAATTGTGATCTTCTTGCTTCTGTCTTTTGAATTTTCGCAATCTCTTTTTTTGTAAATCTTGCTTTTTGTTAAATCAATTTTTAAATGTAATCTTGTTTGTTTTTTTTTGTTGGAATTAAATTTGGTGATTATATTATTATCTGAAAAGGGAACAATTCTACACAATTTTTTATCTGTCCGAAAAAACTTAGGATATTCTAATTTGCAAAATTTCATTAATTTTGTTTTTATAAAATAAATTACATCTTTCATATAAAAACGTTGATGCACTTTTTTGAGATGCTAAAACTTCTTAACTATTAGACATAACACAATCATATTTTCAGCATATGTCAATTATTCATTTTTCGTGCTTATAGATCGGCCGATTTGCGTAGCTGCCATAAAACATCTTTTTTTATAAAAAAAATAACTCAGTACTCCATGAGCTAGCTCTTTGAAGTTTTATAAAAGGCAGTTTAGGCAGCTACACTAACTTGTTCTGGTTGATTTAGTAGAACAAGTTCATGTCGCTGCCATACAACTGCAAAATTATGTCTCCATTATTTAATATAGCTTAAGAACTGAAATTTTTCAAATGATAAAGAAGTTTTATGACAATAACTTTAGAGAACTTTTAATGTTTTATACTCTACAGACTTGCAAAAATGTCACAAAACTGCTAGTTATTTAACCAGCACTTCTCCCAATATTGATTTATTGGGAGAAGTGCTGGTTGTAATAGTTTCAGACAGCAGTATATACGACTTTTTTTGTTCTTTTTTATATATGCATACATATGTCAAATGAAGCAGAAAAACTGAAATTTTTGGTTTTGTTTGATATAAAAATAAACATCTTCAAATATTATTATTCTTTTAAAATTTTTTTTTGTCCTTGCGTGGTTATTATTAATTTTGTTAATATCCTGAATTTTCTGCAATACCTAATAAGAATTCCTATCTAGTTCAATAGAAATTATGTCTAAAACATCAGATATAATCAAAATAATAAAATCCGAAAGTGAAAAGGGACCTGCATTAAAAAAGGGATTAAAACAAAGTTAATTTTTGAATATAGGAGATTTTGAGGAATATACATTCGTAGCGTTGCTAATTTGTAATTCATAAACATTTTTTTTTTTTAAATAATGCGTTAAAAGCTTTAAATTCTTTCTATTTACATTTTCCAGGAACTTGGAACTTATTTAGGTGCATTTTACTGCCGCAGCCAACAGTGTGGCGGTTTGATAATATTAGAAGATCCAACAGCTCAATCGTCACCATGGAAATGTGAAAAATGTAATACTCGCTATGAATCTCGGCAAATGACAAAAATAACTGATTTCGCATTGGGCACAATAAACGGGAAAGCTAATAATAGTACACTAAAAGACATGATACAATTTATAAATGAAGTAATGCCCAAAATTGTACCACCATGGAACTACTTAGCAATAGAAGCAAAATTAAGCGTTATGTGGAAAATGGGCAAAGCTAAAGAAGATTTCAGTTATACAGATTATCAAGACAAAGAAAAATGGTGTAACGAAGTATGTGAAATTTTGGATAAATTAAATGCAGGTGATTGTACGCTGAGACATCATATTCTTGAAGCAAGAAGATATTAAATTAACAAATGAAGTTATTTAGAGGTTAATTTTTGTTGAGTATCAAATGAAAAAAAAACTTAATAAGTTGTATTATTTATTTAAAATAAAATTTTAATTTCAGATGCGATAATAAAGTTATGTGTTAGGTTGTATTTAATATCCATATAAAATATTTTGTTTTTAATGTTTCTCTTAATATTATAACAGGTATAGAAATCTAAAGTATACCTAATTTGTTTGAAACCTGTCAAAATATTCATTCTTTTTTGAATTTAATTAAAAATTCATTGTGTGTGTTTTTTTTTTTATTATTGTACTAATAAATTGTAAAAGAAATTTATTTATTCTTATAATATCATATGGATGTATTATTTTTTTTTAACCTAGATTAAATGGTGATTGTATAATATAGTAAATATAATATTATAATTACTCTATGGTTGTATTCAAAAACAAATGATGTAATTGACATGCAGTTTTATTTTTTACGCTGGATTTTTTTATGTTAAAACAATTTTACAGTAGTAGCAAGGCTATTTGGTTCATTTTTTAAAAATTTTAAAAAATTTTTAACACAAATTTTTATTAAAAAAGTCTTGATGTACAAGAAACTTTCTATATTACTAGCAAATTTGAGGAGAATCTGTACTTCTATATAATTTTGACCTAATTTCCACAGCAAACTAATTCTCTTAATTAAAATATTTATAAAAGTAAAATTACTTTCGTAGAGGGGTTGTGTAATATGAATTTTTAAATTTCATTCAGTTTTTTTAATAATAATGTTTGATTTGAATTACCAACTTAACACACAATAAATAATTAATATGACCAGGCAACTAAGGTCTCTTTAAATCTACATTTAAAAATTCACATTAATCAATAATCAATTAATAATATGTAAATAAAATAATATATAAATGTATAATAATATTTTAAGTATATAATATAATTTTAATATATGTATAATATATATAAAATAATATGTAAATTCGAAAATCGGTGGAAAAAATTTTGTTCGTATTTTATGCTAGTAAGTTTTTCTATACGATGATACGAAAACTAAGGTGATGGGTCCTAATTACTTCTGGAAAAACCCGCAGAGGGGTTGTAAGGTATCAAGATGACGTCATCACATAACGGTACTTTATATCTCAAAATTTCCGAATATATAAATTATTAGTAGCGACGCCGCCTTCTAGTGGTCGAAAAATACATTACAAATTTTCGTAATATTTTGTAGTATTTTAATTAAACCGTTATATTTTTCTTGTAAGATAGTAAACTGGAACCATTTTCCCCAATATTGTAGAACATGATGCTGTCTTTAATATACATCTAGTTTCGTCTGAATCGGTGCTACCGTTTTTGAGATTTTGCAGTTTCAAGAGGAAATTTGAAAACTTTCAAACTTTCAAAAAAACCACTATAAGTATGAAATTTTCAAAAACACCCTGTTTATTTTTTATTATACTTTTCGAAAGGTCTCTTTACGCTCTTTCCAGCGGTATGTAATAGGTATGGCATATGTTGACAAATAGCCCCACCAGGAAACATAAATGCAAAACTGAAACACCAATTTTAGTAAAATATACATTTTCATACTTAATTTCTCATACATTTATTTTGCTTTTTTGTTTTCTTGTTGAAACATGTATGCAAAAATATAATTAGAATGCAATTTAGAGTTGGATACAATGTTGAGTTGGGATTTGATAATTTGTTTGGAGGGATTTTGGAAGTGGCAACCCCATAGTTTTAAAATTTTTGTTGTTGAAATATGTATGTATGTTAAAATGTAATTAGAAAGCATTTTAGAGTTGGATTCAAAATCAGGATTGCCGTTTTTTCTAGAATATTTATATGTATATAATATATTAAAAACATCATCATGCCCTACAATATTGTAGAAAATGGTTCCAGTTTACTGTCTTACAGGAAAAATATAACGGTTTAATTAAAATACGACAAAATATTACGAAAATTTTGTAATGCATCGCCACTAATAATTTATATATTCGGGAACTTTGAGATATAAAGTACCGTTGTGGGATGACGTGATCTTGATACCTCACAACCCCTCTACGAAAGTATATTCAATAACTTATTATAGGTCTCTTCACGAACAAATAAACTTAATTCAATTAAAATCGTTTGTCTCGTGGGGATGTTTTTTGTCAAAAAAATGAATTGAGTTATATTAGTTTAGGAAACAGCTGATTTTGAAGTTTCATTTGTTTATATTAATTGCTAACTTAAAAGAAAAGTGTTGATATTTAAGATTTTTATTTATTACTAATAACTAGGGCAAATAAAAATATGCTCTAAAAAATCAGTTTTAAGCGCTTAAAATATGCTCTAAAAAATCTATTTTAAGCATTTAAAACAGTGCTGTCCATCCAACGGCCCGCGGGCCAGCATCCGGCCCGCGGAGTCTTTTAATTCGGCCCGTTCGCTTTGGTTTGACTTCAAAATGTTTCGCTAGTAGAAATATTTTTGTAATATGTAAAAAAAAAATTCTATTTATAATTACAGAAAATTTTTAATTTATTATAATGGAAATTTTCTACTTAAAATTCAAGATTTTATATTTACTCGTAAAATACAAATTTTTTTATTTTAAATTCAAAATTTTGTAACTACGTATATTATATGTAAAATACTATTTTCACTTTTTCATATAACTACATTACTACATAGTAGGCCAAAATATGGAAAAAAAATTCCGTTATTTTCTTACGAAATAGAAAATTATGAAACGAAAAAATAATAGGTTGTGCGGGTTAGTTTATTTTATTTTCTTGTTGCGAAAAGTAAAGTTATTTAATCCAAGAATTGTGGATTCAAAATATCTAAAAATAATTTAAGCACTTCTTTAAATAATTTTATAGTACATTAGCTATGTTACAAAATAAAAAACCTAAAGTTGATGCAGAAGGTCGTGTATTCAAAAATAATTGGACTACAGTTTTTTTGTAATTGAGCATAATTCAAACATTCTGTGCTTGATATGCCAAGAAAAAATTGCTGTGTGCAAAGAATACAATGTCAAGAGACATTACAATACAAAACATTCAGCCAAATATGACCACATGAAAGATCAAGTAAGAATAGATTACATAAATTCTTTAAAAAGAAATATGTCTGGACAACAATCTTTATTTAGAATTCCAAAAGAGAATTCTGAAACTGTTACAAAAATAAGTTTTTTAATATCCGAAGAAATAGCAAAAAGAGGAAAACCCTTTACTGATGGGGAATTTGTAAAAAATTGTCTAAATATATTTGCATCCAATATATGTCCAGAGAAAAAATCTTTGGTGCAAAATATTAGTTTATCACACCAAACAGTAGGTAGAAGAATTGATGATATGGCAGATAACATCAAAATTACATTAATCGAAAAACTGAAAGAATGTATATTTTATAGTTTGGCTTTAGATGAGAGCACCGATATTTCTGACACAGCTCAGTTAGCAATATTTATTAGAGGAGTAACGAACCAATATACAATAGTGGAAGAACTACTTGAACTTTGTCCAATGAAAGGTACCACTACTGGACGTGACATTTTCGGTGAGGTAAGAAAAACTATGAAAATTTTTAATCTTCAAGACGAAAATATTTGTGGCTTAACTACCGATAGAGCTCCATCGATGATTGGAAACCAAAATGGTTTTGTGACCTTAATGAGCAATTGTATCAAACATGAAATACGAAAGCACCATTGCATAATACACCAAGGACAGCTATGTGCAAAAATCTTAAAAATGGAAAATGTAATGAAAAACGTTGTGTCTACTGTCAATTTCAAAAAAAAAAGATCAAAAGGACTAAATCACAGACAATTTCAAGCTTTTCTTTCTGAGGTAGGATCAGATCATGATGACATTATTTATTTCAGCCACGTTCGTTGGCTCACCAGATCGGCGACTTTAACTCGATTCTGGTCTCTTCGCAAAGAAATAGAAACCTTCATGGCAAGTAAAGGAAAGGATGTATCTTACTTTGAAGATATTCAGTGGATAAATGATCTGGCATTTTTGGTTGATATTACCAAATATCTTTCGGACCTGAATTTAAAGCTACAAGGAAAAGATTTGCTTGCCAATCAACAATTTGAAAATATTCAAGCATTTACTAAAAAAATAGATTTGCTGCAGACACAGATGCGTACTAAAAATATAGTTCATTTTACAACATTATCGACCATAGACGCAGCTACAATAAATTATTCCAAATATGCATCATTACTTGACAATTTAAAAAATGAATTTGATGAAAGATTTTTAGATTTTAAAAATCATGAACCAGTTATGGCAATATTTGCTAACCCGTTTGCCATTGATGTGTATACTACTGATGGTAAGTTCCAACTTGAATTGATCGATGTCCAAAGCAACAATTCACTGAAGACAGCATATGTAGAAAATGATTTTTTGACATTTTACCAAAAATATATAAAAATGGAGACGTATCCGAATTTATCAAAACTAGCACATCAACAAATCGCATTATTTGGCAGTACATATACTTGCGAACAATTCTTTTCCAGGATGAAAAATGTTAAATCGAAAAAAAGAACATCACTAACTGATGAACATCTAAGTCGCATTTTAAGTATTTCTACATCAAAAATATCGGCAGATATTGATAAATTATGTAAACAAAAGGAATGCCAGATATCTCATTAATATTAAAAGTTGTAAGTATTAAATTTATAATTTCACAGGCAACATCTGCTTAACATGCTTAATTCGTTCCACACAAATCTCGGGTGACAATTATAGGAAAACAAATTATTGTTAAGAAATCAGATTAAATGGATGTTGCCAGTAGTTTAATTTCTCTAAAAAAAATTAATTTAAGATCGCGATCAAGATGATCATCATGATCATCATCATCATCACTGACAAGATAATCAGAAAAAAAAGATGATCAAAATGCAACATTATTTGTATTCTTATTTCATATTTTATTAATTTTTTTTTTCAATGTATAAATTTATGATTTACTTTATTAATATGAACCAACTAATTTTAATAATAAATATATTTTAATTTGTCTAAAGAAATTTTTTTTTACTTTTGGCCCGTGAAACAAAATAAATTTTCAAAACGGCCCATCTTCAATTTGAGTTGGACACCCCTGATTTAAAATATGCTCTATGCAAATTGCAAAGGATATCAAATACATAAAAAAGATCAATTACTTAGAAATCTTCAAATAAAATAAGTATTAACAATGTTAGACTAGTAAAACTATCTCCAAAAGTTGTTTAAATTTAATTTTAGTAAAAAAGTAGATAGTTTTTTACTTTTTAATATATTATTTTTATTATAATTTTTTATTTTAAAATTAAATTTAATGAATAAAATTAATTCATGAAACTAAAATATTAAAAAAAGATAAAAAGATAAATTAGAGAGTAGAATAAGTTAAAATTAAATTAAATAAAAAAACATAAATTAAGGAAACATTAATTAAATAAACATAAATTAAAATAAAAATTAATCCAAATAACGAAAATCTTATATCTAGTAAAATTAAAAACTAAGTTTAACTGAAATTTTGGTTGCAATATATCACAATCATTTCACTTAAATGTTTAAATAAGAAATTCTTCCGGTTCGATCGTAGGTCGTAGGACGCTTTTGTACATTTAAAATCTCCTTTCTACATTAACTGTGTTAATTGGTGCGAATTTAAATGCAATAGTTTCGTTTGTCGTGTAATTTATCGTAGCATTTAGCGTAGCGTATCGTAGCTTTACCAGTCAAAGCTGCAGATATAGTTTTTAATCTAGTTGAAAGTTTCTGAATCAAGTTGAAATGAATAATAAAATAAATATGTATATGTACATGCATACAAAGAGATTTCTTTAAATACCTAATACCTACTTGTTTATTTTGAAAGAATGATATTTTAAATAAATAAATATCTAAATTTCATCAATTTTTCTGTTTTTTTATGGAAAATATTTTAAATGCAAGAAAATTAAAAAAATTATGATATTTTGAACGAAAATTGTCAAAATAAGCCAAAATATGCTCTTAAAAGTTAAAATATGCTAAATATGCTCTAACAAGTGAAATATGCAAAAATATGCCCTAACAAATCTAGCTTAAAATTCATAATTTTTGTTGAAACGAATTACTATCATGTTCATTTATCGATAAGACATAAGGAAAAAAACATGCTAATGCATATTTTTATTTGCCCTACTAATAACAAATATATATGTATGTAAATAATTTTGGATGATTAAAAAAAACAAAAAAGTTATAAAACATTTTAATTACAAAATTATTATTTTAGAAATTACTTTAAAAAATTTAACTTTTATTTATTAACATGATAAATGTAAATATTCACCTTTTGTTTATAAACTAACTTGTTGTCATTTGTTGTCAAAGTAAAATAACTCAATTAACTTTACTGTTGATATTTAAGATTTTTATTTATTACTAATAACAAATATATATGTATGTAAATAATTTTGGATGATTAAAAAAAACAAAAAAGTTATAAAAAATTTTAATTACAAAATTATTATTTTAGAAATTACTTTAAAAAATTTAACTTTTATTTATTAACATGATAAATGTAAATATTTACCTTTTGTTTATAAACCAACTTGTTGTCATTTGTTGTCAAAGTAAAATAACTCAATTAATTTTAATTGAATTATTTAAAAACTAGTCCTGGGGCTTATTATTTTTGAACTTAATTGAAGTTTAATTTTTTGTTCGTGAAGAGAACTTATATGTATCGGAGTTTTTTTTGCCAATTACTCAATTATCTGTTTATAATTTGTTTTATAATAAATTTTTTTATATGCATATAAACTTTGATGAACACGTGGTATTTAGAACTTCATTTTAAATTAATTTTGTCAATGGTACCTGAATTTTTGAGAGAGAGAGAATTTTTGTGTGTACTGCATTACACAAAAATTAAAAAAATATTTTTTATCTTTTATCTTCTAATAATATAATATACAAATAAACTTTTGCATTTGTTCACAAATAAGTCTGTTTAAATTTTTTACTTTTCCTTTATTTTACTATATTTACAATTAAAATTTCTTAATTTTATTATTGTACTATGATGCCGAAACCGCTAAAGGAGCGCTTGTCCTTCTATTTGAGTTATAATGACTGGTAGATAATGTTTTTCCCTTATCTAGATATCGTTGAAGTGGTGGAATTCCGAATAGCATTACACCACTGATAGTTATCGCAATACCAGCTAATAAAAATCCTGGATTGTATGATTGAGTGATATCATAGAGCCAACCTATATATATATTTTAAGGAATAGAAAAAAAACACCAAATAAATAAATCAAATAAAAAATAAATAATCCAAATAGATGAATTTAAAAATACTTAATTCAATTAATATTTAAAAAAACTATAAACATTGAAAAATACCAGCAAACGGCGGTCCAATTAAAGAAGCAATTCCTTGGAAGAGTAATAACAAGCCAAAGGCATTTGTTAACTTTTCAATACCTAGTAAGTCAACTAATATAACGGATGTTAGTCCTACATAGGCACCAATTGTGAATCCAAAAACGGATGCAAAAAATGCTAATGTATTAAATGAAACACAAAATATAGAAAGTGCGGTAGCTAAAATTATACAAAACTATAAATGGGTTTATTCAAAATTTCATTGTAAATTTAAATCATACCTAAACCACAAATAGTTAAACAAGTATTATAAACAAGAAGACGATTAACCCATGGTTTATCTGATATATAACCTAAAACAATTCTCCCAACAGTATTAGCAATACCAATTATAGAAATCAAATAACTGCCTTGTTCCGTTGTTAAACCTAAGTGTTCAGCTTGAGCAGCTAAATATACATACGGGATATTGAAACCGATGCTTGTACAAAAATTCGAAAATGTAAAAAGAATAAAAGTAACATCTCGGAATAGTGTAAAATCCATCATTTCTTTGAAAGTATCACGAGTCTCTTCCGAACAACACGTACAGCCAAGAAGATGTTCTATTTTCTATATATAATTAGAAAATCAGTTTTTTAACATTTAGAATCGAGTGGTATAATTAAAACTTGTGATAAATCACTTGTAATAATAATGCGTCAATTTTAACCTGATTTTGTAAGTTTTTGTTTTTTTTATATTTATTTTCAATGAAAAAATTAGAAAAATTATAAAATATATATTGTAATATATAAAATAACTCTTCATTTACAAATTATTATATTAAATTAAAATATTGTTTTAGTAAGACCCAACTTACTGTAAAATTCTACAAAATTTACAATACATTCCTTCTCAAAGAATAAGTAGATACTTACCTCATCTTCAATATTTATAGGTTTCGATCTTCTTAGTGATCCATAAGTAGTTAGCTCTGCCCTTTGTGAAATATCACTTCTTGATTTGTATTCAACAATATTCACTAATGAGCCCTTTGATTTTGATTGTATTTTGAAAAACAATTAGGGAAACAAAAACAAAAAAAAACAATTAGTTACAACAAGCAATAATAAAATATTGATCTTATAAATTTAAAATTATGTAATTACTTATTGAATTATTGACTTTTAATGTCAATTAAATTATTAAGATTGGATAACATTGGCTGTTTCGTTATATAAGAAAATGTTAATAGTATAAATATAATAATTAAAAACATTGTTTTTGAACGGATTAAAAATAAAACAATTTACCACAAGCGATTGAAACTAGGTTTCGGAATTACCTGATAGAAGACGTCTGGACGGTACATTGTACCACTTCCTGATTTAGAAGATTTTCTTTCCCTAGAATAAGTGCCATGCTGATCTAAATGTATATGTGGCTGACTCATTGTTGCACGCATCAAATTTTCATTGGCATGTGTTTTACTTGTATTTTTATTGTTACTTTTATTATTGGCATGCATATATTTTCCCTTTAATAAATTAAAATCAGAAGTGGATAGACGTTAAAACTTTTAATTTGAAAGTAAAAAGTTTGATGAATTTATTAAAAACAAAATGGCTAGTAAAAGTGCTAAATTAATTAAACTTGTATGAACTGACTTTATTACAGTATTAATTTTAGTAAATTAATAGCTTTATAGTTAATTTTAATTATTTACTGTAATAAAGTGTAAAATAAATTTTTGTGAATTATTTAAAATGCGAGACATTATGTCATATTACAATTTAAATTTAAAAATTAAACAAAATTTGTATTTGTAATAATTAAATATAAAATGTGTTAATATTAAAAATATTTTTTAATTTTTTTAAAACCAATTAAAAATTATGGTATATTGACCTTCAAAAAGAATAAACTTAGATACGGAAACATTAATATATTGGTTACGTGACTTAATGCCACTTGATTGGAAGCCATAATCGCAAATTTTGCGTATATGGTTTTATGTCTTGTTTGAGCGAGAAATGACGGCGTATTTTCTTATAAAAATTCGAACCATATCATTTTGTTTAATTTTAATTTTGTCTTCATTAATTTTAATAGGACCAAATTAATCAATTTAACCAATTTAATTTCTACGACAATATAATTATATTAAAAGAAGAAATTTGTGACAAAGACAACTCTAAAATTGAACTTAACAACGATAATTCTGGTAATTATAAAAATTCTGCAGAATATAAATACAAATAATATGATGTTGTGTGAAATATGTTGTTAACATGAAGAAAAAAGTGCGTGTCTGTTTAGGGAATTTTGTAAATTTTTTTTAGAATTTTTTAATTTAATTTTATAAAATTTCTAGAAAAGCATATATTTCACTTTTGTGACAAACAGCCACTTTGCAACAAAACACGAGATTTTGTATCGCTCCAAAATGTAGAATATAAAATACAGAGAATAGGACTTTCAATTTCGGGAATGTAGAACCTCTAGTGATTTTATTTTGTCAGAACACCAGAATGAACTCTCATTTTTATTTTAATAAATGAGACACAAAATCATGCCCGAGAAAATCGCGGTTATGGGTTTATGTCTCTCATTAGAGAAATAAATTAATATAATGGCGTTTGGTCGAATGGCCTTAAGTCACGTCACCGAATATATTCTCAAAAGGGATTAAAGATGTTCGTCCGTCTGTCTGTTTGTATAATAATTCGAAAACAAAGTTCAAAAATTTTTACAGTAGCGAGCATATGTATGTCGTTAAGTTATGAGATGAATTGGAGTGGTGGTTCGGGCAATTACCACGCGCTTTCAAATATCTAGAAAACAAAATGAATAAACATAGAGATAATAAAATGTTGTGCAAGTACGTTGTACCAAGCCTTTCTTTAAATTTAAGATGAACAAAGTAGGAACAGGAGGCAACTGATGTTATTCCCAAACGTCCCCAACGAATCATATTTTCTAAAACCAAAAAAACATATCTTCTAAACCAATAAAAATAAAAAGTTCAAATTGCTTCAGGTGTATTCCATATCTTGTATCCATATCTTTTTAATGTTCCTGAAAATTTAATTAATTGTGTAGTTACAGTAAATTCTTTACGACTTGTATGGACAAACAAGCATATCTCCGTAACTAACGAAACTAAATTTGATACGTGTTTCAGTTATTTTTGCTCTAGATCCGGGTGACTGCTATACGTCTCACAATACCAAACATATATATTTAAAGTTAGCACTAAATCTAGTGCTTAGGTATTCTGTCAGATTAAATTACTTGGCTATGTGTTACAAAGCTTATAACAGTTTTTGCACTTTTTGAGATTATTATCTTATGCATAATGCATTTTCATTGCTAGCTAGCATATCCTAATGCATTTTCATTGCTAGCGTTTTGTAAATAAAGTTGTTATCAATAAGACCAAACTAATAAAAAAAATAAAAGTTTTAAAAGTTATACTAACCACAACTCTAATACATCTCAAAAATCAGGAACATTAAAGAAACAGGACAACCTTGTACAAGTTTCTATCTTTAATAATTGCTCAGGTCTAGTCTAGAGAGGCCTGTGGCAGCTATCCAAATGACTTCTCCAATTCTTATCAAATTTCTGAAATATTAAAAAAATGAAACAGAATGCCCTTGCACCAAATTTTAAGTAGCTATAATTCAAAGCTTAGTTTTTTTGGGTTTGGAAACTGAAAGATACTCGAAACGTGATCCCAATTAAAACTTCAACTAGGAACATCCTTTTGCTAAATCTTTGGAGGTATTTGTGAAATACCCAAACCACCATTACAATTATTCCCTATTTTGGAGAATTAATGAAAACAGAACAGATCGTTAAATGGTACCATATTTCAAGTCACCAACTGAATTAATTCCAAAGTTTAGGCACATAAGGGAAATTAGAAAGCACATACTAATACTACATCGAAGGTTCTAACTTTATTGCTTTCGAAGATATGCTAGTGTGCGGTTGCTTCATTCGATAGCTGTTAGAATCTAAACCCATTATTGGATTTCATCCATTTGCAATTCCCGCCCAGGGTTGCCAGACTTGGCGCTTTAGCGCCAAATTGGCGATTTTTTATTCATCAAAAGCTTCGCGATTATTTTTTCATCAAAAAGCGCCAACCGCCATTTTGAGTTTTGATTACAAAATAATTTTTCTATTTTAAAAAAATTAAATTAATTAATATTTCTGATTTACAAGATAATTGTAAAAAATTCATTTTAATTTTAATTAAAGAACTAATTAATCGCATTCTCAAATATTGAAGTTTTTGAAAAGGCAAATTTTTAGTACTATTCCGTTAGATTCCCTTTTATTCTGGGTAAAAGTTTAACAACTTAAATCAACAATGAATAAACCCTTATTTGATAATATTTCAAAATTAGCTTTTACAATTCTAATTTTACCTACATCAAATGCAACAGTCGAAAGAGTTTTTTCAACTCTTAATGTTGTAAAATCTAAAATAAGAAATTGGTTGACTTTAAAAACGACAATTCAATTTCGGTTTTGCGTATTCGTTTTTATTCTTACGTTAATAATATATGTTGCAAAGAATTTGTCCCTACTAATAAAATGATTAAATGTTTTAATTCAACTACAATGTATAAAGAAAATAGCACTTTAGAAATTTTTGATGAAGAATGTTTAAATATTTAGTTGTTTAACTTTAAATTTCAATTATACTTGCATTTTATCTAATAATTTTCTATGTTTTTTAATATATCAAATACCTTATTTGTAAACAATTAATTTTTTAACATTTCATTTAATTGTTTCATATTTAATTCTAACTATATTTAGATATTTTAGTAATTTTCTATTCTATTTCTTTAATGTTATATTTCAAATACCTATTTACATTAATTATCTTAAACTTTTTTTTTTCTTACAATGTTCTTGTATTGTAAATTCTACTAAAGTATGCATTCTATTTTATTATTATGAATTATGTATTTAACTAATCAATATAATTAACAATAAAATAGACTTTTTTGACTTGTTTTTTTTTATTTTGATCTTTTTTGATATATATTTAATGATATCTGGAATTTCAGCTCTCTTGGCGCTTTTTTAACCCTAAAATTATAATTGCAATTAACTAATAATCATATTTCAAATAATTTGCCTGGATAATAATACTGATAAAATTATTTTTGAATACATTACTAATTTTTCTCTCCCAAACTTTCTACATATATACTTTTGAAAATTATGTAATGTAACTTAATCGTAATTTAATTACTGATACTTGATATTGCTTTGATGAATGGTATAAGAATGCAAAAATTGTGCATTGAAATAATATTTGTTGTGAAATTTGTGGTTTGTTTTTCAGATACCTGCTTGCATTGATTTTATGGAACTGTACCTATAAATATATAAAATTAAATGTTATTATACTTACATTATTAGTCATATCATTGCCAATACTATGAGCTCGGGTCATTGTTAAATCACATTTTGGTACATCTAAAGTTATTGAATATTTTTTTTTTAACGGTTTTAATTCTGTTACATAATTATTGGAATGTTCTTGTAATTGTTGCAACTGTTGTTGTTCATATTTTTTAGTTTCCTCTAACGGACGAAACATCGCACCAAATATAATACAATTTAAAACAATACCGGCTAGTATGAGACATGCCCCGCGCCAACCAAAATTTTCTATTAACATTTCCGATATTGGTGCAAATATAAAAGTTCCAAGACCAGATCCACATACAGCTATACCAGTTGCTAATGAACGATATTTTTCAAAATAAGTTGTTACACTGACAATGGCCGGCAGATAAATTAAACCAAAACCGAGACCAGTACCAATACCAATGGTGAAAATTAATGTTAAAACATTTTTTGCAAACATACTAATGATCATGCAGGCGGATGCTAAGATCGCACCAGCAATTGTAACAGCACGACAACCATACCTATTAACAAATGAAGATGAAATTGGTCCTGCAATAATTGGACATAAAAAAAAATTAATAAAATGATTTTTGATGAAATGATGAAGTTTTTGGATTTGTTCATTATTGTGTAAGTATTAAAATTTAAAGTGAATTTATATGCCTATTTTATATCAGATATAAACACGTCACTGGTTAAACAACTAAAAGATTGAGAGTCTTATAATTGAACCAAAGAATTTTTGAAAGAATTACTGGATTCCTCCTATTGTTTTCGGTTAAAATTGAATTATCTGCAACACAAATTTTTAGATCCAATTTTCATGTCTTATAAAATATAGAATGCGCCTAGTGGTATGAAAAATAAAGAGGGAAAGTTATATAATACTATAAGCAATTTTATAAAACAAAATTCATATTGTTAGGGTTTTTTTTGGTCATACAATTACTAGAACCTATATATGTATATATATAATTGCTATACAAATATGTATAAATAGTTATAGTAAATGAATTCATCTTCGCATATATTCTCATAAGGTCAAAGGTATTTATAAATAACTACAAATTTATACGAATGATCTTCAGCTGAAATTATTATAATGAAGAACTTTTTTTATATATTATCACTGATTAAGAATTATATATAGATAAATATTTTCATGTTAAAAATTTCTATGAAATTTTATTCGCATATTTTTTCAAATTCTCTCTAAACTTTTTACATATTTTAAATATATTGTAATGTAACTATTGATTTGATACTTAATAATAATAAATTTTTTATTTCTATTTTATACCCTTTATTTTTTTTTTATTTTTATTCTCTCAATTTATACCAATTTAATTTGTAGACCATGTAGAGTGTAAACATGGTACATGTACATAATTCAAGAATACGATACCAAATAAAAAAAAAATCATAAGAATAAGAAAAAATATAGATATAGACTCAAGAGTATGGATCGGATAAAAATTTAAAAATCAATCGATTTAGCTATGTATGTCCGTCCGTTCGCACGGTAACTCAAAAATAAAGTAGCTAGAGTTTTGAAATTTTTACAAAATCGTTGTTATTCAATAGCCGTCATCCCTATTGAAATCCAGTCATTTTGGCCCACGGGTTCGAGTAGCTGCTGCACAACTCCTTATTTTATATGAGCATTACACTACACCTAATAAAGTTGTATATTTTTTTTCTTCTTAGCATCGTATTTATGAATCATGTACTATGTAGAGTGAAAAAATTGGTCTAAAAATTAAATAGGTATAAATTGAGAATAAAAATAAAAAATAAAAGGTATAAAATAGAATTAAAAAATACAATACGTCAATACATTTACAATATTTAAAAAGTTTAGAGAGAATTTGAAAAATATGCGAATAAAATTTCATAGAAATTTTTAACATGAAAAATAACATCTATATATAATTATGTACTTTGAACTTATAAAATTTTATTCTCAATTTGTGAGTAAATTTATTTGAGTTGAACAATTTTGAATAATACCAGGGCTGGCATTTTCATATATTGAGTAACCTTCGGACGCTATTTTTTAAAAAATTTATTAACAAATTTCCTCCTGAGTCAATATTTTATATTATACTTCCTTTATGGTATTATCCTTTAAATAACTGGTAGTATGCCAAATAAACCAAAATTCGTATAAGGATATCTTCATTCAAGATCTTGCCTGCTTTTTTCACGATAAACCATAATACATATACAAACCGTTTTAGTACTCTTCTGTAGTATGTGTATTCTAAGGAAATAAAAACTTTCAACTTACCGGAACATAACGTGACACCTACAAGAATCGATAGAATCAATGATGTGTATCCTTTACCTTCGTTAAAATATAAAAGAAATTCAACATAAAACATTCCAAACGAGTACGTAATGCCATCAGCTGAAAAATAAATGAATGTTAAATACTAAATTCAGTTTTTTTTTTTCATTTTATAGTTTTAAGTTCATAATAACATAATCCCTTAACTGTATAAAACGGTATAAGAGAAAAAAACTATTTTTGTAATGTAAAAATGGACACTCTAAATTGAAAAGTTTAAAGCTATTTTAACATTAAAATATTTAAAAAAGTTCACAGAAATTTAAATGCAATAAAATATGAAAAAGAAAACAATACAAATAAAAAAGAAATAAAAAAATGGAAATTTAGGTTTTAATTGTAAAAATTTCAAAAAGTAAATAACTTTTGCTTATATAATTCTAGCCAATACCCGGTGCGCGTTGCTGCGCCATTCAATGGAGGTTTGATTGAAGTTGATGTTACTGCAAAAAGTGAACACAAAAATTACACATTGTTTACACATGTAAATTTTAAAATGTATGAAATCAATTTTTTTAAAACGATTTTTCTAGGATTATTTGAGTAATTTTGGAACTTTCTGTAATCAGAGCAGTACAAACTACTTTCCAAAATATGACGTAATTTACTTTTTGACCAATCGTAGAACTGGCTGTTAACAGACTCAACTCCATTTTCAAGTTGCTTCACACATATAACATTTGAAGTCAACCGGTCAAATCACTTCTAATTTAGAGTTAAGGAACGCAAAAATCTATAAAAAGCCACTGTGCCCCAATGGGTTAACGGAAGTCAACTTTCTCTTTGGGAAAAGCAGTATTGTGAAAATTGGACGTAATTTGCTTCCAAATTTTTTTTTTGCCAATCGTCGGGCCGGCATGGGTTAACCAATTCCAAGTCTGTTAAAAGAGTTAACTTCATTCTCAAAACGGAACACATATACAAAATTTGAAGAAAATCGGTTAAACCGTTTCTAATTTAGAGTAATAGTGTCAACTCAATTCTCAAAGACCATCACGTATACAAAATTTGAAGTCAATCGGTCAAACCGTTTCTAATTTAGGGTAAAGTAACCAAAAAACCTATAAAAAGCTGTTGGGCCACAATGGGTTAATCGAACTCAACAAATTTTTTTTGGGGCTTTCTTTTTAGTCAAAGCAGAATTTGGTAAAATCGGACAAAATTTAAACCCAAAATTTTTTTTGACCAACCGTCGACCCGACATGGGTTAACAAATTCCAAAACTGTTAATAGTGTCAACTCAATTCTCAAAGAGCATCACGTATACAAAATTTGAAGTCAATCGATCAAACCGTTTCCATTTTAGAACAAAAAAGTTTAAATACTTGCAACTTGGCGGTCCGTTATAGCAAAATTTTTGGGCCACGATTTCTTTCCGTACCCAAAAACCTTTATATACAAATTTTCATGAAAATCGGCTGGGCAGTTTAGGAGTCTATTCGCTACATACAAACAAATAAACAAACTTTCGCTTTTATTATATAGATTATACTTATAACTTAATGTTTTATTGGGTAAAAATATGATATTATTATTATTATTAATATATTTGTATAGAAAGAGGTGTAACAAACGCATTCAATTAAATGTGTTTTGCTAGATGTGTTCAATTATAAAAAAGAATATTAATGTTTTGTTGAATGTGTTTTATTTTAGAAAATAAAATGTCATAAATTATCATAAACAGGCCAAAAAATATTTTATTTATTTTTAATGAAAAAAAAAACAAAAACAAAAATGAATAAAATTTTTTTATGAATTTAAATTATTTTAAATGTTTATGAATTAATTCATTTACGTTTTTAAAACTCGCAGAACATTTTCTGGGAATTTTATATAAATACTAAAACATTTTATAGATAAAAATTAAGAAGAATATGCTTCACAGGAACATTGTGTAGTACGTCTTAATTATTTTCATTGCTTGATTTGCTTTGTTTTGAAAAGCAAGTAAACTCTGCAATGCAATCAAAATAATTTCAAAGTTCCCTCAAAGTTCCCTCATATGCATCGGAGTATTTGTACTCCTCTCTAACTACTGGTACTCCGGAATTGCCATACACTATATACTTCTTTTCGACTCAATTCATACTACGATACTCCCTTTTGTTTTTTTAAATTTGTTTATATATTTTAAAATAGTAATAAATTTTTTATATGCAGTAGTTTCATTTGTTGTGATACTTTTAAATATGTTTATAATACTAAACTTTATTTAATATTAATTTAAAACGAGGAAGAGTGTAGTAGAGTAGACTGTGTCAACTCTGGGATACCCGTATGACCGTAACATATACATTATATCATCCGGTTAATTACTTTTGGCAAAATTTCAAACATTCAGCTTTATTAGGTGTAGAGTAATGCTCATATAAAAGAAGGATTTGTATGGCAGCTACTCGAACCCTTTGCAGTAGACCAACCAAATTTTGCAGTAACTTTGGCCATTACACTAAACTATTTTTGACAAAATTTCAGACACCCAGCTTTATTTGGTGTAGTGTAATCCTCATATAAAAGAAGGAGTTGTATGACAGGTACTCGAACCCGTGGACCAAAATGGCTGAATTTAAATAGCGATTCCGTTTTTTGCATAAAAACGAATTTGTGCATAAAAACGAAATCATAATCCTAGCTCCTTTACTCTTTGAGTTATCGTGATGACGGACGGACGGACATACATAGCTAAATCGCAAACGTAATGGCAAATTTATTATACCCTTGGACTATATAGTCATACGGGTATAAAAAGGCCGTTATGAAATGAATTGAAAAGACAATACTTATTTTTTTTATACAATTTTGTAATGAATTAAGAAGAATGTTTGTTTAAGTGATTGAATTTATACATATATAAATTATAAACCATTTCTAAGTAAAACTAAAATTTAATTTTAAGTTCTATTTTGAATTTCTTATACTAAAACTTCGATCAAAATTTTCTGGTTATTTTAAACTTTTTTTTGATAATAACGTTTCATTTTCTAATAAATTATCTATGTACTAAATTTAACTTTATCTATAAAGTATCAATCTAAATGTTATACCATGAATTAAAATGCAAAATGTAATTTAATTTAATTTTTTTTTATTTCTTTTCCACTTCTTTAAGGAGTATAAAGAGTATAGGGCATTCACCAAGTTTATTTTAAACTAGGCTTCAGTTTCTTTAATCATAATATTCACTAATCAGTTGATTACTCGGCTGTAGCTATTGTATAAGGTTATGAAATATGAATGCACAAATGTTAACTTTCATCTTACATAAGAATTATTTATATATTTTTATTAAATCTTATTTTATATTACGATATAATTATACAATTTTACGATATTTTTTTATTAGATATGGTCTGACCGGGGTTTGAAACCGAGACCTTCCACATGTCTTTACCATTACGCCATTGGTCAGATAATTTATTTTAAAGTATTTTATAATGAATAAAAAAAATTTTTTTTTTGTTTTTTTTTTTTTTTTATTTTGTAATGAATTAAAAAAAATGTTTTTTTAAATTGCAATTAAATAAACTGCCAAAATTCACAAAATTTAAGTAGTTTTATTAATAACTAGGTATATTAAACTTTTTTTTTACATAGTACTCCCCTGGTACTCCCCCGAAATATCATGAAACGGCAGCACTTGTGTAAAGTACTGTAGAGGTTGGCAAAGTGGCTTCGGGTGTACATTACTTGAGTTCGATGCACGCAGCACCATAGAAGCCAAACAAATATATTTTTTTAGCTTAATTCTGTATATTAAAAAAAATTCCAAAACAAGTTTACAATTCAAAATTAATAAATAAAGCAAAACTCAATTTAAAAATCAACATTTAATACAATTTTATGTGCATATAAATAGGTACATTTTAATATGTTGAGTAGGTACATAATAGAATGTTAGCAACAAACAAACAAATATTTCGATTTGAATCTAAACAAAGGTTATGAAAATTATGTATAGCAATATTTTTTAAAAATATGTATAGAAAACAAATAGAGAATAGAGAAAAAGAGAGAAAAAATAGAGAAATAGATTAAATAGAGAAAAAGATGATAGTTGAAACAAAATAAACCTATAAAAAAATTTGAAATCTTTTATTAATTTATTTAATTTAAGCAAGTACGCATTTAAATAAAAAAGAAATATTAATTGAAATTTAAAAAAAAATTGACCAAGCAAGGACTTGAACTAAAAACCCCAACATTTTATCAAATTCAAAACAAACAAAAGGTAGACGACGTAACTTATTCATCTTCAAGTTTTTAAGATACAACAAGAAATTATGTGGGTCATTTGTTTTTTTTGTGTATCTATTACTAGAATCGAAGCATAATCTGCGTTATCAAAAAGTAACAGTTGCGATTTTATTTAAGAATATTGTGTTGGTATACCAATATTATTTTATTGTATTGGTATAATGAAATTAGAAATAGTTCTTAATTAGAAAAAGTTCTTCTTTCAATTGACCTTCTGTCATTCTGTAACGGGCCAACAGCTAGTTAGTATATAACCAGCTAATTTTTCTCCATACACCCTTCTGGAAATAGTTTACCGAAAACTACTGAACCAATTTTAATGTAACAGCAATTAAAGGATTAGATTATAACTACCCTGATAAGACAACCCAAAAGTAGTGCAAGTAGTGATGTACTGAATTTATTATCAATATGGTAGGAAAAAATTAATCAGTTTTGCACTAATACGTTGAAAGTTTTTCAACTTCCATTCGGCACTTTTTCGAAATTTGATGATTTTAAATTTTTAGTTTGAATAGAATAATTAATGTTTCCTAACTATTTAATCAAGAATAAAGAATAATTAATGTTTCCTCACTATTTAATCAGAGTACAACTAATAACGGATAGATAATGTTTTAATTTTATTAAATGTAAGTTGATAAAATATTATATCATAATTTCATTTAGATCTAAAATTAATTTGAGAAACTGAAAAACAATTATATATTTCGTTCGTGTTTGTAGCATTAATAAATTTTTGTCGTTGTAATTATTTTTAATTTATTTTCTTAAGTTTTAAAATTCAATTGTTCGTGATAATTTCACTTAAAATGGTTATTAAATTATTTCAGGTAAAGACTATAATTTATATACATATATATGTAAATATTCTTCAATTGAGATTAATAGTTATTAGTTTTGATATTTAGACTTATATTAACATTATTAACAAAAAATTTCATATTTATTAATATTTTTGAATTCAAGTGTTTTGTATGTACCTTTATTTAAATAAGATAAGTAATTAAAAAAATCAAAGATTTGTCAAAAAGCACTTTTCCAAAATAAAACAATGTTCAAAAATAAATTCATTAGAATTTTATTGTACAAGCTAAATTTTTAAAAAATCAAGAACCACTTCCTTAATATTTTAAAAAGCACTGTCTAATAAGAAAACTCTTAACAATTTAATTAGTTATTGCCAGGGCAATCAAAAATATGCTCTAAAAAACACGTTTTAGCTCTTATAATATGCCCTTAAAAACTGCAAACAAGCACTTAAAATATGCTCTTAAAAATCTTAAAATAGTTTCGTTTAAGCAAAAATATCAAACCACGACATTCCAACCAAGACTAAATGTCTGCAAAAGTAAAGAAGGGGAATTGTTAATGGAAGAAGATAAAATCCTAGAAAGATGGTGCGAGTATTTTCAGGAAACTTTAAACAAGCCGGTCACTGAAATTAATAACATGCTACCACTACAAACAGTAGAAAACACAATAAGCCAACCCACAATAGAAGAAACCCAAGTGGCGATTGGAAAGTTAAAAAATGGGAAAGCTAGCGGAGAAGACTCCATTGTAGCTGAACTAATAAAATATGGAGGTAATGACTTACATTACAAAATTCATGAGCTCATCATTTCCATATGGAACACTGAGAGCATTCCCGAAGCTTGGCTAGGTAGTATAATTTTCCCGGTGCATAAGAAAGGAGATAAGAAATATTGTAATAATTATAGAGGCATCACCCTACTCAATGTAGCGTACAAAATATTCACAAATGTACTGTATGATAGGATGTATGGAATAGCAGACAAAATTATAGGTGAATATCAATGTGGGTTTAGAAGAAACAAATCTTCAGTAGACCAATGCTTCGCATTAAGTCAAATCTTTGAAAAATCACAAGAATACTCTAGAGATATTCATTGCTTATTCATAGATTTTAAGCAGGCTTTCGACAGGATCAACAGGGAAAAAATATTCGGAGTAATGCAGAGACTGGGTATACCGGAAAAACTAATAAGACTCACCTGCATCACACTGAAAAACACCAAAGCGAAGGTACTTGTACAAGGTAAACTTACTAACTCGTTTAATATAGATTCTGGAGTAAAACAAGGAGATGCACTGTCCACGTTAATCTTCAATATTATGCTACACTATGCAATAAAAGAAATTGATCCAGGGACTACTATTTTTATTATGTCATTCCAGATATGCGCATATGCGGATGACATAGCAATACTCGCACGTAATAGAAATGTTTTGAAAGAAGTATGTACTAAGCTCGTTGAAACCACGGCAAACATTGGTTTAGAAATAAACGAAGATAAAACGAAATACTTCATCAAAACCAGAACGCCTAGGAATGCAGAAAATCTTCATTTACAGCACTACACTTTTGAAAACGTGACCCAATTCAAATATTTAGGTGTTCTTTTTTCAAATACAAACGACTCCTCAATAGCAATTAAAGAACGAATCAGTGCTGCAAATAAAAGCTACTTCGCGCACTCAAAACTTCTAAAATCCAAGCTTCTAACAAGATCTACAAAGCTCAAAATATATAAAACACTAATAAGACCAATCCTTACTTACGGATGTGAAGTATGGAACTTAAAAGTAGCAGACTGTAAAATGCTCTCAATTTTTGAGAGAAAAATATTAAGAAGAATATACGGGCCAGTCAGAATTGATGACAACATTTACAGGGCAAGATTTAATCATGAACTCGAAGCACTGATACAACACAAAACCGTTATTTGATTCATAAAATCGCAGAGAATAAGATGGCTAGGCCACATTATCCGCATGCCGAATGAAACAGTCCTAAAAAGAATTTTCATGCATCGTGAACAAGGAACCCGAGCGAGGAAGACCAAAAAGTAGGTGGTTGGAAATGGTTGAAGCAGACTTAAATACCATGAATGTTAGAAATTATAACACCCTAGCAAGTGATCGAGGAGAATGGAGGAGAGTAGGCGAGGAAGCTTTGGCTCACATAGGGCTGTAATGCTAAGAAAGAAGAAGAAGCAAAAATATAAAGCCATAAAGTTTCCATTTTTTTTAACCTGCTTTTTATAGCCTATAAGAAAAGAAATATATATATAATATAACTGGTTTTAAGAAAATACATTTAGAAAATTAGAGAAATAACACATATAAAACTTTTTTATTCGAACTTTGTTCATTGATTTATACATATTTGTATGGTACCTAGTTTAAAATATCTTATATAATATAAAAAGAACTAAATATATGTATTAACCTTAATACGTTCTTAACAGCTACTCAATATACCGGCTCCTAAACTTTTAAATAAATGAAAATAACGTAATACTTAGTCTAGTAATATAATAAATGTCTACGCATATTAACGACTACAGAAAAATGTGTATATTTTTTTTTACTTACATATATCTATAACTGCACCAATTAAATCTGTATTGCTTATCTTAATGCGTAGTTATTCTTTTATTGTTTTAATTTCTTTTGCTTAGAAATTATGAAAGGTTATTTTCTGACTTTTTTAAATTGTAAACACTAATATGAAAACACATACAAATGCATACTTTGTTGTTTTTGTAACCGTAATGCATACTTTAATTTTTGTAAGCGTAATGCGTACTTTTTTGTTTGTATGCGTAAGTACTTTTATGATCCTTTTTGTTAAAAATTGAAACATTCCCGAAATTTTGTAAATTATGAATACAAAATTATTTAAAACTCACGGAATGACTGAAGGTTAAATAAAATCGCAACCATTACATTTGCAGATTATTAGTCATCGTCATAGATACACAAAAAAAAAACAAATGACTCATATAATTTCTTGTTGTATCTTAAAAACTTGAAGATGAATAAGTTAAGTAGTCTACCTTTTTTATGTTTTGCATTTGATAAAATGTTGGGTTCGTTAGTTTTTTTTTTAATTTCGATTAATTTATCTTTTTATTAAAGTGGGTACTTGCATAAATGAAATAAATTACTAAAAGATTTAAAATTTTTTTATAGGTTCATTTTGTTTTAATAATGATCTATTTATCAATCTATTAATGTTTTTTATACATATTTCTAAAAAATATTGCTATACATAACTATTTTGTTTCACAACATTTGTTTAGGAAAATCTTTTTTGTTGTCAACATTCTATGATTACTCATAACTCAACATGCTAAATAATGTACCTATTTATATTATGTTGATTTTTGAATTGAGTTTTGCATTATCAAATGCAAATTATAAATTCTATTTGGAATGTTTTTTAATATACCGAATTAAGTTAAAAAAAAATATATATTTTGTTTGGCGTCTATTCTAATGGTGCATCGAACTATTGTACACCCGAAGCCACTTTGCTAAATTCTAACACCATTTTTTTTCCATTTTTAACTTTTTTAAAAAACAAAAAAAATTAAGAGGAATTATAATGGAAAGATGCAGGGAGGAGAGGGAGATGAGAGGAAACTTTTAAACTGCATACTTTGATTACATTGCTTGGTTAATTCGCTTTTCAAAGCAAAGCAAAGTAAGCAATGCAACAAAGCGTACGTTGGCCCTTAGCCGTTATTTCAGATTTTCCCTGAAAATAATTAAGACTTACTTCACAAATGTTCCTGAGAAGCATAGTCTTCTTAATTTTTATTTCCAAAATGTTTTACTACTCGTATATAAAGTTTATTCAAAATAAATAAAATATTTTTTTTTTATTTTTTTTCATTACGAGGCATCTGTAAAACAAGGTTGGTGACCAAAAAACGGATAACCAAAAACAATAAGGAACCCACAAATTGTCTAAAAATTACTTTGTGTAAGTTTCGAAACTCTGGTTCCTATCGTTTTTGAGTTATCGTGCTGACGGATGGACACACATAGCTAGATCGATTTACTTTCGATGATGATCCGATACGTACCTTTGACACTATATCTAACTCGTCTAAATCGATGCGTTACAAACGGAGGAGTAATTTTAATATACTCGTGCCCTTATTTTACAACGTGTGTAAAGAAAATAAATTAATATTTCAATTTATAATTAAAAGGAAAAAATAAAATATCTTATGTACGATTTATTCAATATTAATTAATAGTTTACACAGTATAATATTATTTTACTTGAATGGAGAAAATTACTATACCAAAGTTCAACAGTTTTTATTTGCAGAATATATTTTTTTTTATCTTTGAAGTGCTTAGCGCTTGTGGCGAACCCCTTTGTTTTTATTGTTATATTAATGTAGTTTTTACTAAAGATATATAATTATTAATTATTGACAAAGCAATTAATTTGAACCCAATAACGAATGGTATCTGAGTCTAGTCGAAAACCAGAAAAGTATTTTCACTTTCACAGGGATTCGCACCCGGGCCTTTCGCATGAAAGCCAGCACTCTAACCACTGTGCCACCCAGCTATATAATCGCGAAACACTATATATGCCCTTAATTTACGAAGTTACAATCACAACTTCACTCAAAGTTAAACCACATGTAAATTTTAATTTTAAAATAAAAAATTAAATTGGAGATAATGTTAAAATAACATAATGAACATTGATTTTATTTTATTTAGTAAGGAAGAAATCAATATTCAAAATTATAACTTATTTTTTAACTTTATTAACTTAAAAAATATAATATAAATATAAAATGTTAAAATAACATAATGAACATTAGCCTTGTTCTATCCAGTAAGAAAGAGATAAATAATCAAAATTATATGTTGTAAATTACTATGTAATTATTGCTAGAAGATGAATTAAAAGAGAAAAAAAAAACTTGGAATTTGAGAACACATTAAGTGTAAACAAAACCAATCCGACACGTGAATTACAATTTCCTTCGAAACAATATATATAAAAAAAAACGAGGAAGATTATAGTTGCCCTTGTCAACTTTTAGATACCCGTGCATACCCACTAACCGTTATTTATTTCCTCTATGCTATTATAAATATTACAAAAAAAATATAAGAAAGTAAAATAGTTAAAAAAAAATTTACCTTTTTATCCCATAATTTTAGCTTAAAAAAAAAATTAAATTTTTAATTCCATTATACTACCATAATTTTTGCTTAAAAACAAAAAAAAAAAAAAAAACAAAAAAAAAAAAAATAGCCCGCCCTAAAAGTTGGTCCGAGTGATGTCCAACTTTGCCAACTAACTTGCCCTATTACTTTATCTGCCCAGTTTTGATTTTAACCTCGTAGCTTCATTAGATTCACAGTTATCGAATTGATTACTTTGTATGGCAGTTGCCCGAAAACGGGGCCGTAACATTTTGAAACTTCATATAAGTACTCGATTCATTATATAACTAACAGTGTGTAATTTTCATCCTCGTAGTATAATCAGTTTTCAAGAAATTCATATTGGTGCAAAAAAGTTGTATGGCAGCCCCCCGAAAATGAAGTCGTAACATTTTGAAACTTCATATAAGTTCTTGATTCATTATAAAACTAACCGTGTGTAATTTTCATCTTCCTGGTATAATTACTTTTGAAGAAATTCATATTGATTTAAATAAGTTGTGTGGCAGCTCCCCGAAACCTTGATCTGGTCTTAACCAAAAAAAATAGGGAACCTAAAAAATGTCCCAAAAATGTTTTGTGTGAATTTCAAAACTCTTGCTCTAATTTTTCAATTCCATCTCTTATAATTAATTTTTAATTCACGAATATATTAAACTTAAGCCAAATCAACTTCATATGATCACATTCATATAATAATCATCATGATAGATAATACTCATCATATTCATATATGATTCATCATATATATTCATAATTATCTATCAATATCAATAAGCCATTTACTTAAAAAAATCTTTGTCTTCTTTTTTTTTGCTTATCTTAAATAAACTACGCATCATTTAAATCATATGAAATTCTAACTCGAAATCTTTATCTACTTTTTGTAACAAAAACAAAAAACAAAAAAACAAAAAAACAAAAACAAACAAAATTCATATAATTTCATGTTAAATACTTCATGTTAAAATTTTTGTATGAAAATATTGGAGTTAAAAAAGTTAGCAGTTCGAGAGCTACCCGAAGTTTTGGTCCGATCTTAACCAAAAAAAATAGGGAACCTAGAAATTGATTGAAAAATATTTTGTGAAAATTTCAAAACTGTAGCTCTTTTAGTTTTTGAGTTATCGTGCTGACACACAGACGGACGGACGGACGGACGGACAGACACACATAGCTAGATCGACTAATTTTTCGATTCTGAGCCGATACGTACCCTTGACACTATATCTAGCTCGTCTAGATCGATGCGTTACAAACGGAGGAGCAAATCTAATATACCCGATGTCATATATGTATGCACGGGTATAAAAACAATTCAAATGATAGATAATTGATTTTAATTTACAAAGCTAAGGATATAAATATTAAATTGCTTGAACCAGCACAAATAGGTAGACACTTGTTGAAATAAAATTGGTGATTCCCAATGAGCTACTGATATAATAAAATTTAATATTGTATAAATGTATGGAAAGAATATTTTTTTTTTTGATTTAAGTATTGGAAATAAGTAATCATTTCAAGTCTTTAAATCTTTACGAATGTGATTTCTTGTTTCATCTTGAAATTGTTTCAAATAACTCATTATGTTATTTTGTTCATTAATATGTTTTACAATTTTTTTAAATCTACCTAACATTTGGGTATTAAATGATGTTCGACTGTCAAATTTAAGGTTTTTTAATTCAATTTGGTTTGATTTGAGCAATTCAATCTAATCATTAATTTGTCGGCGTTGTATGCGTCCATTTTTCTGGTTAGAACTTCTATATTGGTATCGAGCCCATTGAAAATCCCCATTTTTTGTCTGTATTTTAGTGTTATAGAATTTAGTTTATTATTTAATTCTAAGAGCTTTATTTTCGTTATATTTACAGTGTTTTCAATGTTTTTATTCTGCGTTATCAAATGTATAGATTCGTTCATTTTTGTTATATTTTCTTTTTATGTATCCAGTTCAATAATATGAAGTAGGTTATTAAAACCTAATATTGCCCTCGGTGTCCCAAGTTGTATTGGAACTAATCCTTATCTGTTCGCTAGGTCTTGTTTTTGTACTATTTGCCCATTGTTAGTGGTATTAAACATGGTTTGAAATGTTGTAGTTAAAGCAGGTAAAGCAATAAAATAAGGGCTTTGGCTGAATAGTTGAAACAATTAAATTTTATAAATAAAACTGTGCTATGCTATTATGCTAATATAAATACTATAGAAGCGAATCAAAGCATAGCTTTTTTTTAAAAAAAACAAAGCTTTCGCTTTTCTGCACATAAAAATCGAACGTTGAACTATACTAAGTGCTTGTTCATTTGTTACTATTTATAAGCGAAGGAAGAAAAAGCTTTTACTGAGAAATAATTTCTGAAAAGGATGAGGCAATAATTGCTTGATTTCTTTGGAACAGGTGTTCGTCCCTACGAGTCATCTATAAAAAAGGGTTAGTGACCAAAAGACGGATAACCAAAAACAATAAAAAACCCACATTACTCGAAACTACTTTGGGAAAAATTTCAGACACCCAGCTTTAATAAGTACAGATTAATGCTCATATAAAAAAAGAAGTTGTATGGCAGGTACTCGAACACGTGGACCAAAATGGCTGGATTTAAATAGCGATGACGGCTATTGCATAAAAACGAATTTGTGAAAATTTCAAAATCCTAGCTCCTTTATTTTTTTGAGTTATCGTGCGAACAGGCGGACGGACGGACGGATATACATAGCTAAATCGATTTATTTTTCGATTCTGATCCGATCCATACACTTGAGTCTATATCTAACCCCCTCCTTCTCTGCGTCACAAACGTAATGGCAAATTTAGTAAACCCTTTTGACTAATAGTCATAAGGGTATAAAAATAGGTAAATATGTACATTTAAATATATTTCAGTTATTGTCTTTTTTAAGGTTTTCATAAAACCGTAAAGGGAAATTCATTAGGGTATTTTATTAATACCTTATCTCTTTGCCTTCTTAGCAATGAATTTTATAGTAGGTGTTGTAATGTATTACACATACTAATTTTTTTGGTTTTATTATATTTTCTTTGTTATACATTGTTAGCCGTTGTTATTATAGTTTTTCTATTGATTATTTTCTATTTATGCACTGAATCATTTTAGTTTTGTTTTTTCTTTTTTTGCCGCAAAGAAGGAGGAGGATACATATAGACTCAAGTGTATAGATCGAATCTATTTTTGGCAAAATTTCAGACACCCAGCTTCCATAGGTATGGAGTAATGCTCATATAAAATAAGAAATTGTATAGGAGCTACTCGAACCCACTGCAATAGACCAACCAAATTTTGCAGAAACTTTGGCCATAAAACAAAACTACTTTTGGGAAAATTTCAGACACTCAGCTTCAATATGTATAGCGTATTGCTTATGTAAAAAATGAGTTGTATGGCAGATACTCGAACCCGTGGACCAAAATGGCTGCATTTAAATAGCGATGACGGCTATTGCAAAAAAACGAATTTGTGAAAATTTCAATCCTAGCTCCTCAATTTTTTGAATTATCGTGCGGACGGACGAACGGACATACATAGCTAAATCGATTTATATTCGATTCTGATACGATCCATACACTTGAGTTTATATCTACTCCCCCTCCAAGTAGATTACACAACATTTTCACAGCGCATAGTTTATACTATCAGGAAAAAATTTTTTATTAAAACCATCTTAATAAATTCAATTATATGAACTGATTAAATGTTCAAAAAAAATTTTCAATGTTTTGAAAAAAAAAATTTATATTTAATTTATAATAATGTTATAATTTGTTAAATATTCTTTTGTAAATTTTTTTATATATATGTAATGCTATTTGTTTCTTAAATTCTTTCCTTTAATTTTATAAATTTGTTTACAATGTTCACTTGTAAAAAATTTTTATTTATGTTTTAAAATTCTATTGATATGACAATTTAGATTCACTTGTAAAAATTTCAATTAATTTTTATTAGATTTTATTTTTAATTATAAATTTGTTTTATTTTACAATGTTCACAAAAAATTTTTTAGTGTTTATTCATATTAATTTTATATTTATAAATAACTTTAAAATTTCGATTTATGGTAAATAACATAATTTAAATGATTAATTTGTTAAAATATAATCAGTAGAAATGTTTAAATTTTAACAGAAAAAATAAGGAAATTTTTAATTACGTTAACAGAAAATAATTAAGTATTTTAATAAAAGTATATTATAATGAAATTTGATATTGCATAAATGTATGTTGAGTGTTGTATAGTATAGCTAAGGCGCAACGGTATTTGTAACTCATGTTTTAAATTAAAATAAATTTTAGGTAAAAAAAAAGTAAACTTGCAAAATTTTACACTTTACAAGTTGTAACTGATAAAAATACCAAAACATGTAATGGAACAAGCAAGTCGATGTAATCAAATAATTAATTCTACAACTGAAAAAATCAATTTAATTTTTTTAATCCAGAGTAAATTTAATATTTTTAATCCAGACATTTCAATATTTCTTAAAAAGTTTTATATATTATAATTCCATATACGAAGCCTTGAACATTGGTGATTTTCCTGCTACAGTGATATCACTTTTGGTGCATAATGGAATGTGTATATATGTGGGTATAAGACTGCAGTTGTGTACTTGTTAGCGGTCTAATAGCTTGATAGTTTTGACTGAATCTTTTCTCTTTTTGTTTTCTTTATTTTATTTAAACTTTATTGCCTTAATTTATATTTTTACATATCACTTAAAACTAAATTTCGGTAAGTGTTACAATCACTACTTCTCAACTTTAATATTTATTTAAGTAAGTGGCCAAAAGTTTATAATGTGATTAAGATTTTATAATGTGATTACACCTAGGAGAAATCACAAAAAACCTAATTGACAGTTTTAAGAATTTGAAAATTGTTTTGGTATTTTATGTTTTATGTTTTTATACCCGTATGACTATATAGTCAAAGGGTATAATAAATTTGCCATTACGTTTGTGAAGCAGAGAAGGAGGGGGGGTAGATATAGACTCAAGTGTATGGATCGGATCAGAATCGAAAAATAAATCGATTTAGCTAAGTATGTCCGTCCGTCCGTCTGTCCGTCCGTCACCACGATAACTCAAAAACTAAAGGAGCTAGGATCTTGAAATTTTGGCAAATTCGTTTTTTTGCTATAGCCGTCATCATATTTAAATCCAGCCATTTTGGTCCATGGTTTCGGGTAGCTGCCATACAACTTCTTTTTTTATATGAGTATTACTCTGTACCTATTACAGCTGCGTGTCTGAAATTTTGCCAAAAATAGTTTAGTTTTATGGCCAAAGTTTCTGCAAAATTTGGTTGGTCTACTGCAGTGGGTTCGAGTAGCTGCCATACAACTTCTTATTTTATATGAGCATTACTCTACACCTAATGAAGCTGGGTGTCTGAAATTTTGCCAAAAATAGTTTAGTGAAATGGCCAAAGTTACTGCAAAATTTGGTTAGTCTACTGCAAAGGGTTCGAATAGTTGCCATACAACTCCTTCTTTTATATGAGCATTACACTACACCTAATAAAGCTGGTATGTTTGAAATTTTGCCAAAAGTAAGTAATTTTCATAATAATAATGATATAATGTTTATATAACGGTCATACGGGTATCCCAGAGTTGACACAGTCTACTCTACCACACTCTTCCTCGTTTTTTGTTTATTTTTTGTATTAAAATCTTAAGCTACCTTAAATTAAAACTTAAACTACGATTTTGATAAAAAGAATTTGCTTAATCATGGGAACATACACATGAAGTATTTTTAATTTGTTTAATACAGATTGCAGATGAGAACATTTTCTGAATATTTGCATTTGTTTGAAAAATTTAGTGTATACTTATTAATTAAATCGCATAAAAATTTAACTTGCGAGAGTTTGTGTAACTTAACCGTCGAGAAGAAAAATGCAAGATTATTTATAAGTTTAAGTATTTAGTTTTGTTTTACTTGAAGCCGTTTTATATGGGTTATAACGCAATTATCCCAAATTTCGTATCCATATAACATTACACCTTAAAAATTGGTTTAAAAATTATAATTTTGTTGTGCAAAGTTTAGATTTACGACGAATTATAGGGTATAATCGTAAAGAAATCATATACATAGAGTATTCATCTGGAACAAAAAATTTTAGTTAGTCAATTTTATTGATTTGAAATCACCCCAATACGGTATTTGAAATCATCCCAATACGATATTTGAAATCAACGAATTATCGTAAAAAGATTACCGTATTTTGGTATACACACTACACAGTAAAATCAAATTGAGATTATTTTTTTGCTTTATTTTTATTTCTCTTTTTAGCACATTTTCAAAAAATTTTGTAAAAATGTGCCTATATAGCTTCACTCTGTCCGTCCGTCTGTCCGTCCGTCCGTATGTTTACAAAAACTTTTATACCGTTTGAAATAGAGTAAAGAAATTTTAACCATGGGTAGTTTTTGCAAAAAAAATAATTTCGTAGAAGAATTTTTTTCTGTAGCCCCACCTGTTACGGGGCTACAGCCCCCCAAAGTTGGAAAAAGCCCTATATTTAAATGAATATAACAAGAGTTCTGTTAGATATATTTTCAATCTGAAAACGGCCAACGATAGCTGGTTTCATAATTTTTGACAAGCAAATGTTTACGGTTGCCATACGGTACTAAAATTTAACATTACACAAAACTCAATTTTTGCAAAATTTTTGGCCACACATATCTTCTGAACGGCTCAAGCTAGGGTCTTGAAATTTTGGGAGAAGTTACATAATCAGAAATTAGTAGGAGTCGGTTAACAAAATTTTTTTGTCAAGCCCCCTATTTAGGAGTTATAAGGGCTCGAAAATTGAAATTTTGCTATTTTTAAACACCTGTAACTTGAATACCTGTCCAAATTTTTTTTTAGTGATATACAAAATGCAAAGCTCTATAATTATATTTCAACATGTGTCAAAGGTTTTTCTTAATTTTGAAGGGTTACGAAGCTACAGCCCCTGCAAATTCCAAAAAAGTCCTATATTTAAAATGATATAACATCACTTCTGTTAGGTTTATTTTCAATCGAAAAACGGTATAAGAGAGCTGGTCTTATAGACTCAACAAAACTACGTCGATAAAATTTATGGGGTTGCCATACGGTACTAAAATTTAGCATTATATAAAACTCAATTTTTGCAAAATTTTTGGTCCCACATATCTCTTAAACGGTTTAAGATAGGGTCTTGAAATTTTGGGAGAAGTTAGATCCTTAAAAGTTAGTAGGAGTCGGTTAACAAAATTTTTTTGTCAAGCCCCCTGTTTAGAAGCTATAAGGGCTCGAAAATTGAAATTTTGCTATTTTTAAGCACCTGTAACTTTAATACCTGTCCAATTTTTTTTTTATTAATATACAAAATTTGAAGGTCTAACATTATATTTTAACATATGTTAAAGGTTTTTCTTAAATTAAAAAGCGGTTCCTCAAATTGAAGAAAGTGTCTCTCAGTTTTACCCATTTTTGCTTAGATAATAAAATTCTAAGTAAAACTCCAAATTTTGGTTTAATTCCTAGAAACTACAAAAATTGGGACGGAGGGGGAGGGAGGGTTAGATGAAGTTAGGTCCTTGAGAAATTTGGCAACCTTCCCCATTGAAGGGCTATTAGAACTTTAAAATAACAAAAATTACTGTTTTTATAAGTAAGCAGTAACTTAGTCACCGACGTATTATATTTCCTTAAACGTTAATATTAAAGCTTGAACATTATATTCCGATAAAATACTTAGTATGAAACACTATATTATTTTGAAAATGTGCTTTTTTAAAAACCCTTGGTTTTTTATCATCACTTGTTATTTTGTTTGTTTGTCAATCGATGTATATACAATTGTTTATATTTCCTTATCAAGTTGGACGATTTCTTTTTAAAAAATTTAATTTAATATTTTTATCGTTGTTTTTTTTTTATTCAAGCACTAAATGCTACTCTAACAAAAATGTAAGAAATTTGAATGTACTTTTTGAAAATTTTTAAACTGTCTCGTCAGATGAAAAAAGTTTGTTTTGCAGGCATTGTTTGAAATTTTAGAGGAGTGCAGATTTTTATTTAAAAAAGTATTCGACAGCTCTTAAAAAGTTAGCTTTCTTTAAGAAACAAAATTCAATTTAAAAAAAAAACATTATTTACTTAAAAAATCAAAATAAAAAGTTAAGGCAAAAATTAAAAAAAGAAAAACAGGATTTATCTTTATGTAGTCTTCACTTGCGTATCAAAGCCAAACAATTTTTAAAAATGAATTTTAAAAGTGTTAGTAAATGGTCCGAAGATGAAAAAAACGTAGCAATAAATATTCATTTTAATTCACCAAAAATGTTATCAATTTTTGAGAAATGAAGTAAAGCTTACTTTGCCCCATTTTAATTCCCTTAATAGATGGATCCCCATCAAACATTTAAATATAGGTCTTAACGACAAAAATATAAATGAGGTGGGCATTATATTCTCAGAAAAAGATTTAATTGAAAGGTTGGCTGTATTGGTATTCGATGAAATAGCCCATTAGAAGGCTATACTATAATAGTGCACTGGATGAAATTAGTGGTTTTTCTGATTATGGTTCCGGCAGAACAAAAGACATCGCAAAATAAATACATACATATGTGTATTTTATAATGTGTATTTACATACTTAAAGGGTTTTTTATGCCGAATGGAATATGAATTTTGAAGCTGTTGGAAGAAGTTAAAATAGCCGTACCATCATAATATAAGCCAATATCACAGTTTGATAATTTACAAAAGTCTGAAATAAATATATTGTATAAGATGGTTGATAAAACAGAACCTTGAGAAGTTCCTGCATCTACATTAAAATATTTGCTTTTTTGATAAGTGAGATGAAATATTTGCGTGTACTGTACATAGAAAGTTCTATATTATTTTAATTAAGAACATTGGTAAATTTAAACACATACATTTATGAATTAGTCCATCTTGTCAAATCGAATTGAAAGTTTTTAAAATGCCAAGAATTATCATGCCTGTGGAGCTTTTATTATAAAAACTAGCTTTGATCTTGTTATAAATTCTAGCCACTTGGTGACAAATAGAGTGTTCGGCTCGATAAAACCGAACTGTTTTATTGGAATCAAGCAATTATTATTAATATGATTGATTATTTTATATTATAAGCATTTTTCAAAATCTTGCTCAGTGAACTAAGTAAGCTTATAGGTCTATAGTTATGTGGATCAGATTTTGTTTTATAAGGCTTACTAATTAGTGTAATAGATGCAGTTTTCTATACAACTGGAAGATATTCAATCTTTGCGCACGCATTTAATATTTTGCTAAAGCCTTTTTTTTCAATGTTTTTTAACAATTTATTTTTGATACTGTCAGGCCCTGGCGCTTTTCTGTTTTTTAGCGAACGAATGTGATTTTTTATTTCTTTGACAGAAATGTGTTCAATTGAAATAAGTTTTTCTGTTTTAGCACAACTGTAGTTAAAAGTAAGTTTATGGTTATTTGAAAATATTTCTCACAAAAAATTGGCTTTTCCTTATAATCTCTCTAGATATATCCATAGATATAAAAAAGCTTGAAGCAACATTTTTAACTCATGGATAAAATCTTTTCTTTCCACCCATTTAATACAAGCTGTAATTAAGATGGTTTTACCTTAAAAAACTTTGAAGGTTCAATGTTTCAAAAGTTCAAAGTTGTCTGTTATTAACTGTATTTCTTATATCTTTTGAAAATGTGAACTTTGAAAACTCTGAATCAATATCTTCATATTTTATATAGAATTTAAGAAATTGTTTTTTGATTTCCAAGATTTTAAAAACCGAGATTTCGTACCCGATCTCTAAATTACACTAAAAATAATTTATTTTTCATATATACGTAAAAAAATTTTTTTTTTAAAACTTATTAACAATATTTTTAAAAATTTTTTTATACGCATTTACTATTCATAAAATATACTTTACTGTGGCACCTACTCTGAAATGGGGAAATGAAAACCGTCAAGTGTTCGAACTCTTTTGTAATTATGTATTTAACAATGTTATGTGGCTCTTGAAATTTTAAAAGCCAGACATTGAATGTTAATTCTTTTTATATCCGTGCATACCAATAAGGCCACGGGAACATTAAAATTTTTCCTCTGTTTGTACGAAGCATTCAAAAATGTATCGGTTGTGAAATGATTTTGCTTAAATTTTTTACTTGCACAATCAATGAAGTTAAAAAAAATATGTTTTGTTTGATTTCTATAGATTACAACTAAGGTTTTAGAAACCCGAAACCACTTCGCTAACCTTTACATCAAACAACATTTATAAATTTACAGTCATATTTTATATAAATGGAAAAGACGGAAAAATATGCCCATAGCCACAGGCAAGACAATATAAAAGTATATAAAAGTTACATCAAAACTATTTGTTCTTTTAAATTGCTTTTTTTTTGTTGATTATTATTATTATCTATCAATCCAGAACATTAATTCTTTCAGAAGGCCTGGGACACATGGTTGCCAGATTAGGCGATTTCGAGCCGATTGGGCGAAAATTTTTTTAGTCTTGCTGTTTTTTTTCAGTGAAAAGCGCCGGGCGCTTTTTTTAGGCTCGTTTTTTAATTTATGAGATTTTACGTTTTAATTTTATTAAATTACGAGATTCTGGCGATTTTTTAAGATAATTTTTTTTTTGTATATAAAAAAAATTGTTTTTACGAAATACATACATATTTTTTAAATTAAAATGTCAAAATAAATTGAACGTCAATAATTTTAGTTTCATTTAATTTCTGAACGTACTAAAAATTTTGTAAAGTACCTATTCGAGAATTTCTTCTTTTTTTTTAGCAACACTTTTCAATTGTCATTTGTTTTATATGACGTTCTATTTAGAATCTTTCCTATGATTTATATGACATTTTTCATTTCAATTCAAAATTCAAATTGGAATAAACAGTAATAATTACGTTATGAGTTTTAAAATTTAAGAAAATAAGAATAAAAGTTTTAAAATTAAAAAAATTTAAATAATAATAATCAATTAAAATGCTAAAAGGATATAAAAAGAAATATAACGTTTCATGGGAATTGATCCCAGAATATAAAGGTATGTACGAAATATATAAAATTTAGAAAGTATAGATATCCAATCCTCATATATATTTCTTAGGTTGGTTAGAGCAAAGCAAATCTGATGTGAATGATGCATTTTGTAAAGTATGCAAATACACATTAGGAGCTCATAAAACTGATTTATCCAGACATAAAAATACAACCAAGCATAAGTTAAATATGTCGAAAATAGATTTCAGGCAAACAAAAATACATGAACACGGTAAGTTCAATAAAGATGCAAATGCAATACAAAATATATCTATGTAGCATGTGATGGCCTATTCCTATATTCTATTTTATTCTAAGTAGTTTTAAGTTTATATTTTTTTTTAATTTTAGTTAGGCCTATTTTAAGTGAATCGAAAAAAATAGAAGCTATTAGATATGCTACTTTCATAGCCCAACATTTTTCAATACGATCAATTAATCATTTGGTGGAAATAATTAACAGCTTAAGGGAAGGTCAGTCCACCAAAACCAAAGATAATTTAAAACTGCACCGTACAAAGTGTTCTGCAATAATCAAAAATGTGATAAATCCTGCAATTTTGAAGATGGTTTTAGATGATATTGGAGATTCCAATTATTCGTTGATAGTTGACGAATCGACAGACGTTGGAATAAATAAATACATGTATGTTTGTGTTAAATATTTTTCAAAATCTCAAAACGTTATAAAAACTCATTTTCTTGGATTAATAAACGTCGTGAGTACTACTTCAGAAGATCTTTTTATTGCACTAAACACATTTTTAGAAAATAATAAATTATCTTTACAAAAATTAGTTGGTTTAGGGATGGTGCTAATAATTTATGCGGATCTAAAAATTCATTATATACAAAACTTAAAAGTTTCAAACTTAAAAGTAACCTAATGTTATGTTGGTGAAATGCATCTGCCATAGTTTACATTTATGCGCTTCAAATGCTTCAAAAGTTTTTAATAACGAAGCAGACTTTATTGTAAGAGAAACTTACAATTGGTTTAAGAATAGTTCTCTTAGACGAGATAAGTAGTATAAAATATATTATCAATTAAATAATAACGATAATAAAAAACAATTAAATTTAATACAAATTTCACAAACACGTTGGCTTTCACGCTTTAATGCAGTTGATAGAATATGCAATCAATATCTTGAATTACAAACTTTTTTTGAACTTAGTGCTGATAAAGAAAATTATCACACAGCTTGGGTCCTATTTAAGGCTTTTAAAAATAAAAGAAATCACATAATATTACTTTTTCTGAGACCAATATTAAAACAAGTTAATTCTATAAATATGTATTTCCAGAAAGACAAAATAGATTTTTTCCAAGCTTATTATGAAATCAAAAACTTTTTTTTAGTTATTATAAGTAAAATTGTTAAGGAAATAGAAATGGACAATAACAATTTTAACGTAGAAAGTTACAAATATTGTCTGAAGAAAACAATTTTAAGGACACAAATGAAATTGAATTCAATGATGATTTTAATAATGAATTAAATAAACTTAATAGCAGTCATAATATTAATATAAACTAATTGAAAGAAGATTGCAAAACATTTATTATTAAATTAAGTACAGAATTAATAAAAAGACTTCCAAATCATTTGGGAATGTTCAAAGGAGCTTTTATTTTAAGTCCTGAAAAATGTTTAAGTCATTTAAGAATTCCATTTAATCAGTTGCCAATCCATTTAATTTCAGAATTCAAGAAAAATGCAGTCGAAATCGAATATGATTTATTGCTTGCTATTTCCTGGAAGAATATTTTTAAAGATGAATTTAACTAAAACAAAAATCAGAAATAGAATGATGTTGGAAATGTTAAGTTCAATAATTCGTATTAAATGTTTTATGACAGCAGAAAAATATTGCTGTAAATCGCTTCCTATAGGTGAAGAAATGTTGTGTCGTTTTAATTCATCTATTTACGAAATGGAAAAAAATGATAACCAAACACAAGAAGAACAAGAAAGTAATTTTCTTGAAACTATTCTAGATTTTGATGAATTGAATGTAATTTAATTATTTTGTAACTTAAAACGTCATTTTAAATTTTAATAAAATAGTACAAAACATCATATTATCATCATAAAACATCATCATACTATTTGTTTCATTTTCAAAAATCTTTCTGGCGGCGCATTTTTTTGTTTTTAGGCGCTTTTCGGCGATATTTTTAAAGAAATCTGGCGCTTTCTGAAAAAAAAATCTGGCAACCCTGCCTGGACATCGAAAATATTTAAATGTATTAGTACACATTGTTAATATGTGTGAGAGAAAGCTGTTTAAAATAACATTTCTTAAAAAATTTTTTGTACTTTTATGTTTTTTTTTTTTTTAGGTAAAATTCTAATTTTCGTCAATTTTCTTTTAGAGTTTTAGCTTAGAAAAAATTGTCCAAATATTTTAATTTTTATTTTAAAATAAAATTTGAAATTTTTTCTGTAACATACAAAATTTCAGCTTTCAACATGAAATTTTGAATATATTTGCAGCAAACTGATATGAATTTTACAATATTATTTATTTTTTTTATTTTTTGTTGTAAAAAATGTATTGGGGTTAGTAAAAGTTTGATAAAAGAGAGTGAACTTACTTCTTAACAATAGATATACTTTGGTATAACTTCTTAGTATATAATGATGTCGTAAATACTGCACAAATACATAATATATTATTGGAATTTGTATATAAAATTTTATAAAAGAACAATACAATACTCTAATGCAGCAAACTACATTACACACTATTTATGTAAAAAAAAATTTGAATAGAGTGTTTATATTTTTATGAAAACGTATTTCGTATTAATATTGTTAAATTCATATCAGTTATTATACTAAATTTTCTTTAAATGTTTCAACATATAATAGTGTATTGTTATATACCTAGTATAGTAATATATAGTTATACATAGTTAAGTTATCATAGTTGTACTCAGTTATAATACCCAATAGTACCCAAGAGAAAATTTTTATCAAAGTGTATGGAATATGATTAATAATTCTTGTTTAAAGAATAATAATCTTTCTGCACAGTCAGAACCTACATTAATTCTTTCAGAAGGCCTGGACATCGAAAATATTTGAATGTATTAGTACACATTGTTAAAATGTGTGAAAAAAAGCTCTTCCAAATGACGTTTCTTAAAAAATTTTTTGTACTTTTATGTTTGTTTTTTTTTAGGTAAAATTAAAATTTTCTTTTAGAGTTTTACCTATGAAATAATGGTCCAAATATTTTAATTTTTATATTAAAATAAAATTTGAAATTTTTTCTGTAACATATCAAAATTTCAGCTTTCAACTCGAAATTTTTAATAATTACAGCAAAATATATTCAATGATTTTTTTAGTATTAAAAATCACCGCCATTTTGACACTCTCAAAAAATATTTGAATAGACATTTATCATGTTTTTTAGTGAACATAACCTTCAAATTAAAAGCTATAATTTCAAATTTTTTCAATGATTTCGGTAAGTAGTTCAAATTCAATCTAAGTTTTAATATATATAAATTTAATAAATAATTATGAAATTTATATATAAATAAAGCTTAAAGAATTCTCTTTTCACTCGTAAAAAAAAAATCATTTTTTTCAGCACATTTCCAAGCAAGAATTGGAAAAGGAGTACCACATTTTGGGTAAGAAAGTTTTTTCTAATAAGTACAGTTTCAAATAAAAAAGAAGTTGCGTAGTGTAAAATTGTGTAGAGTAAAATTAGATTTCATCAAGTTTATAAAAAATATTTAGCCGAACTAAATAATTTAAAACAAGATATTGGTGAAAAAACTCTGGAACATGTAGTAGATTTAGATATATTTGAAAAATTTTTTGGTTCGTCCGACTATTTATGTGAAGCAGATTTCGATCCCGAATCTAATTTGTATGTGGGAGGCTATTGTATGTGGGAGCTTCAAAATCACTAAAAAAATAGGAGAAACTTCCGCAAAGGGGTTGTGAGCTATCAAGATGACGTCATCACATAACGGTACAAAATATCTCAAAGTTTCCGAATATATAAGTTATTAGTGGCGATGGCGCCATCTAGGGGTCGAAAAATGCATTACAAAATTTTCCTAAGATTTTGTAGCATTTTTATTAAAATGTTATATTTTTCCTGTAAGACAATAAACTGGAACCAACATCTTACAATATTGTAGGACATGATATTGTCTTTCATAAACATATTGTTTCATCTGAATCGGTGCTACCATTTTTGAGATATTGCAATTTCAAGTCAAAAATTAAAACAAAAAAAAAAAAATTTTGAACTTTCAAAAAAATCACTATAAGTATGGAACTTTCCAAAACACCCTGTTTTTTTTTTGATACTGATAGAAAGGTCTTTTTTCAGGACACACCTATTTCAACAACAAAAATTTTAAACTACGGGGCTGCAACCTCCAAAATCCCTCAAAACAAATTACCAAAACCCAACTCAATATTGTATCCAAGCCTAAAATGCATTCTTACATTTTAAAATACATATTTCAACTGGAACACAAAAAGGCAAAACAAATTTATGAAAAATAAAGTATGAAAATGTATTTTTTAATATAATTGTTGTGTCTTTTTTGAGTTTATGTTCTCTGGTGGGGCTATTTGTCAACATATACCATACTTATTATATACCGTTTGAAAGAGTGTCAAAAGACCTTTCTATCAGTATCATAAAAAATACAGGGTGTTTTGGAAAGTTTCATACTTAGTGATTTTTTTGAAAGTTCAAAATTTTTTTTTTTTTGTTTTAATTTTTGACTTGAAATTGCAATATCTCAAAAATGGTAGCACCGATTCAGATGAAACAAGATGTTTATGAAAGATAATATCATGCCCTACAATATTGTAAGATGTTGGTTCCAGTTGCTTGTCTTACAGGAAAAATATAACATTTTAATTAAAATGCTACAAAATCTTAGAAAAATTTTGTAATGCATTTTTCGACCACTAGATGGCGCCATCGCCACTAATAACTTATATATTCGGAAACTTTTAGATATTTTGTACCGTTATGTGATGACGTCATCTTGATAGCTCACAACCCCTTTCCGGAAGTTTATCCAAAAAATATATTAAATGCGTCAATTGCTCCTGGGGATACCACTTTAAAAAAAACGAGCCATATTCTCTACCTCTACGGTGGTGTGGAAACGAGAATTATTAAATATCTATAATATATATATATTATTTTTTTTTATTTAATTACTTATTTTTTATTTCCATTTATTTATGATTTATATTTTTCAATTTTTAATATTCTAATGAAATAATTAAACTCATTCAAATTCCCACTGAACACAACTTTCTTTTTGACCATTAATGTACGACATTAATAATCTTTTTGAAAGCTTCTAAGAAGCTTTTTCCTATTAAAATTTTTTTGGAAGCAATTTTTTGAAATCCATACTTATGAATGAAAAAATTAAAGTTAAAATTTTTTTTTGTTACTAAATGATGTAAAAAGATGATATTTCAATTTACTCTTTTAACATAATTAAAAAAAATCATTTGTTTTTGAGTTACATATTTTAACATTTTTAGTTTTCTCATAAGACTACGTGTAAATTTCATTTGCGGGAGTCCCATTTTGAGCTTTTTTTCTTTAGATGTCCAGGCCTTTTGAATTATTGTAGGTTATGGCACAGTGCAAAAATAAAAAATTATAATAATTCTCTTGAAAAACATCTTTTAAAACTAAAAAAAATTACTCAATAAAATTAATTTTATGAACTCGGTGATCTTCTACTTTAAATCTTGGTTTTTTGGAACAAATTTTTATAGTACCTATAAACTTTGAAAATGAGTCTAAATAATATTTTTTATTCTAAGTTCATAGGTACTATATATTTTACATAACATGGTTTATGAATTAATCTTAAACGCACTTTGCTTGTTATCCCTAAATCTATCTATTTTCTATCTATTATATTAATATCTATATTTTGTTGTAATGGAGTTAATTTTATAATGGGTTAATACGTTTTAAGCGCGTAATAAAATAATAATTCATATCGAAGACCATAGGGTTAAATAAAATTTAATTTTGATTAATTTATTTTGTATAAAAATATTATTTTTCTTATTTAATTTATAAATTTTAAAAACAAATATATAATAAGGCCTTTAAAGTTAGAATTAAGGTAAATAAATAAATTGATGTTTTCTATTGACTTAATTTATTATAAAATACATTTTATAATTAAACATACATTATTATTTTTATTTAAAACATAAAATAATTAAATACTTACAAATAATACATATATAATACATTTAAAATACATACATACATATAAATACATTACATGCAAATTGAAAAAAATGTCTTATTTTTATTTCATTTTTTATATCAGTTTTTATACTTTTTGCACTGTAGTGTAATCCATAAAATTCATAGTTGTACAGTAGAATATATCGTAATCTTGATAATTAATATGTATTTTACGATCATCAATATTATATCATTAATAAAAAACAATATGTAAACATAAACACAATACAAAAAAAATTTTACATCGTAAATGATGTGCAATATGATTTGCTATGCTACGTTAAAAAATGAGTAAAAGATCTTTTTAAAAATTCATTTGAAATACATGTAGGTACAATTTTTGAGTTTATAAATATTATGAACAAGAATATGCGTATGATAAGCTTTTTATATCGCAAAAGTTATATATTCTTTTAGTAAAGAAATAAAAATATGGTTCTTGACATGTATTAAATGTTATACTTATACAGTTTATTAGTATGAATTCAGGCAGAGGTCTAATGATTACATATAAACTATTTATTAAGCCATTTAATAATAAAAAAAATCTTTGTGTTATTTTTTTCTAATCTAAAATTTTTTAAACTACGCGTAACCTGAATCATAAGAAATCGTAATTCGTAACTCGATAACCAAAAAAAAACAACAAAAAAGAACAAAAAAAACTCTTAGATGAAAAAATTTGGAGTTATAAAAGTTATTTGTTTGAGAGCTACCCGAAGTTTTGGTCGGATCTTAACCAAATAGGGAACCTAGAATTTGTTTGAAAAAAAAAAATTTGGGAAAATTTCAAAACTGTTGCTCTTTTGAATTATCATGATCACACAAAGACACACAGATATGTACCCGTTAAAAAATTATTTTTGATTTTATTTCATATTAATTTGACATTATTTCAAATGCGAAATTGAAATAAAAACTAAAAAGTGCATTTTGACTTTATTTCTATTGCCCTTATTTTAGAAATGAGTGAAACTTTAAAATTAATTAGATTACTTTACTTGGTTTGTTTGCTTTTCAAAGCAAAGCAAAAAATCGTACACTGCGTTTTCGCTGTTATTTCAGATTTTCACAGAAAGTAATGAAGACTTACTACAGAAACGTTCCTGTGACAATTTTAAAATGCTCTGTGAGTTTTAAAAACTGAAATGAACTAATTCAAACATAAATTAGTTTAAATTCATAACATAATTTTTTTTTTATTTTTATATTTGTTTTTTAATTTATTTTACTGCATTACTGCTAATGATAATTTATTATATTTTATTTCCAAAAATAAAACACATCCAACAAATCATTAATGTTTTATTTTTTTTAAAACTGAATACATACAACAAAACACATTTATTGGACTTCGTTTGGTACACCTAATTTTTCTGGACAAATATATAAATAATTGGGGTTATAATCAAGAGCGCGATCAAAAATTTCTAGACCTCGTTAACAAATTTAATTCAATAAAAGAAGGTCTCAAAAATATACAGGCGATTTTAAAAATAAAATTGGTACATTTATAACAGTATTACTCCGATTTCCTGCTGCAATATTAAGTGTACATATTATCATATTCTGTATCCCACAAAAATTTTTAAAATGAACAATTAATATTATTGTCCAGCTGATCAATTTTGACAATAAAAGTGAATTTTTTTTATTTCAATTGATAGAGATTCTTTTATTTCCTTGTATTTAAGTTCTTGGAACTTTGGAAATAAAAATAAAAATATTTAATTAAAAAAAAATTAAAAAAACAATAACTTTAAAATGAATAAGTAAAAAATTTTAGACTTACTAACAATATGTATCATAAATGATGCAAAAGCAACTACCCAACCCCATCCACCATCTGGTGGTGCTGGTATTTGATCATCAACATTTTCATTATGGTTATTTAAGGCAACACAATCACCATTAATTTCACCATTATTATTGGAGGTACTTTTACGACGGGTTCCCACTGTCACTCCGTGTGTCATTTTATTTGTTATTTGTGTTCTTGTTTTGTGTGATTAGAACAAAATTCTTTATATTCTGCATAAATGAATAGAAACTATCAATAATGTATAGTGTTATATCGGTTTCCAGTGATAACGTTTATTAGGTTACTCCTCCAATGGTAATTTGAAAAAAACATTAAATGAGTAAGAGATCAAATAAACTTGTTATTTTTGATATTATTAAATGTTTGTCGTTGCTGTCATCGGATATTATGGTGTACAATGAAAGTTCTTTATGTTGATCACAATTATAATAAATCCAAACAGAAATACTTCATTGATTAGTGTTTCATTTAGTTGAAATGTAACAATACAAAAATATATTCCTTAACTAATGTTATAAAATTATTTTTATAAATATTTCTGATGCCTTTGCTGCAGCTTTTATTGTGAAATTATTGTTGTTATTGTTTCTAATATTGTCACGAGGATATAGGTAAAAGTTAAAGTTAATATGAAAAATAATTAAAAAAAAAATAAAATGTTGCCTTTGGTATTTTTTTTGAATTTTATGCATTAGGTTAATTTTTGGTTTTGTTATTATATTTTAATTTATTTCCTATACTAGTGAAACTGGTGAATAGAGTAGATTTTTATTATATACTCGTACTTAGAAAAATCGGTATATATTTTCTTAATTATCACTAGACTCTTTTGATTTGTATAAATAGATTAAAATTTCTTTCTGATTTTCTTCACTTGTACTTTTGCTTTTTATTTGGTTCAATTTCAAATAAATAAAAATTTGGTTCAATTTGATGTTATAGCAGATTGATTTGTATTCTAGATGTGGTGTACTGCAACTGGTAAATGGAGTAGATTTTCATTATATATTTTAGAAATTAGGTATATTATGGTTTCCTAATTATCACTGCACTGTTTTGATATGTATAAATAGATTTAAAACTTCCTTCTGATTTTATTAATTTAAAAATCTGTAAAAAAAAAAGTTTATGTAATTATTAATAAGATTGTAAAAAAACTTAAATTATTAAATTTAAATGCTTTTACAATGAAAATTTTAAAAATTGTAATCGATTTAAATACTTTTAAAATTTAAATTGAGTTTATATTAAATATTATACTAAATTCCAATGTAACCTAAGGTATTTGAAAATTAAAGAGTATGAAATAACGTTTTATTGAGCAATGAAATCTTAGAAAAATCTAATTTAAATAAAATATTATTATATAGGTATATTATATGCGTCTATATTATAATATTAATAATTTATTTTAAGTAAGAAGCGTTTAAAAATAAATAAAGCTATTCTAATATGGTAAAATATTTTATTTTTTTACTACTTTTAGCCAAATATTTATTAGAGCAGAAATAGGTGCTAATGATAACAAAATAACCCTAAAATTCAGAACAATTAGGAAAGCCAAAATCAAGGATCTTTAAAAATGCAAATTTTTAAAATTTTATAATTTAAATATTGTAGGGTAACACTATATATTTATTTTATTAGTATGTACATATTTATTAAACTTAGAATGCATTCGTTTGGCGTTTTTTGATTGAAGATACCCTTTATAGAAATTATGATACTACAAATAAAATAGAGTTTTTTTTTTAAACTTTAAAGAATTATATTTAGAGCATTACGAGCTAGGATACAGAAGATAATTTAATCCGAGAAACTAATTTTTTTTTTTAAATTTCATTGCTTTATTTCAAATGTTGCAAAATTTTTTTAAACAACCAAACATATGAACAAATTTTTTTTAAATTTTTTTTGTAAACAGAAATTAATTTTTTATTGTTATTATTATTAAATTTATTGATGAAAGCTAATATTACTAAAAATCCCAATATATTACAAATTTCACATTTCACAAGTTAAAATCAAAAAACCTTTAGTTCAAGAAAAAAGTATGTTCAATTTTAAGATTTTAAAATTTAATTTTGTAGTTTTAAGTTTTGTATATTACTTAAAAAAAATTTGAGGTATTCAAGTTACAGATTTGAAACTTTAAAATTTTCAGTTTTTGTTTCAAAACGGACAAGTATACTTATTGTTTACGATACAGCCAGCCTCAAAATATCGGTTCTTAACTCAAAAGCTTTGAAAGATATAATGGGTAAAGAATTTTGCAATAATTAAGTTTTGCATAACTCTAAATTAAAATACTGTATGCCAGCTCAATATATTTCTTTTACAAGTTACAGTTGCAGCGTTTTCAGATAAAAACCTTACACAACTTTCGTTTAACAGTTAAAATGTGGGACTTTTCCAAAATTGTAGCTTTAAATAAAATTTTTTGTATTACAAACCCGATACATAAAAATTTCTCTTTTTACTTTAAACGATGTAAACACATTGAGGAACAGACGCACGGGCACAACTTAACTATATAGTTAATTTTGAAATTTTAGTAAAGAAATTAACTTTTTTATAATAAAATTTAAAAGTGATTTAAACTTATGCTGGAGATAAGAGTAAAAATTTGTTTATGTATATATTTTTTGGATGGTAGTATTTTAACGTTGTTTTAATCTATTTTTCAAGTTGTTATTTTTAATATTGTAAAATAAATTTGTTTATGAACCATATTATTAATTTTAATTTTGTTATTTTTACTACCAATGACGTCCAATAAATAAAGTTTCTGATAAGTACTTGATAAGTTTTTCTTATCCGTTAGAAAATTAATCTGGGCGCCAATGTGAATAAAATTACTATTGGAATTAAATTTAAAGAAATAATATGTATTTATTTAGCACATTTTCAAAAATTTTTGTTTACAAAAACATTTACACCGTTTGAAATAGAGTAGAAATTTTAACCAAGGATAGGTATTGCATAAATTAATAAATTCGTAAAAGAACTTTTTGCTGTAGCCCCTCCCGTTACGGAGCTACAGCCTTCCAAAGCTGGAAAAGGCCCTATATTTAAATTGATATAACAAGAGTTCTGTTAGGTATATTCTGAAAACGGGATAAGATAGCTGGTTTTATAAACTTTATAAATTTTTAAAAGGCAAATGTTTAGGGTTGCCATAAGGTACAAAAATTTACCATTATGCAAAACTCAATTTTTGCAAAATTTTTGGTCCCACATATCTTCTAAAAGGTTCAAGCTAGTGTCTTGAAATTTTGAGAGAAGTTAGATACTCTCTTGTTATGGAGCTATAAGGACTCGAAAATTGAAATTTAACTTTTTTCGAACACCTGTAACTTGAATACCTGTTCAAATTTTTTTTTACAAGTATTCAAAATTTAAAGCTACATCATATATTTCAACATAAGGTAAAGGTGTTTCTTTAATTTAAAAGGGGTTCTTTAAATTAAAGAAATTGTTTCTTAGTTTTAACTCTAGGTAAAATTCTAAATTTTGGTGGTGTTCACAATTGATTTCCTAGAACCTAAAAAAATGGAACGGTTGGGACAAGAGGAGGGGTGGGATGATCCTCAAGAAACATCTTGTTTGTTTAGCAAAAATTTGGCAACCTCCTACATTGAAGGGCTGGCTATTAGGACTTAAAATTTAAAAGTTTTATGTTTTTATATAACAGTAACTTATTCACCAGTGTATCTTTTTCCAAAATTAAATGTTAACATTGAAGCTCCAACAATATATTTCGCAATTGTTAACAGGTTTTCTTGAGTGCATTAGGATTATATTCTACATTATTCTACTTATTGATTTTACTGTTAGTCATAATTGATAAATTGATAAAATAGCTAAATTACATCTCATTATTCTCAATACATCAACTATAACTAAATCATTTATTTTTATATATATTTTTATAAAAATAAATGATAAAATATTCAGTAAGAAACCCTATAAAATTTTGAAAATGTGATTTTTAAATACCCTTGGTTTTTTTCATCCTTGTTTTTGTAAAACTTTGGGGTAATTTTAACAATAACAAAAATTAAGATTTTCTAATCAAAGACTTTTACATATATATATTTTCTAGTTTTTTTACGTGAAAGCCATCTACAATAATATATTTACACAAAAATAGTGCATCTTTGTATTGGCATAATAGTTAGTTGGAAGTTTTAGTTGAGTTTTAGGCCTTTACCTAATCAAAAGCGTACGACGTATGACGTACAATACGCCGTTCGTCGATAAGTCGACGTATCCCGAAATCGATACGCGCGTACCATTTTTAATTTGAAAAAAAAATCTATTTTGAATATTGATTTCATATAAAAAATAGCGTTTTTAATTTTGGTATTATTTTTAATTTTGTTTTTCTTTAAATTTTGTAAAATAGATTCTGATGATATTGAAGTTTTAGAAGATTTAATGCTTTTAAGAATGATCCAAAAAAAGAAATATCGTAGGTGTAATAGAGAACTTTTCAAATCTAGAGAAAACTTTGGTTTTTATAATACTGGATTCGATATCATAACAACAAAGAATCCAGAACTCTTTTACAAATCGGTTCGTATGACTTATGACCAATTTAAGTCACTGTTGGAATTAGTTCGATTTGCATTGACGAAACATTCTAACAGAAAACCTATCAATGCTGAACAGAGATTATTCATAACTTTATTGTATGTAGTGTTATTTATGCATTATTTTTGTTGTTATTTGTGCATTATTTGTGTTATTTAGTTTTCTTGGACATGGATGCAGCTTACACACATTGTCTATGAAGTTTCGTGTAGGTTTGGAAACGGCGAGGTCAATTGTCATAGAAACAAGTGATGTATTATGGCACGAGTTACATGAGTTTTATATCAGCCCTCCTACGCAAGAAAATTGGTTGCAAATAGCGGCAAAATTTCTAGTGACAACTGGTGTTCCTAATTGTTTAGAGGTGCACTAGATGGAAAGCACATTAGGATAAGAAATCCCGCACATGCTGGATCTCAATATTTTAACTACAAAAAATACAACAGCATTGTAAGAAAAAATAAACCACAAATATAAATTATTCAGTTTAAATTTTTTCAGGTCTTGATGGCAGCATGTGACGCAGACTACAGTTTTACGCTAATTGATGTAGGAGCCTATGGGTCCCAGAGTGATGGTGGTGTATTTAGAAACTCATTATTTGGACAAAAAATACTTAATAATGAATTAAATATACCACCAGAAGAAAATCTACCAAATACATCGGAAGTTTTCCCGTTTTATTTTGTAGCGGATGCAGCTTTTCCACTAAAATCAAATATTATGAAACCTTTTGCTACAGTGACTGATGAAAGAATCGACATTTACAATTAGAAAATTTCAAAAGCAAGAGTTCGAATTGAAATGGCTTTTGGTATCTTTTTTTAATTTTAATAGCAATATGAAATTTTTATTGTTATATTTTTTTAAGGTATTTTGTCATCAAAATGGCGAATTTATTAACAACTATAAATAATACTGCAGAAAATGCAAAAAAATTTGTACTGGCAACCATAGTTTTACATAATTTTTTACGCCTTAATGCAAGCATCACTGACTTACCAGAAAGTAATTATAATTTTGTAAGTCTCAACAGAACTGACTTAAACACACCGAGAAATTCAAGCCAAAGAGCTTTGTCTCACAGAAATATACTTTGCAACTATTTGAATAATTAAATATAACATGCATAAATAAAACAAAACAAAATTTTTTTAATATAAGTACATAATATGTAACTTTTTTAATTTTTTTGAAAATATGTTTAACTTAATAAAAATATATATATATTTTAATTTTTATATTGTTTTACTTTTTCATTAATTATTTTCAACAGTTCTAATTTTACATCATCCACATGCTCCTCCGGTATTTTATTAAGTTGTTCGACGAGTAAGTTAATAAAATTCGTATGCGAATTAGCATTTGATGTATTTTCGTATTTTTTTTTTAGTAAATTTAAGACTTCCAATGTGACATCATCGGTGTTACTCTTTCTTTTTCTTGTTAAATTTTCATTGAAAGAAGATGACGAAGCTTCTAAATCTATGAAAGTGTCTTCGTCATTTATATTACTAGTTGTTCTAAAAGAAAAAGGAAGCCATCACAATTTGTATAAAATCATTTTATTAATTAATTTATACTTAGCTGGTTCACTATTCTGATCTAAAAAAGACATAATTCTTGCCAGTTGCCACTCTTTTGGCGGTTTTCCACTTCCAGATGGTTGGGGTGTCTTTTGCCGCTGGTATTTATCCCTCAATGTCTTCCACCTAATTTTGCACTGCTTAGCTAAAAATATATTTAAATAAAAATTTTTAAAATAAAGTATTACAATAATTTACAAGCACACTCCATTTCTAAAGCTATTTCTTCCCAAACATTTTCTTTATATTTATTATCTTTATATTTTACGTTACTCTTCCTTCACAAGCATTCATTATTTGAGACTAGCTCAATTAATTTTTCATTATTTAGCTAATAAGGGTTAATAATACGGATTATAAACTAAGAACTATTTAAAAACAAAAACAAAATCTATACTTACGTTAATGTCCATTTAAATTTTCAAAATTTTTCTCCTTTTTTTTTAAATAAATTTTACTCGTACTCAACTATATGCCACTGTTTTTTTTATTAAAAATAAATATAAAAACGTTTTCTTTACTAAAATAACTCGTACTCAACTATATGCCACTGTTTTTTTTATTAAAAATAAATATAAAAAAGTTTTATTTACTAAAAGAACTCGTACTCAACTATATGCCACTGTTTTTTTTATTAAAACTAAATATAAAAACGTTTTATTTACTAAATGTCAACAAACGTCTCCATAACAACATAACAAAAAACAATAACAAAATTTTATACGCTTTGTCAATTTTTAAATTTTAAAAACCCAACGTATGGTACGTCGCGTATTTCGGGAGCTCTCATATAATTATATGTATTTAAAATTATTTTGACAGAAAATATACGCCGTACGTCGTCATTTAGGTAAAGGGCTTACTTTTTATAATTTTTATTTACTTTCTATTGATTTCACCAAGTTATTGATTGGAAAACCGTCGTATGAATCAATATAAGTTTTTTAAGATCGCAAAATATATCCAGTTTAAATATAAAATTATATTATAATTCTGTGATACCAAGCTGTAACTTAGTAGTTTTATTTTGTTATTTAAGTTATAAAATACCTTAAATTTTTCGGTTTTTATTACCTATCCACCAAATTATTTCTTAAAAACTTTGTCCAGATAAAATACAAGTTTTTAAATAATGAAGATGGGTTTTTTTTTCGAATACGATAATGCTATATTTTTTAAATTCTAATAAAAGTAAAAACAAAATAAACCTAATCTTAAACTTGAAAGAGGACAATTTTTATTCTAATCGTTTTAACAAACAATATTTGTATAGCTTTTGTTATCAAAATTACGAATCATTTATAATTTTCTTACCGTTTTTTAAATTTAAACTTAGGGAAATTATCAATTAACAAACAACAATAACAAATAATCAATGGGCGTTGAATTGTTGATATCAGTAATAAAATATTTTGAGTTTCTACTACATTGCTTAAGTGTGGGAAAACAGTTTTATAAAATAAATGCGAGCGGAAACGCAGTAGAAAAATTTAAAATAAACGAGTAATATTATAGTTGCCCTTGTCAACTTTTTCATACCCGTGCGTGCACTATTATGTATTAAATAAATATAAGAATTTCATATATTGACAGAAAATTCAAAATATTTGTTTTTTTATATTTAATTAAAAAAAATTAATAAGATGAATTACAAAAAAAGATGAATTTAAAAAAAAATATGCCCTGAACGCTCCGAACCTACATTTTTCAATTAAAAGGCCGACGTCCTAACCACTAAGCCATCGACTTTTTGTTTATCTTAATTTTTTTTGAAAATTATTATAGTTGTTATTGTATCAATTGTATTGTTTTGAAAAATTGTTTTGAATTTTGTTATAAAAATATTAAACAAAATGAATAATTTATAATATATGAGTTTTCTGTCGAATTTTCTATAAAATAAAATTTCTCATACATAAAATAAATACAGATTTAGTTTTAATTTAAAAGAGAATAGATACAATAAAAGATGAATTAAAAAAAAAAATCTTGCCCCAGCCTGTTTTCGAACGAATACGTTTTGACTACTAAGTAATAGTATGTCCTAACAAATACACCATGAACCGATTGATAATTTTCCTACACAACGAGTTTTTATTTATATTAATTTTTTTTTTAAATATAATTATAGTTGCTATGGTATCAATTGTTTGTTTTTAATAACTGTTTTGAATTTTTTTATAAAAATATTTAAAAAAATTAGGACTATGTAGTAGACAAAACGTTTCGGTTCGATTCCTGGCTGGAGCAAAATTTTTTTTTTTTTTTAAATTCATCTTAAAATTATCATTTATAAATTATTTATTTTTTTTTAATACATTTTTAAAAAAATTCATAACAGTTATTCAAAACAAACAATTGATACCATAGCAACTATAATAATTTAAAAAAAAAATTGAGATGAACAAAAAGTCGATGGCTTAGTGGTTAGGACGTTGACCTTTTAAATGAAAAGTGTGGGTTCGAATCTCGTTCAGAGCATATTTATACCCGTGCATACATATATGACATCGGGTATATTAAAATTGCTCCTCCGTTTGTAACGCATTGATCTAGACGAGCTTATATGAAGTTTCAAAATGTTAGGGCCCCATTTTCGGGGGGCTGCCATACAACTTATTTGCACCAATATGAATTTCTTCAAAACTAATTATACTACGAGGATGAAAATTACACACGGTTCGTTATATAATGAATCAAGCACGTATATGAAGTTTCTTATAAAATTGGGCAGGTAAAGTAATAGGACAAGTTACTTGGCAAAGTTGGACATCACTCAGACCACCGGACTTTTAGGGTGGGCTAATTTCTTTTTTTTTTTGTTTTTTTTTGGTTTTTTTTTTGTTTAAGCAAAACTTATGGAATAATAAATAAAATTTTTTTTTTTTTTAAGCTAAAATTATGGGACAATGAATTAAAATTTTTTTTGTGTTTTTTTTTTTTAATTTTTTTTTTTTTTTTTTTACGACTTATTTTATACACCGTAGTGGGTATGCACAGGTATCTAAAAGTTGACAAGGGCAACTATAATCTTTCTCGTTTTTTTTTAAATTCATCTTTTTTTTTAATTCGTTTTTTTTTTTTATTAATTTTTTTTGTAATTAAATATAAAAAAAAAATATTTTGAATTTTCTGTCATACAGTTCAATTGCAATATATGAAATTCTTATTTATTTAATGCACGCACGGGTATCTTAAAGTTGTCAAGGGCAACTATAATCTTCCTCGTTTTATATTTGGTTTCTATTTAGTTATTAATTTTGAAAATATTCATATAATTTCAAAAAATTTGTATGGCAGCTACGTGAAGCCCTTGTCCGATTTTAACCAAAAACAATACACAGAAAGAAATTGATTAGAAAAATCATTTGATTAAAATTAGATGACAATGAATTAAATGATTTTATTTAATGTATTTAATGTTGTAACTAATTATTAAATAAATAAAAAAAATGAAAATTGAATGATTTTACTAAAGAAAATTGAATGATTTAAAATCGAATGATTTTGTTAGTCTATAAAAAAAATCAATTAAGGATTAGTTAATTTCCAAGAATTTAATTGGTTAAAACAATAAAATATTTAATGAATTTATAATTAGCAAACTATTCATTGATTTATCGAAACATTGTTTAATTTCGATTAATCAAATTTGGTAAAATTTATACAAAAATAGTAGAATCAAACAAATGACATTTATAGTTTTGCCTAATCTGTAAATGAGAATAATATTTCTAGGAATTTCTATGCACGATTATGTCAAATACATATTTATCTATGTGTGCGGCATTAAATAAACGTTAGAATTTAAATTATGTATATAATTTAATAGCAATGTATGTATTTCGGCATTATATTTAAGTGTAAGTGTTAAAAATTATTACGAGAATAGCAGAATCAAACAAATAACATTTACTGTTTTGACTAATCTGTAAATGAAAATAATATTTTTATGAATTTCTATGCATGATTACGTATAGGGTAGGGATGCAAATGTAAATTACATTACATTACATTTACAAGTCAAACATTAGCGTCTCATTCGTAGTGCAAACGTAACGTGGTACATATTATATTTGTCTAATTCTTATTAAATTTAAAACTCTTATAAGATTTTAAAAAAGTTTATAAGAACTTAAAAATTAGTGAAAATTCGATTATTTTATTGTGAACTAATTATAATAACAAGTGAAAATTCCATTTAAAATTAACTTTTAAACAAGTGCATTTTATAAAGAAGTATTTATAAACATTTTTATTTTCCAGCAGATTCCATTTGAAATAGGTATGTATACAAAATTTTTAATTTTCAAATAATTTAAAACATTTAATAACATTAGCACATTTAATAAATTCAGTAAATGTTTTATTGAATTTCTGCAACAATTCAATGATTTGAGTACATTAAAACTTATTTTATTTCGTATATGAAAATAATATTTCTATGAATTTCTATGCACGATTATTTGCAATACATTTTTACCTATTATATCTAATCTATATTTATTTATTTTTAAATTAGCTCTCCGTTGCATATTTCGAAGAAAATATTTTCAGTGGAAGTCCGAGCAGGTAAATTATTGCAACACTTATCTCAATTAATTTATTAATTTTATCTATAAAATTTTTGGAGTTGTTATATTCAATACGTATATCTAATTATCTATATCTAATCTAATATCTTCGGAACTTTTTTTAAACCTTATATGTACATTTCTGAAAGAAAAAGAAAGATTATAACCGATTAAAATTTTGTTTTATCATTTATTATTGTTTCAGTAATTTTGCAAAAATTATACTTATTCGAAATTAAATCTTTCCATCATCTCCACAGTAAAAATATATATATATATATCAAATATATGTAAACTATATTTAATATCTTTCTTACTCTGATGATGATCGAAAGATTGACATACGTAAAAGTGTAATTTTTGAAAAATCACTGAAATTTTAAGTAGGTAGGTAAATAATAAATAATAAAAATTAAGTTTAACTGATTATAATTTTTCTTTTTTAAATATACATATAAGTCATTTTAATTTATAATTCTATTTTTAGGGTTACACGACTCCACTAGCCGAAACATTGTCAACTAGTTCCTTAAAAACCTGGCTAGATACTTCTTTATCCGGTGAAGAAATAGCATGATGGTCCTTCAAAAGTGAAAGTCGACAGTTTATTTAGTCCTGTTACTTCAAATAATTTTGTAATATTTTATAAATAATTTTGTTTATGGTTCCATTTTCTTATATGTCTTAAATAATTTTAGGACCTAAAACAAATCTTAGAAAAATCATTAATTGGAAAAGATTTGTTACAGAAAAAAGTTTTAAATAAAACTGACCGAAACCGATTAACACAAATAATTTGTGAAAATTGGCTCAATCAAAACTATTTTCCAACGCAAACAGATTACCATAAAATAACAACAGAATAACAAAAATTTTTGAACAAGAAAATAAGGTTTGTACTTTGTTTGCTAAAAATCGTTAAATGGTTTTAATATTAATCTTTTCTCTTTTTTTAGGATTTATATATTGGAGATTCCACAGTAAGAGGTATTTTAGTTCAAAAATATTATACTTTGAATAAAAAATATCAGCTATCGGGTCTAGTAAAAAGCCGTTACAATTTAAAAAAAACAACAGCAGAAGGATCTAAAAAAATTTGTTTGGAAGATACAGGTATTCTAAATTATATTTATTTTTTTACAACAATTTTTTATAATTGATATTTACAACATTTCTTTTTCAACAAAACTTTTTTTAGGCAATTTATGTCAAGAAGTAGATGAACAAATATTAAATGATATTGAATGGCTAAAATTTAATAACAAACCAGATGATTTAGTTATTGCCAAATGGAAAAATACATTTCATGTCAGACAACAAGATGCAAAAAAAAATATAGACCTATTTCTAAATTGGCCTATTTTAAAACAAAGAATTGGTTCACAACTGGTAAATTATATTGATTCTATTAAAGAACTGAAATATATTAATTTACTTTTATCTAATTTTGATTTAGATTGAATTAGATTTTGAAACTAAATATCCAAGTAAAAGTGCAATTTTGTACTCAAAATGGGAAAATTTCAAAATTAAAATACATTCTATATACAAAAATTTGATAAAGGATAAGGGAAGTAAACAAATTTTACTTGAATTACAAAACGAAAATTTAAATTCAGAATCCAGAAACTACTTTTACGTTATTCTGTTATGTTCCGTACTGGTTCCAATAATTATAAAAACAAATTCAACCGTATGGAAGCCAACTATTGCGGATGGTCAACATGGTTTAGCCGTTTTTGTTAATGTAAATTTATTAAATTTATTTTTCTAAACTTATTTTATACTAAATTTAAATTATAATAAAAATGTTTGGATTTTAAATTTATATTTAAATATTTAATTTCAAATCGTACTTCTAAGTTTTAATTTAGTTTTAAATAGAGTCTTAATAATTTTATTTAATAAAAATTTTAACTTATAATCCAAGTTCAAACTAGCCAAATTGTGACAGTTCTCAAAAGCAAATACATTATAATTGGTCAATGGATATACTTCTAAGGATTTTATACTTTTATATTTTTTTAATGAACCAGTCATGGTTTTAAAAATGTTTAAATCTTACTATGTATTATATAAATTAATGTATATAAAGAATACTCAAAAAAAATACAATTTAAAATGAAATTCAAAGAAAAAAATTATAATTATTTAACTAATATATTATTTAAAGAAATTTTTTAATTTTTTTTTTAATTTATGTTTCTAAAAAATCTTTAAATTTTACTATTTATTATGTAAATTAATGTATATAAAGAATATTAAATTAAATTAAAATAAAATAGTGTTCTAAACTAATATTTTTGTTAATATTTTAATGAAAGCGAAGAAAGATTGTAGATAATTTTGATAAATCTTCATATTAAATCAACAATTTCCCTCTCTTGATAACAACCAATATATATTATCTGTTTCATCCAAAGTTTTAATGAAAACAACGAAAGATTTTACATGAATTTACCAAATTTTCATATAGAAGGAACCATTCTCTTTTTTGACAACATCCTATATATTTTCTGTTCTAACCAATGTTTTAATGAAAACAACGAAAGGTTGTATATGATTTCAACTAATTTTTATATAAAAGCACCATTCTCCTCTTTCGATAACATCCAATATATTATCTGTTTCATCCAATGTTTTGATAAAACCAACGAAAGATTTTAGATGAATTTACACAATCTTCATATAAAAAGAACCATTCTCTTTTTTAACAACATCTAATATATTAAATGTTTTACACAATATTTTAATTAAACCAACAAAAGATTTTATATCATTTTAAATAATCTTTATATAAAAGAACCATTCTCCTCTCTTAACAGCATCTAATATAATATTTTCTTCACTCAATGCTTTAATGAAAACTTTAAAATGTTTTAGATGAGTTTGACTAATCTTTTTATAGAAGGACTATTCTTTTATCTGGACAACACATAATATATTATCTGATTCACTTAATGTTTTTCTAAACCAAGTAAAATTTTTAGATAAAATTGACTATTCTACATATGAAAAGATTTGGAATCATAACTAATATAAATCTTGTACCATTTAATGTTTAAATGAAATAAAGAATAAAATTTTGCATGTAATCATTGAATTAAGATTAAATGAACCAACTAATTACATTATATGGCTAAAAATCAATATGTAACTTTAAGTGATTTCAACTAATTTTTATTTGAAAAAACTATTCTTTTTTTTCTGTGTAGGGAACCTACAAATTATCTAAAAATTACTTTGTGAAAGTTTCGGTATTCTAACTCTTATAGTTTTTGAGTTATCGTGCTGACGGACGGACACACATAGCTAGATCGATTCACTTTTTGATGCTGATTCGATACGTACCCTTTACACTATATCTAGCTCGTCTATTTCGATGCGTTACAAACAGAGGAGTAATTTTAATATACCCGATGTTCATATATGTATGCACGAGTATAAAAAGGTTTAAGTACTAAATTAAGTAGTAAATTGGAAATGAGAACCGTGTTTTTTATCCTTCTCTATTTTTTATGATAAGTATATTTACATTGCACGATTATGACATTAACTATGTCGGCTGGCACCGGACCGAGATTTTTTTAGCACATTTTCAAAAAATTTTGAAAAAATTAGCTAATTAGTTTCACTCTGTCCATCCGGCTGCCTGTCCGTATGTTTACAAAAACCTTTACACCGTTTTAAATAGGTATTGCAAAAAAAATAAATTCATGGAAGAATGTTTTTATGTAGCCCCACCCGTTGCGGCTACAAAGTTGGAAAATGCAATATATTTAAATTGTTATAACATGAGTTCTGTTGGGTATATTTTCAATCTGAAAACGGAGAAATACAGCTGTTTTTGTTAAATTTAAACTCAATTTTTGTTAAATTTTCGTCCCCATATATCTTCTAAACGGCTCAAGCTAGAGTCTTGAAATCTTGGAAGATATATTATATATTATGTTCTTGAAATTTGAGATGAATTGGAGCTGTCTTTAAATACCTTTTATACCCTTCGAAGAGTTAGTAGGCATATACTCAAAATCCATAAAGATAGAGACTTAAAACTTAGTTCAATGCCGTTCTGTTCTGAATCCTTTATTAATATCGGTTTTAAAAGTGTTAAAAGATTAATAAGAATGTTTTCATTTTTTATTAAATTTCGTTCTAAAAAAAACTTATGAATTTTAAATTAAAATGTAAATTTTCAGGTAATAGGATATTACTTAGTAAAGTTGAATAAACTTACTATTGTTTCATTCCTTTTTTTTTGTTATTCAATTTTGCATTAATAAATTTTGATTATACTAAACTGAAATAGGTCCGCAATTTTCTGTTAAAAATGAGATTTTTTAAAGTAGGATTCACTGTTTCGGATCAGGGTTGCCACCTGATGACATATTCGGAGTAGATTGATTCCAAAAGTGAAGTGAATGACAAAAAAGTTTTGTAGCATAAAGGATTAATCATATATATAATAAATAAGCTTTTCGTAGCTAATAAAAAAGTCAAACTTAAAAAAGACATTTTATCAATAATGTGCAGTGGTGTGGGGTTTATATTATTTATTTATCTTTTTATATTACAAAAAGATAAGTTATAAATTGAAATATTTTGAATTGTAAATATTAATTTTTTTCTAAATATTTTTAATAAAATGGAATAATCCAATTTGTAATGTTTTATTTTTTAAAGACGATAACAAATCAAACTGCTAATAAACAAAGAAGTTAAAAAAACCTATAGTCATTTTACATTTACTAGAATAATTTTTCAATCATTACAATTCTTTTTTATACAATGTACTAGGTACCTATTAGATATAATAAAAAAAAATTTTATGAATTAAATTTTTTATTATTTTTTTGTTAAAATGTACTCATGTTATCATAATTTTTTCAGTTAAAAGCAATGTAAATTGTAATACAAAGTACACGGTTAAAAATTTAGGTATAAAAATTAAGTTTTTTCATATAAAATTTATGTATACGATTTTTAGTATTAAATCAATATATTCCCACATTATAATTCATCTTTATCTGATAATTCTTATAAATGTATTATGAAATTCGTATGCAATTGTTAGGTGATAAGCAATTCTATATAAAATTAATAAATACTATTATTATATTTATATTTAAAATAGATCAATTATAATAAGCCAAATTTATAAATTCCTCTTATAAAATGCACATATTATTATAATATATAAAAGTTATAGAATTTAAACTTGTTCGGTATAAATTTTATAAGTTAACTTTAAAAAATATTTAAATTTAGTTTATAAAAAAAAACTTATTAATTTAATATAATTTTTTTATTATATTATTATTTTTGTTTTTATTTAATTTTTAGCAGCGAAAAGCCGAATTAGTTAAAATAATAGTTTAAACCATTTTCGTTTTGCTTTTATAACAAAACTTATAAAGTTAATATTTGCACTTATTAAAACGATACAGAATTCTAATTCAACTCTAAAAATTATATTATTTTAATAAGAAATAAATATTATTGTAATAACAATCACTTTTACATACGTAGATATTGTTGTACGTTAAATTTAAGTTAACGAATTTCAAAATACAAGTAAGGTGGTTGTTCTTTAAAAAATTTTAGTGTTTCAAATTTTAGTTTTCAAAGTTTAAAACAAAATACAAAATTAAATAAAAATTAATGAATAATATAAATAATTGAATAATATAAATAATTGAAAAGTTCATACATAAATAAATTTAAAAAAATGAGTGGTATTTTCACAACAGTTGAAATAGATAATAATTTCAAATTCATTGAAATTAAGAGATTTCATGAAGATTGCGATGAATTAATCTATACCGATTTTGTTTTTTCAGGTAAGTTTTAAATTTATTTAATTTTTATAAGTTCGTTCATATATGTATGTGTAAAAAAATAAATAAATTTATATATATATATATATATATATATATATAAATATATATATATATATATATTTTTTATAGAAATATTAGATTCGACGATTTCCACAGTTGTTATGAAGTTGAAAAAGATAATTTGTCAAACTTATTTGTTAAAAATCTTTTTGAAGATATAAAATCTCAACAGACTTATGAACTTGTTATGTCTAGACGAAATTAAAAATTATATGTTAGTTAAAGAAATATTTTTTAATATAAAGAAATATTAAAAAATAACTTTTTAACTATAACTATTCATACTAGTTTTATAATTTTTATTCATTATGAAACATGTAAATAAATATGATAAAAAAAAATTTAGTTTTACGCGAATATATTTATAATTGGAAAACAAAAAAATATATTTCTAATAAAAATTTTTTATTAATAAAAGTGCGTTGAACTACTTGGTGAAAAATTGCGTATATTTTTTGTTGTAATAATTGATAATATTATTTCAATAACAACGGACGGTGCTTCCGTGATGACAAAAGTGGGAAAATTAGTAAATGCTGACCATCAGCTTTGCCTAGCACATGGCATACAAGTCCTTTATAATGTAAATGAAGAATTAAATAATTATGAGAATAATAAGTTAGTTAAACAAATACGAAAGGTCGTAAAACTTTTTCGCAGATCACCTACAAAAAATGATAGTGTTTTCCAAAAATATGTAAAGGAAGAATTTGGAAAATTAATTGAATTGAAATTGGATTCGAATACACGATGGAATAGTTAACTAGATATGCTCGAACGATTTCAGCTAATTAAAAATTCGGTAAGAAAAAGTCTAATTGACCTTAATATATATATTAGCTTTTCAGATGAACAAATTCACTTATTATCAAGTATAATATCAGCGCTGCTTCCCATTAAAGTGGCGATGGAAACACTTTGTTGTCGGGACACAAATCTATTTAGTGCCGACATCACTTTAAAATTTATGATGAATGAATTGTCTCAACAAAACAGCTGTTTAAGTGATCAATTTAAATCAAAATTCATTTTACGTATCAAGGAACGCAGAACAACTTTTGCAGATGTTCCTCAATATTTGAATAATCCGCACGGCTACTTTACATCAAACGAAAAAGATTACGATATATTCTATCAAACAAGTAAAAGTTCAATAACTAAAGCTATTGTAAAATTGCTGATGAGTCATTGTGACAAAAATGATAAAAACTTTGTTGAAAACACGGATGATATTACAGAAGAAGTTTTAGAGGTGTCCTGATGTTATATTATCAATGAAAGATAATTTCACCGAGAAAAACAAAAAATATCTAATTTAAATCTCGAATGTCCACAAGAACCACGGCAAATAACATTAGGAGATATAAATAAAGTTATCAAAAGAGAATTGATATACTTTGAAGATGTGAAATTTCGTGGTGAATACTTAGAATTGGTATATAACTATCTTAGACCCGTGCAAGCAAGGATTTTTTGCACAAAAATACGGTCACGATTAAATAATGAAAGCCTAAATGCGTTATCTTTTTTAAGAGCGTTTTTTAATAAGTTAAATTAAATAAAAAACACTTTAATAAAAAATTTGTGTTGTTTGATTTTTACCGATAATTATCGATAAATCGATAAATGATAATTTTTTTATCGAATTAACGATAAGTAAAATTTTAGGATATTTTGCAATCACTAATATTAATATTAATACGAAATTAAGTTATTAAATTCATAACGACGATTTATGCAATACTTTAATAACTACAAAGAAATGGATTTAATATTAAATTTATATTAACTTGATTTATATGATAGAATATTAAATTAATACGTTAGTAATATACATGGTTTTAATATAAAAATCATATCATTTCAATTTGTTACTATGTATTCATTACTTTATATTAAAATCTTATTAATATAATATATAACTAGTTATCAATTTTAATAAATTCCCAACTTATAGATTATAGAAAATTTATTAATTTTACACCTATTTTTTTAACCGTGTAGGGATGATATTTAAAAAAAATTTAAAGTAATAAAAAGATTATTTTTTTTTTAGAACACTTGAAAGTACTAAGCTGAAAACAATTTTATAAAAGTTTCTTTTTTTTTCAATTTTCAAAATATCTTTGACATTTGTTTAAAATTATTAAATCTGAGCACTTTGAGGGTTCTCTATTCATGTTCTGCTCAAAGCGTATCTACTCATTTTGTTCAGAGCGTGCTCAGATTTATGCTCAGGTTAAAAAAAATGGTTTAAGTAAAAACTATTTTATAAATTAGCCTTACAAAACAGATCAAAAATTCAAATAACCAATTTACTAAATAATAATCAGGGTTTGTATTTAATAATGGCGTTTGCAGTCGACAATTTATAGTACTCTGCAAAATGGATAGAATTTAGGTAACAAATGAATAATATTTAATAAAAAAAAGCTGACATTTCACAATTATTAAAATGTACATAGTTAAGCAGCATTCGAAAATAAATTTTCAAAGACTTTTTTAATTTTTAAAAATTTTTCAATAAGTAATTTAAATATTTTTCAAAGTAATAAAAGATTGCCTAAACTTTAGGCAAAAAACCTAAAGTATTTCAAAATGACCGTATTAATGCTAGAAGAGATAAAATACTATATCAAATGTGCCTCTTACTATTATAATTAATATTTTAATAACAAAACGAAACAAATGTTATGTAATTACATATTCGCAATATAGTAATATTATTATTTTATTAAAACTGTGAAACTTCGTTTTGAACACTTTTGAAAAAGTCTCGATATTCATCCTACTTTTTGCTCTAATAAAAAGCGATGGTTTTACTTCTCTCCTTAAAAAAAGTGTTCATACAACATAACTTTTACCGACCGAACTATGTTTTTGCCATTTGTTACCTTTAAAAAAAATAGAAAGCGAACAGTCGAGAAGTGAAATTTTCTTTATTGAATTTTTTTAAACATAATTTGTTTACGACGCCTTTATTAATATTGAGTTTAAAACTCCAAAAAATAAAATTTTAAAATTTTTAGATTGAAATGAACAAATTTTGTAAAATAATTTAAATGTCAATTCAGCTGTCTAAATTTTTTTTTGTTAAAAACAAAATCTTCTAAAGCTATGAATCGTCCATTAAAAAATTCTTTTTTTAACAAAATTGTAACTATTGAAAAAATAAATACTTTTTGTTTTGCAAAAATTAAACTATTTTTAATAATTTTTATGACATTCCGATATTAAAAAATTTTAATTTTAACAGAAGTTTGCTGCAAAAAATTCTGAATTGAAACGCTAAAATTAATCCTGCTGCAAAATTGTACTGAAAGGAACAAAGTTTTATACACTATAACATTTTGTTTTTTAGACAATTTAGTTAATTTAAATTAAATACCTGTATAAATTAATTTTATAAAACCAAATCTCCTTGTTTGATAAAACAGCTAAAAAGCGCTAAATAAATATTTCAGTGGCAAATTGCGATTTAATAATTTGAAAGTAACATATTTAAAGACTCTATCTTGGCTCGAATGGAAACGATCAGAATCCAAACCCGTGGTCCAATTTTTTTTAGTTATCGGGTGTACGGATGGGCGAATGGGCATCGCTTTATCGACTCTGTCTGAAGATAACACGGAATTAGAATATATGTACAGTTCCATATCCACTTGTTTCGTTATGTACCAAAGGACGAATACCTCTATTTTAGGTGTAGGGCATTGCAGTACATTATTCAGACTTCAGGCCGGCATATTTAAACTTTTTTCTGAACATATATAATATATGTATTCTTATGGTCGTAAATGTAAATTTGCTGTCAATATGCATATTTTGAATTTACGACTAAAAATTATGTAAAAAATCATTGCTAACTGAACCTGATCGTAAATGTGAAATATGTGTAAAGTAAACGTCAACTATGCAAACTAAATTTTTTATTTACAATCAGTTTACCAAATAGTAAGGTACAGTTTTTTGAGCGTTCAGCGTTGTTTTATTTTTATGATTAATAATGCAAGTAAGAAAATATTATGTCTTTTTTTGTAAATTAATTTAAATTTAAATTAACAGGAGTGAAACTGAAAGTGAATCACAAAGTTTGTTGTGGGACACATCCACCTTAAAACTACTAATTTGTACAAGATTAGCGATGGAAACTCATTTCAAAAGTTGAAAACAAAAACAATCTGTTGATTTTATATCCATTGCAAAACTAAGAAATTTACTTTTACGACCACAAAAATTTATTTGTAAATTGAATGTCTACTGATTGCAAATTGTTTGGTCTTAAAATCATAATAAATGTCAAATGGCATATTTTACGTCAAAAAGTTTACATTTACGACAACACCTTTTATACTAGCTATATTATGTATTCAAATTTATATTCATCTAAAATTATAAAAACAATTACACTGAATTAAATTTGTTTCTGATTCGTTTTTATTATTGTATATTTTTTTTGTAATAATTTTTTTTTATTTTCTTTTTTTGAGTATAATGTAGTTTTGTTTTGCCATTTTGTATGTATATTTTTATATGTATATTTTAAAATATGTAAGTAACGATTAAATATTAATTTTATAAATAAATATTCTGTGAAAATTATTAACTAATCAAAATAATAAGAGAATTGAAGTCGAATTATGTACCTAGGTATGCCATAAATTTATTTGGAAATAATTCTATTTCTTAAAATTATGAATGAAAATGATAAAAATTTTTAATGCACCTTTTGATATTAATAGACTAAATATTATCCTTCTACACTGGGAAATTAAATTTTGTCTTAACTATTTTCCAAAATAACATTTTTTGAAAAAAAAAATCTTTCATGATTTGCACATATTTATTTATTATACAGCAAGCATTAGATTTTAATGTATGCTAAATTTTTTTTAATTTTAAAGGGTTTTCTTAAACTTGAAGAATATATCTCTTGATTTTTACATGTTTTTTTATCTAATAAATTTCTAACTAAAAGTTTTAAAAAACTATTACGAACTAAAGTAAATAATATTCTAGTTCACTCAAGCAAACGCTCCATAAAATATTAAATATTTATTATAAACTTTTTTTCAATATACCTACTTGCTATTCTTTACCCAAAACTTATAAAATTACTAAAACTTATTGAAATTTAACATTGTATAATTTTGAAACGTTGCCTTTTAGAAACCCTTTTCATTACTTGTTTCGAATTTATTCTAAATTTGTAACACCAATATAATATAATATATTTAGATATGTATGTATATAATTTAAAAATATGTTTTCTTTTTAATATAATAAAAATATGTATTTTTATTTTTCAAAATTTTTAATAGGAGCGCATACAACTAAATATTTTCTTTAAATATAGTAGGTAGGTATATATGTTTTCGTTTTTTTTTAATTTTCATTTAAAAAATTTAGAAAAAAGAACAACTTATATTTTTGTTTTTCTTCGAAGAATATAAAAATAGAACTTTGTTGATTTCATTTCTTTTTTTGTTCTCTTTTGTTCATATTTGGTTTTTATTACTGTACTATTTTTAAATTAAAAATTTTAAAATTATGTATTTTATGTACATTTTTAACGTAAATGTATTTTATATATTTAATTAATTAATTTAAGTAATTTCGGTAAAGTTCAAATTATAATTTGTATTTGTGGTTTTATCCCGCTAACTCATCTTTAAAATTAACTTTTAGAATTGCACTTTTGTTAAATAATATCAAATGTAAATTTAATAGATATTTAAATATTGAAGTTCGCTTATTATTGCGAACCGAATATTGGCCTACTCTAAAAATGTAGCTATTTATTTAAAGAGTAGTTTGTATTATTGTATGATAGAATCATTTATTATATAGGAAGAAGAAAGACGTAGGTTTAAAATCTAGTGAAAACGAAATAATAAATCCATAGAAATGTCAAAGAAAATAAATTGAAGATACCTACCTAAAAATTATTACTATCACATTTTTCTTGAAGGGACGACAAACAGTAATTATATTGAGGTTACAAAAGTATGCATTTCTACATCGAGCAAATTAATTGCAATCAGAAATACAAACGAAGAAAGATAAACAAAACCTAATTTTAAAAGACGAATACATTCATTCATTTGACAGAACCGTTCCTCAAAAAATTTACAGAACCGAAAAAACCAAAAAATATAGAATACGAAATAATAATTTCGAACATAAAAACCATTACAGAAGATTATGATACCGTGAAATAAAGTTTTTAAAGGCATAAGATTACGATAGGCAGGAAATATTATATAATATGTGAATTGAGTTTCGGTCACATTAAAGAATTTTTAAAGCCTTTTAGCGTTTCAAATATTTAAAGTCTAATAGTTTCATGAAACAGAAACTAAAATCATGAACAGTAATAAAAAAACTATTAATTATCAGTGTAGTGTTAATAAAATATTAGTCTGCAACAGAGTTTTACTAATAACATAACTAATAAATTTTTAGTCTAATAGTTGTATGAAATAGGAGCCGGTTGATAAAACCTGGATTTACTCCTTTTCCACAATTCTATTTTTGTAGCCAGCTCTAAAATATCTCTTTATTCAGAATTTTAAACATTAATTATATACTAAGTTATTATAGTTATCATGTTAAAATTAATTTTAATGTCTACTTTCTACTCCTTAAACCAATTGTCTAATATATCACTTCACTATTTAACTAAACCTTAAATTTTATCAATTGTGATATACTTATATATTAAATAGGTTAATCCAAAATACATACTTCTTTTTTTTAAAATATATTTTAAGTATAATAAATAATAAATATAAGTAAAAGCTAATGTTAATCTTAAATTGACTTTTATCAATATTCAGTACAACAAAACTAAAAATTTTTGTCTGTTTTCAAATGAATGAAGATAAAATGAAAATACAAACATATGTATAAAATTTAAGCCCTTAGGTTGCGTTTATAGAATTGTTAATTAAATACTGTTGCTTCTAAATCAAAATAATTTTATTAAAATCGACTGTAAATTTTTGTTGGTTCGTCTCTATTTGTATTTTAAAAGGGCATGTTAAATTTTGAGAATTTTTTTGGGAATTAAAATTGACAATGAACAATTAATTAGAGAAATATTCCAAAGAAAATAATTGTGGTTTTTATACCCGTGCATATATATATGAACATCGGGTATATTAGATTTGCTCCTCCGTTTGTAACGCATCGATCTAGACGAGCTAGATATAGTGTCAAGGGTACGTATCGGCTCAGAATCGAAAAATTAGTCGATCTAGCTATGTGTGTCTGTCCGTCCGTCCGTCCGTCCGTCCGTCCGTCCGTGTGTCATCACGATAACTCAAAAACTAAAAGAGCTAGAGTCTTGAAATTCACACAAAGTCATTTTTAGACAATTTCTAGGTTCCCTATTGTTTTTGGTTAAAATCGGACCAAGGCTTCGGGGAGCTGCCATACAACTTTTTTGCACCAATATGAATTTCTTCAAAACTATTTATACTACGGGGATGAAAATTACACACGGTTAGTTTTATATTGACTCCGGCACTTATATGAAGTTTCAAAATGTTAGGGCCCCATTTTCGGGGGGCTGCCATACAACTTCCTTGCACCAATATGAATTTCTTCAAAGCTAATTATACTACGCGGATGAAAATTACACACGGTTAGTTATATAATGAATCGAGCACTTATATGAAGTTTCAAAATGTTAGGGCCCCATTTATGGGGGGCTGCCATACAACTTCTTTGCACCAATATGAATTTCTTCAAAACTAATTATACTACGAGGCTGAAAACTACACACGGTTAGTTATATAATGAATCGAGCACTTATATGAAGTTTCAAAATGTTAGGGCCCCATTTTCGGAGGGCTGCCATACAAAGTTTTCGATTCAATAACTGTGAATCTAATAAAGCTACAAGGTTAAAATTAAAATTGGGCAGGTAAATTAATAGGGCAAGTTACTTGGCAAAGTTGGACATCACTCGGACCATCGGACTTTTAGGGTGGGCCAATTTTTTTTTTCTTTGTTGTTTTTTTTTTTTTATTTTTTTTTTTTTTTTTTTTAAGCTTAAGTTATGGGACAATGAATGAAAACTTTTTTTTTTTTTTTTGTGATTTTTTTTTTTTTTTTGTTAATTTTTTTTTTTTTTTTTTAAGCTAAAGTTATGGGACAATGAATGAAAATTTTGTTTTTTGTTTTGTGACTTTTTTTTTTTTTTTGTTAATTTTTTTTTTTTTTTTTACGTCAAAATTATGGGGTAATGAGTTAAATGTATAAGAGAAGTAAATTACGGTTTATTTTATACACCATAGTGGGTATGCACGGGTATCTAAAAGTTGACAAGGGCAACTATAATCTTCCTCGTTTTTTTCTAAAGAGTATACAAAAAGTGATATTCAAAAAAAATTATGACAAGAAGTTGATAACAAGTTTAACTGTGAATACTTATAAAACAATTTTCTTAAAATTATTAAATTTTATTGACACATTTTTAATGAAAAATAACTTTTGATATAAAATTTAGTATGATTTTACAACAACAAGATATTCTTTCTTTATCTGTAAGCACATTTTATAACAAAGAAACTGTTTTTCTAATTAGGCTTCCATTGGTGTTGTTAATACATAAATGTAATTAAGATAGTAACATTCCAAAAGCACATTTAATAAAGTTTCTGGTTGTTATGTGCATTTTCTTAAATAGCTCTTTTTCTGCCTTAGTTTCACGGAATGAATTCGAAAGGAAATCGGAAAGTACTTACTAGGAACTACTAAAAACCCAATATTCAATAAAAAACATATCGCATGCTACAATCTACAAGCGCAAAAAGATTAAAAGCTTGTACACATTACAAGAGCATTAAAGCCCACATTTATAACGCAGCCTTAGCATAATGTCAACGTGCACAATGTTAATTTGCGAAATACGCGCTTGAAATGCGAATTTAAGCCCAAAGAATTTTACCCAAAAAAATTAAAAAATACATCAAAATTGTCTATATAAAACTACTAAAAAGTACATATTTTGTAAAAGGCGTATAAATCTGTTTTTGAAGCCAACTTTAAACCCTCTCCTAATAGTTGGTCCTAATTTCACGATTTCTGCTTTTCCAGAATTTTTATAAGTAAGCTGGAAAAAACTTATAACTCGGATTGTGAAACTGTAATTTAATTTTAATTTTCTAGATTTCGCGTAAACGGCGAGTAACAAGCAACAGACACGCATATACGGTGGTCGAGGGCATGTGACGTATCTTGTGTAGGGGATCTATATAATTTTGATTATTCCAGAAAGCATTATATTCCAGAAGCAGTAATTTGTAATATTGGACGTAAATAAATGAAAAAATAAATTTGTAATATTGGACGTAATTCCCTTCTAAAATATTTTTTAAGCAATCTTCGTGCCGATTAGGGTTAACTAATTCAAAGTCTTTTGAAAGAGTTAATCTCATTGTCAAAGTGCAATATTTTTACAAAATTTGAAGTCAATCGCTCAAACCGTTGTTATTTTAAAACAAAAATTTAAATACTTGCACACAGTAGTTCCACAACCCGAACTCACACTCTGTTAGAACAAAATTTTAATATTTGGCTGAGGAATTCTATACGCTACAAAAATACAGACAAACATATGCTTTTACATAAATAGTTTAAAAAATTAAACAAAAATATTTTTTATTGATAAATAAGTTTACTTTTATAACGAATTAAGTTCAGTTTTATAAGCATCATTAATTCGTGAACCAATTTCCATATCTTATCTTATCAACAAATAAATGCACTTAAAACATGTCCACTTATAAAACAATTTAAGTTTAAAATTTTTTTTATTTTAAGGATTATTATAAACTTAAATATATGATTTAAACTTAAATACAGACGAAAATGTTCTACCATAACTGATATTGAAAAGTAAATATCATTTCAAAAAACAAAGACTTTATCAATTAATATAGTGTATCAGTATGTTCGCATACGAACTTCAATACAAATTTAATTTTTTTTACTGATAAGTAATATTATAAATATAAATAATATTTTCAAGAAAAGTTAATAAAATATTATTCAGTTAGTTAATTTTATTATTAATACTCTTTTATTATTAATATTTTTTTTCATTTTAGAAAATTTTTTAAATATTGCAGAAAAAGTTTCGCTTAGTCCATTCGTCTGCTTATAAAACTCCTTTTCAGTAATTATGCAAAAAAAATTATTACTTCTTATCTAGTGACATAGTTCAATATAAAATATACTCGTAAATAAATTACATTTTAGATTAAAATTAATTTATTTGATTATTCTTGTTTGTTTGTATTAAAATTACGTCAATATCAAAAATAAAGTTTAATACTTAAAATTTTTCAGTTTAATTTATTTATATTTTTAATTTATTTTATTTAAGTTTTTTATTAAGTTAAAAAAAGATCATCGGTGGCCATCGGATCAGTGGTTTTCACGCGAATAGTGGACAAACAAACAAACAGATTTTCTTCTTTATATGTATATCAGACTAAATAGAACCAAGATAGAGATTTCTTCAAACTGTAGTGCAAATATATTATATAACTTTATGATGCAGTATTTTTACATTTATTATAAAATTTGATTATTTTTGGTTTAATGATAAATCTTAATTGGAATTGAAAAAAAAACAAAACTTTTTCGACATTAAAAGGTGGGAACGTTATTTATACGTTAGCAAATAAAAAGTTAATACTACAGCTTTGATTTAGGAAACAATACTAAAGATGATCTTGTAGAGGAAGCAATTACGAACTTAAGTAATTTGCATTCCGAGTTTACATCTGAAAAAATAATCAATCCTATAGAAATATGTGATATTAATGCATGTAATGTGATATATGTGATATATGTTCATTTCTCAAAAAATTCATTAATTAAAATTATAAATATGTGATTATACGAGTATAAACAATTAAAACTTATTAAATTTTATATTTATTAGGATTAAATGAATTCATTAGGTTTAATAGTTAGAATTAATTAGGTTTAGGCTTAGTCTAATTAAAAAAATTAGTGAGGTTTGCTCAAATCATTTAAAATTATTTATAAAAGTATAAATTTATTTTAGTTTTTTAAAAGTTCAGTATATAAAGTTTGAACTTTGGATTAAATTAAAGTTGGATGGTTTTCCTGGATTTAAATATTTGGTTAATAAAGGAATTTAATTGAATTAAAATAAATAAATATTAATTTGACATCTTTTAAAATTAACATGTAAAATTTTTACGAATTTAAAAATAAAATAAATAATTATAGAAAATAATTTTATTTATTAGTATATATACTCCTAACATAAACAAATTGCATAGTATTTAAATATTATCGACTGACAAATATATGTTATATAGACAGAGACACAAGCGTCAAAAGATGTAAAGTTCATAGTTAAGAAAAACACTCTTTTATTTAAAAATATAAGCTTAAACTTTTAATACTTATTTTATAAAACACTGCACATAATTTTAGTCAAAATACTATTAGTTAACATGAATGCTTGATAAAGACCTGAATATTTTTCTCTATCTAAAAAAAAAATTAAAAAGCTAATCAAAATTTAAAAAAAGCTTATCTAAAAAACTAATCAGAAACGTTCTTATACATCCCGATTAGTTATTGAAAATATAAAATACTTATTAAACATATTATAATATAATAGGTTTGTCTAAAAAATTTCCTGACTAATTTTTTCGGATTAATTCTCCGACAAATTTTTTGAGAGAAAAGAGTGAAAATTCATGTTTTTCTCATTTTATTTTAATTTGTTAGAAAAGTACACAGACAGAAAACTGATAAAAAATTTTATAATTTATTTTTTTCGTAAAAAATAAAAAATTTTAAATTTACGGTGTCGTAGTGGTTAATGCGTCGTCTTCTCAATCGAAGGGTCTCGGCCCTCGGGTTCAAATCCTAATTACAATGGTTACAAGTTTAATTATTCATATATTTTGTTAATTCATTGTATTAAATTAATTGTTTATTATTAAAAATGTAAAAAGAATTAATTTTAATAAAAACACTTTACAGTAATTTAGATAAAGAAGAATTAGAAAGCCTTATTAGACCTAAGCAAGTTCTAACAGTGATGAAGATATAGAGAAATTAGAATTATATTTTCAAATAAGTATAGTCATATGTTAAAAATAAGTATATGTTATGCTAAAAATTATTTTTTATACTTGTTAATAATTAATTTGATTAAAATGTTACGTATTAAAAGAACACAGTTTATAACAAAATGTGTTGTTCAAATTACACTTAAAGGCAAAGGCATACTTAATAGGTTACGTACTTATTCATCATTTATAGGCTACGTATTAGTATAATGTTATAAAAATCTTTTAGGGTATCCTTCTTGGGAATTTATTATTTTAGCAATATACCTAATTATCATTTTTAAAATCTATATAAAGTCCTTAAATAATTTTAAGATGATATTAATTATTTTTTTGTTATTTGTTTGTTTTTATTTTAAATTTTGAATCACGTGATCGTAAAATTAAAAATAAAATAGGTACCTATATAAAAAAAAACATATCAAATTTTTAATATGAAAGATAATTTACGTAAGCGGAAAAAATTCCAAATGAAATTATGTATTTTACAAAATGATTACATTTGACATTGTATATAAGTTAACTAAGAAAGCAAAAAAATTTTAATTAGTTGGTAGTTAATACCAATTTCATTACATCGTAGGCATATTTTAATTTATATTAACACTTTTACTCTGGTCAGAAAAGTTGATGTTAAAATAACGCGAGCAGGTACCATTTTTTTTTTTTTATTTAAGTATTTAAATTTTAATACCTTTTATTAATTACAATTTAAAATTACAATTAATCTTTTATTTTATAAGCAACTAGCTGCCAGGGCTATCGGCTTGTAATACCTTTTAAAAACTTTCTATACATGTAAATATTTATTAAAAAAAAAAAAAAAAATTTATATTGACTAAATTATAAAACAAATCTTAATTTATTACCTTATATATATATATTTTTTTTAAATTAATTTTATTTTTTAATTTATTAAACTAATTTTTTATTTCAATTTTTTTTTATTTCTTTAAATAAAACCACTTATTTCTAAATTTTAAACTTTAGTGACTATTGTTTTTTGTTTTGACTTTAAAAGCAAATTTCAATAAAAACAAAAGCAAAAATAGCAGAGTGGTTTGCCTTTGTTTAATGTGATATTTTGTTCATGAATAATATGCAACAATATATTCTTTTATTTTTTTTTTTTATTTAAATTAACACAAAAAATAATAGAATGAACAAAGCAATCAAATGCAATATCTTTTTTATTTCAAAAATAATATGAAGGACCACGAGGCCTCTTCTTATTTAAAATTTATTAATTTTAGTTTTACTTTACTTAATCATTTAATAATATTAATTATATTATATTTCCTGCTACAGAAACTTTTCCTTTAATTTAATTCTATAGAAACTATATATAAAATTATAAATTTGTATTTAAAATCACAAAATACGTTTTAATTTACTTTTCACTTTTCGGTAAAAGATTAAATTTTGTTCGAAATTGAATCTGTTTTTCACTCATTTGCGCCTATCAAATTCAAACGATCCTACTTTTACGAAAAATTTTATTAAACTGATTGTTTGTAATGTTTAAAAGAATTTTTTTAATTACTTCAGCTTTCTTTAAAGTTATTACTTAACTAAAAAATATTAAAAAAATATATAATGTATTCATAAAAAAAGCTAATTTTAAGTCGACTTATCAGTATCCCATGCCTAAGTAGAATTAAAAAAAAAAAAAAAGGCGACTAGCACAAATTAAAACTGAACGAATGAAAAATAAATTTAACGAAATATGAAAAACACTTATTTATTATATTTATATTATGTCTGATAATAATTGAGCTGAGATGAGAGTAGGCAAAAAAAGAAAACATAAAATTCACTTTAAATAAAATGTGTTCTGTGAATGCGAGTAATATGAATGCATGAAGTAAAGTAAAGTAGTATGTATTGTCGTTTATAGCTTTATAGAGAGGAAAATATTATCATGACGAGAACTACTTTTAATTTTAATTGCCGACGCGCGGTTTCTTTTATGAATAACGCGGAATTATTTATAAAATTGCCACTTTTTCCTTCTTTCTTCAAATATTTAAATTTTGTTTTCTGTATCAAAAAAGAAATTGTATCGTATAGACTTTTTTTAATAAATACCAACAATCTCTATGGCAGCTATACTAAGCTTTGCCCCAAGAAAACTCAAAATTTGCAAACGAGCTTGACATATTTCATTTTTATTCGTCTAGTTTTAATTTCAACTTTATAGTTCTGAGGATATGTAAGCAAGATTCTAAAACTTGTAACCTTGTCATTTAAAAATTTCATACAAGTGCTTGATCAAATATATAACTTACCGTGTGTAGTTTTCACACAGTGTTATTGGTTTTGAAGATAATCATATTGGTTTAAAAACCTTGTATTTCAGCTGTCCGAAGACTTGGTCCAATATTCACCAAAAACAATAGGGAATCTCAAAAATGTCTAAAAGGTTTTGTGTGAATTTCAAAACTCTAGCTCTAATTTTTGATTACTAGCTCCTTTAATATTTAAGTGACGATTATATTACACCTTGACAAAATAAACATCATATTCATATATGATCATCATGATAGATAATAATCATCAAATTCATAAATTCGTAATGGTTATTATCTATCAATCAGAAAATGCAAGGTACACATACAAAGTATTACCGTATTACATATATCCATATTATATATGAATATTTATATAAATTTTTTCAAGCAATTTCCTTAAAAAAAATCTTTGTGTTAATTTTTCTTTTCTTAAATTTTGTTATATACGCGCTATTTTAATGGAATATTAAATCGTAACAATTCATAAGTTGTACAAAAAAAATCCAAATTTGAATGTGAAAATTTGGAGATAAAAAAGTTAGTTGTTTGAGAGCTATCCAAGGTTTCTGTGGTCGGACCTTAACCAAAAAACATGGGAAACCTAGAAATTGTTTAAAAAAAAAATTTGTGAAAATTTCAAAACTGTATCTATTTGTATTTTAGTTTTTTTATCTTTTAGTTTTTGGACACACTCGGCGGGATCGATTTATTTTTCAATGTTAATCCGATCCATAATTTTGAGTCTATGTCTAGCTTGTCTAGATCGATGCGCTACAAACAGAATATAGTTTTAATATACCAGTGGCCTTGTTTATATTAGGGTTGCCAACTGACCTTTTTTGGAAAGGACAATCCTTTTTTCACACATTTTGTCCTTGTCCTTTTTCAACACATTAAAGGACGTCTAATTGTCCTTTTTTACAAACAAATAATTTTGTAACACATTTTCATAGTTTTTATATCTATTCTTTATTAATAATTTCATAATAACTTAGTAACGTGGTTCATTTCGCTATAAAATTCGAAATGTCAAACTCAGAAACTGCTTAATAAGTTTTTGCTGGGTTAGTGAAATTTATTTGTTGGTTAGTGTTTTGACAATTTTTTACTGGGTAGTGACAAAACTCAAATTTACATAGCCCTGCCAAAATGTCATTTTGTATTTACAATTTTGGCTAGTTTGACGTTAGGATTATATTGTTTTATGTCATTTCTATTATTATTTAATAAAAAATAACTAACATTACTATGTAATAAAATATTAATAGTTTAATTTATAAAGTAAACTAAGTATATTGCAATATAATAATTAATATTAAAATATAGTGAACTATAAAAATATAATTATTTATTTTGTTTTTTGTTTTGTTTTGTTTGTTTATTTTGTTTGACTTCTTGAAGTTATTGCATGGAACATGGAAGCCCCAATGAAGAAAAAACGATTGTGTTCGTACAATAAAAATTGGGAAAAGGAATTATCTTGGGTAAAATCAGCAGAAAATCCGCAAGAAGCAAGATGCGTTATTTGTAAAGTAACTATTAAAATTGGATATATGGGAATTCAAGCACTAATGCAACATAAAAATTCAGCGAATCATAAAAATTCCGCAAGTGCAGTTGCCTCATCTTCATTGATAGATAAGTTTGTTGTAAAGAAAAACACTAAAGAAGAAGATTTAACGGTAAGTGCTGAAATTTCCCAAATATATCATGCAGTGAAACATCACCATTCGTATAATTCACTGGACTGTAGTTTGAAATTAAATTCAAGGATTTATAATGATTCAATTGTAGCAACTAAAATAAAATGTGGCAGAACAAAAGCGGAAGCTATTGTAATGAATGTTTTGGGGAAAAAAGCTTTGGACATTGTAATTAATCAAATAAAAAACCATGATCCCCCTTTATTTTTTTGCCTTCAAACGGACGCTTCAAATCAAAAAAATAAGAAAATGTTTCCCGTTTGTGTACAATTTTTTACTAAAGAACACGGTACTGAGAATTATTTGATAGATTTCTTTGAAAATCCAGATGAGAGCGCCGATGGAATGTTTCAATATTTAAAAAATACAATGGACAGGCTTGAAATTAATTGGAATAGAGTATCTAGTTTTAGCGCAGATAATGCTAATTGCAATTTTGGAAGTAAACATTCATTATTTACCAACATTCAAACGATAAACAAAGATGTTATAAAAGCAAATTGTTATGCACACATTCTACACAATTGTGTAAAGTTTGCTTTAGGAAATCTAGACGTCGATATAGAAAATATAACTTTAAAAATTTATGGACACTTTTCTGTATCAGCGAAAAGGCGTGAAACGTTAAAAGAAATGCATCAATTTACAGAGACCGAATTTAAGGAAATTCTACGTCATGTACCTACTAGGTGGCTGTCTTTGCAGCCTTGCATAGATAGAATTTTACTTTCTTGGAAGGCCTTGAGTAGTTATTTTTTAAGCAAGCCTAGAGATTGTCCTAAACAAATTTTCAAAATTCTATGTATTGACGATGATGCTGGAGAAATACCGAAACATATTAAAATATATTTTCTATTTACTCAGCATGTCATGGAGCTTTTTAAAGTAGCAGTTAAGAAATTGGAAAGCAATGAAACATCGCTGGTAGATGTTTTTAATATTATGACTAATTTAAATCGGAAGTTACAAATTAGATACGATGAAAATTTTTTTGGTTACCAAGTTAACCTCCATCTTAAAAACTGTAACTCTCAAGAATATGCAAGGATGACAAAGGATTTTAAATTATTTTATACTTCCGCAATCGAATATTTGCAAAAAAGGTTTACTTTTGAAAAAGATTCAATATATGGAAAATTATCCAGTTTTTGTTTTTTAAATGATTTATGCCCAAAATACGAAGACTTTATTGAATTAGTCTATTATTTAGAGTTAAAAGAAAAACTAAAATTAAATATGGATGAGCTTTTCGAAGAGGTGTTGGTAATTCGTACCAATTTTGAAAAAATATCCAATTCTGAATTATTTAAGGAATCTACAAGTACAAGCAAAAAATGGCATTGCATTTTAAAAGATATTCAATTTGTGAACGTTTTCAAAGTTGTGTCTTATATTTTATCTATTCCTGGGACATCTGCATATTGTGAGAGAATTTTTAGTGTTATGAATACTAAATGGCGTGACGATAGAAATCGTTGTTCAACCGAACTTATTAAAAACGAGCTCTTAATTTTTTTTAATATAAAGGATGAATGCGGTGATTTTTGGGGAAATGTACAAAAGGACACAAATTTATTGAAATCCGTTAAAAATCAAAGCAAATACGACTTCAAAAATAAATAAAGCATAAACTAAAAAACTTCATTTAATTTTTATTTTGTTGTGATAGAAAGATCTTTTATAATGTATTTTAATGCAAGGAAAGGTGAAAAATTACATATAAATTATATCGTAATATTTTTTTATTTTTTTTTATGCTAATTAGCTATTAAATATGTATATTTATTATTTAATGATTTATGTTTTTGTTTATGTTTTTGTTTTGGCTTATGAAAAGCTTTATATTTTGTTATTTTATTTTAATTATTATTTTTTATTGATTAAATAAAATAAAGTAAATAAAATGGATTATAACTTAACAAATTCTGGACACAAATTTATTGATCCCAAATTGTTAATATCGGTTTTTTTGTATAGAAAATTTTTAATTTTTCTAGCCTGTCCTTTTTTCAGCTTTTGTAAAGTTGGGAACCCTAGTTTATATACACGGGTATAAATAGTCAATAAAATGAAAAATACCAACTTAAAAATAAGTATAAACTAAAATTTAAAAAAAATATTAAAAATTATAAAAATATTAAAAAACTTCTCTTAATAAATTAAAAAAAAAGGCATTTAAAACAAACAATTTAAAAATGCGAGAGAACAAAAGACTAATTTATATTTCATAAAAGAGCATTTAAAAATAAAACAGAATTGAAAAATTTGAGAAAATAAAAAATTAAAACACAAATGACAAATGTTTATACACTGCTGATTTATGCTGATTGCTGGTTATAAAAATACTATTGAGCAAGAGCGTAGAGAGAAATATTCGTTTTTATTAAAAATAAGCACAGATTTTGTTTGAAAAATTAGTATTTTTATAAATAAAGTTTTTTTATAAAAAGCATATTTTGGAATTTTATCCTTTAGCTGTAAAAGAAAAATATTTTTACTTTTACCAATTTGTACTTTTCATTCATAAATTAAACTTTGAAGTGTTTGGATTATTTAATTTTTTGTTTGGTTAAGGAAAGTTATTGCTTTGTGTAGGGTGGATGTTTGTTTGTGGCTTGATTGGCAGACTTATCTAGCGGTAATCGCTCTAACTATATTCCTGGTGGCAAGTATTTCCCTTCTCTCTAATAGTTGCCATGCTTATTAGGATGTTTAGTAGGTTAATATTGGTGTTGGATAGTGCATCGATTGCTTTTTTACGATAATTGGATCCTGTTTAGGTTCCTTTCTGCCGTAAAGCCTTATATAGTGATAGCTTATATAGCGATACATGATTTACTTTTTTAATATTTGTAGTGTTATGTTCTGAGTATGCGTTTCATATTTTAGTTTTTTTGAGAACGTTAAACCGGGAATTTATTTTTGATTTTGGTACTCTGCCTCTTTTAATTATACGCAGAGATGTTTGTGCATGAATTGAATTTTCAAAAATGGATTAGCTTTGTATTTTTATTAGGCAAGCGGCTTCTTTGTTTGTGTTTAGTGATGGTGGTGTTTGTTTCAAGTCACTGTTTACCATGTTCTAGAACATTTTCTAAGTTGCAGTTTAGTGTGATATTTTGCTCTTTTTTGGTTGTGTTTTCCGGTCTGTTGAGTGTTCTGGATTTTTTTTTGTTATAGTGAATTTGTTTTCGATTGTATTGATTGATATAGGAAAATGATCCGCATTTTTAAGATTTCTTTTCAAAGTATCTAATGACAATTGTTACATCTGACGTTCTTAAGGTCCCCCTAGTAGTAAAAGGATGGGCTTCGTTTTGTTTATTATTCTTAAATCGAAATTGTCATTGGTTAGATGTTCTGTCATTTTTCTTTTACATTGTTTTGATGTTCACCCCATAGATTATTTCTGGCATTCACATCAGCAAGAACTATATATGTGGCACGTATCTGACATATGACATCCTCAATTTCAGCAGTGTTTATTCACCTGTTGCGTATTTTAATTGCAACTGTTTGTAGTTGGGTATTTAAGCTGAACTCGGTGTAGTTTAGGTTGTTTTTGACCAGGAACTAACTGCCACCTGTTCTCGATGGTGAAATCAATGTTGATTGCTTGCTATTTATGTGGAAGGAGTTAAAGAGTTTTCATTTGTTTAGATTATGTCTTTATAGTTTATGTTTGTTTTATTTTGATCTTTGTTTATTTTGTATAACCTTTGTACATCTCCTTTAAATTTTAATTTTGAGCACATGGCTTAGGCAATTCTTATCATTTGAAGTATTGGAGATTCAAAGTTGTTCGCCTCGCAGTTTAGGACTTTTTGTACACATTTTTTTTAATGCCATGTTTTCGGCATTAACTTCCATAGACAGTCATTACTTTGACTATATAGTCATACGGGTATAAAAAGTGTGTTATGAAAGTTACGGTAACTATATAAGCGTATACAAAATCAGAAATATTGCCTGCTGTTCAAATATGAAATTAAAAAAAAAACAATTTACTTCTAAAATTGTTCAGGAATGGGTCTATCAAAAAAACGTGTTTCAAAGCCTATAATTTTTAAACGGTAATAGCCATAGCCATTTTTTAATGGATGATATTATACATAATTAATTTTATTAGTACTCTAACAAAATTTGAATCGTTTCAATCGGACATGTAGGTAAAAATGTTTTCGTAAGAGGTTTTCTAAACCATAATTTTCTATTAGAAAAGATAATATTAAATTGTTCTAAGGTGGGTTAAACGAAATGTGCCCAACTAAATGCATAGAAAAACTAATAGTTAATACATAGGTATTCAAAAATTACTCAAAATTTTTCAAAATCCAATAAATCTATAAATTAAATCTATCCAAAAGGAATTAAAATATTAAAAATTGGATTATGTATAACGTTAAATAAAAAATAAGTCAATTAAGAGAATACATATAAAAATTATTTGAAATTGAAAGAATTAATCGACGAACTAACTAAATCACTAAATCATTAAACAGTAAATTCAGTACAGCAAAAATTAATAATCTTGAAAAGAAGCGATTGCGGCATGTGTGTAAAATTTTATTGAATTGTATAAAAATTTTTAAAAATGTAATTTTGTAATTACATTTTATGAATACATTTAAAGTTTTTTTTTTTGTTTTTAATATTTTTAAACAGATAAATTTTTAAGAATTTTTAATATAGATATAATAAATTAGAAAATGTTTTTAGTATTATATATTTATAATACTAAAAAATAAATTATAATATAAGCTAAACATTTATTAAATAAGTACATGATTGAGCATGTTGAGTAGGTACATTATAGAATGTCGACAGCAAACAAATGTTTCGATTTGAATCTAAAAAAAAGGTTGTGAAACAATATATATAACTTAGCAAAAATATGTATACAAAAAGTTAATAGATGGAAAAATAATTGTAGTTCATTATTTAGACCAATTGAAACAAAATAAACTAATTTATCGTTTGTTTTGTTAATTTAATATTTAAACAAGTACGTACTTAAATAAAATAAAATATTAATTGAAATTAAAAGAAAACGAGGAGGAGTGTAGTAGAGTAGACTGTGTCAACTCTGGGATACCAGTATGACCGTAACATAAACATTATATCATCCGATTAATTACTATTGGCAAAATTTCAAACATACAGCTTTATTAAGTTTAGTGGAATACTCATATAAAAGATGGAGTTGTATGGCAGCTACTCGAACCCTCTGCAGTAGAGGTGTAGTGTAATGCTCATATAAAAGAAGGAGTTGTATGCCAGCTACTCGAACCCAATGCAGTAGACCATACAAATTTTGCAGAAACTTTGGCCATTACACTGAACTATTTTTAGGAAAATTTCAGACACCCAGCTTCATTAGGTGGAGAGTAATGCTCATATAAAATAAGAAGTTGTATGGCAACTCCTCGAACCCACTACACTAGACCAACCAAATTTTTCAGAAACTTTGGCCATAAAACTAAACTACTTTTGGCAAAATTTTAGAAACGCAGCTGTAATAGGTACAGAGTAATAATCATATAAAAAAGGAGTTGTATGGCAGCTACCCGAACCAATGGACCAAAATGGCTGTATTAAATAGCGATGACGGCTATTGCAAAAAAACGAATTTGCGAAAATTTCAAGATCCCTGCTCCTTTAGTTGTTGAGTTATCGCGCGGACGGACGGACGGACATACATAGCTAAATCGATTTATTTTTCGATTCTGATCCGATCCATACACTTGAGTCTATATCTACCCCCCTCCTTCTCTGCGTCACAAACGTAATGGCAAATTTATTATACCCTTTGACTATATATTCATACGGGTATAAAAATTTCACCAAGAAGGAATTGAATGACGACTCCAACATTTACTCAAATTCAAAACATACAAAAGGTAGACTACATAACATATTCACCTTCAAATTTTAAAGATTCAACAAGAAATTATATGAGTCTTTTGTTTTTTTTTTTGTGTATCTAATACTAGATTCGAAGCATTATCTGTGTAATACAAAATAAACGGTGTCGGTTTTATTTAATATGATATATTGACATACAATTTATGTAAATGAATTAAATGAAAATATAAATAGCTCTTAATTTTTCTTTCAATTGGCATTTTCATCAATTTTGGGTTAATGAAAGTTTCCAATATTTTAAACTAGCTAATATCCGGTGCGCGTTGCTGCGCCTCTCAATGGAGGTTTAATTGAAGTTGGTGTTACTGCAAAAAGTCAATTTCCAAAATTTGACGTAATTTACTTCCAAAAAAATGGAAAGGTTAACCAATTGCAAGTCTGTTGAAAGAGTTAATTTCATTCTCAAAACGCAACACATATACAAAATTTGAAGAAAATCGGTAAGACCGTTTCTAATTTAGACTAAAGTAACCAAAAACTTTATAAAAAGCTGTTGGGCCGCAATGGGTTAATGGAACTCAACAAAATTTTTTTGAGGCTTTCTTTTTAGCCAAAGCAGTACTTCGCAAATTTTGAAAATATTAGCTTCCAAAATTATTTTGACCAACCGTCGAGCCGACATGGGTTAACAAATTCCAAATCTGTTAATAGTGTCAACTGAATTCTCACAGGGGAGCACGTATACAAAATTTGAAGAAAATCGGTCAAACCGTTTTTAATTTAGTATTAAGTATTGAAAAAACCTATAAAAAGCTGTTGGGCCGCAATGGGTTAATGGAACTCAACAAAAATTTTTTTGGGGATTTCTTTTAAGCCAAAGCAGAATTTCGTAAAATCGGACAAAATTTGGACCCAAAATTTTTTTTGAGCACCCGTCGGCCCGACATGGGTTAACAAATTCCAAAATTGTTAATAGTGTCAACTCAATTCTCAAGGAGCATCACGTATACAAAATTTTAAGTCAATTGGTCAAACCGTTTCGAATTCAAAGTAAAGTATTGCAAAAACCTTTAAAAAGCTGTTGGACAGAGCAATGGGTTAATGGAACTCAACAAAATTTTTTTTGGGGCTTTCTTTTAAGCCAAAGTAGAATTTCGTAAAATCGGACAAAATTTGGACTCAAAATTTTTTTTGACCACCCGTCGGCTCGACATGGGTTAACAAATTCCAAAACTATTAATAGTGTCTACTCAATTCTCAAAGAGCATCACGTATACAAAATTTGAAGTCAATCGGTAAACCGTTTTCATTTTAGAACAAAGAAGTTTAAATACTTGCACCACAGCCCCAACTTGGCGGTCCGTTAGAGCAAAATTTTTGGGCCACGATTTCTTTCCGTACCCAAAAACCTCAATATACAAATTTTCATGAAAATCGGCTGGGCAGTTTAGGAGTCTATTCGCTACATACAAACAAACAAACAAACAAATAAACAAACTTTCGCTTTTATATATATAGATAGATTTCCAATAGCTGAAAAGTTTATAAGCATTAAAAGAATTGTTTTTTATACCAGCAATTTACTTTTATATTAAAGCAGTAATAAGTTCCTAATATCTACCATAAATTTTTATTTTTACAATTTTAATTAAAAAAAAAACAAAATTACTTTGCCGTTTCAAATATTATTTTTAAAAATTTAAGGGAACTCAATGTACGCATTCTACGCTTTTACAGTTTTATTTTTTTCCCAAGCTTTCTACGCTTTTCTATGTTTTTGTTACTTTAAAAAATGAACGCTTTTAAAAGCAATTTAAAATTGTAAACAATGAGAACTTTTTTTTTAAATTTTTGTAAAAAAGTATTTTTTTTTTAAATAATAGGTATACAAAGTAAAAATAGAATTAAATTAAACGATAAAACATTCGTTTTTTCATTTTGTTCCATTTTTTCCGAATAGAGGAAAGAATTAAATTACGATAAAACATTTGTTTTTTTATTTTGTTCCATTTTTTCCTTTTTTAAATGTGAAAAGCGTAAAAAATACAAAAAGTTGAAAGGTTAATTTTGAGCTTTTCATGTGCTTAGCTCTCATATAACTTAGTGTACAACTTTAATGTCAAAGGCGTGTAACTTGTCAAAGCTTAGAATGCGTACATTATAAGTTTCATCCTTATTCAAAATATTATTCTTAACTTCAAAGTAAATAAAGCAAAGCGTCAAATTGAAAATAGGTCGAGCTCTTTTGACTTTGTTTCGCGTTGAATACTTTGTTGTTGTAGCTACGTAAAGTACATTTTAATTTATATCAACTATCAAAGTGTGTAAAGCAAGCGAAGCAAAACTGTGTATATGGGTCTAACCCTAAAAAAGTTTTTTCAAGAAACTTTAGCAATTACTTGTCCTTAATACAGTTATTTGTTTTAACTAATTATTCACATTTTTTTGATTTTTGTTAATAAATATGTATAGAAGGCAACAGATTTTTACCAAATTTTTACTTGGTGGATGGTTTTTAAATAAAAAGTTTAATCAGAAATTTAATTAAAATAAATAATTAAATAATTAATTAAATAAATTAAATAAATTACACTGTTTTTCTACGGAAAAGCAGAACTTTTTCATCCAAAGAGTTAAAGGTCGCGTTCAGTAGCATCTGCTGCTAGAAAAAAAGCGCAGCGCTCGATAAAATATTATATTGAACGATTTTTTTATCTAACGCTATTTACATATTATATGTTATAAATTTCCCAGCAAAAAAATTTTTATGATAAATTGTGTAACAAATTTTAATTGACATTTATGTGTTTACATTTTAATGTAAAAAATATTTGTTTACAAGATTTACTGAAAATTTTTGAAAGTGATAGTTTTTTTTTTAAAAATAAAAATAAATATTAATTAAAAAATAATTCGTATTTGATTAATTTTAAAATTTTGAATTTAAATAATATTTTAATAGAAAATAGAAAAAAAAAATTAATAGCAAATAGAATAGAAATAGAATTATTGAAATTTTTTTGAAGGTCCTAAAAATTCTTAATTGTGGCCATATTAAAACAATTTAAATTAAATAAAAATATACCAAAAGTCACTTAATTTTGCTGCAAATAGTTCAGTCCAATCACGTCGCGCTAGATGACTGCAATTCAGTGTAGCGCTACATACTCAACAATACAATGAATATGCCGGTCCTTAACGAATATTTTTCTGTTTTACAGGTAAAATTTTATTGTTTATTTGATTTAACTGTCTCAATTTTCGAGCTGGAAGGAAAGTGGACTTTGTCCAAGTCACATGATACTAGGCTATCAGTTATTTAATTTGCTATTGTTGCAGGATCGTCATCAGTTCTTCTTCTACGTCTTATTGATCCAACATTAACATCTTCCAATGGTACTCTTTGGTTTAGTATTTTTCGAGCTGTTTTTCCTAGTACTTCCCTAGCCTCTACCATCAATTTGGTTTACAAATTGTTCTCACTTATCCATTTTTGCTATTTCTTATATATATATATATATATATATATATATATAATTTCCTTCTTATGTATTCTTTCTTTTTTTTTATAGAAGTAGGTTTATGTTATTGTTTAACCAATTGTTGATGAATATATTATTTATGTTATTTAGATGATGATCTTCGAATACTAGATAAGGAGTATTAAATTAGTAATGATGTTTTCTAATTTTATCGTAACCTTTTTTTTAATCACTGGTTCTACCCATTAAATTCTTTTTATTAATTTCATTATTATAATTATTACAAAAAAAAACTGAAAAAGTGTAATATAATTCACATTTATTCATATATGGTGTAGCCGGACAGAAATTAAAATTTATCTGGTGTTGGACATTAATAAAAGTCAATATAAAATTATCATATTAGTTTTTGTTTCCATTTGTAATATTTTATCTTTTAAATTTATTTTATAAAAAAAGAAAAAGTGAACAAATATTAAAACTTATGTGATTAATATTTATAATATAAAAAAGTTTAACCATTTTCTTCAGAATTGAAATGTAATGTCATAGAGTTCATGAAGTTTAACTAGGATCTTTATATAAACGTACCCACATATCCAAAATTTTTTTTAACTACTTTATTGGAGCATTTAAAATTAATATTTCTTAATTTCAAATTATTTTATACTTTTATTCACAAAATTTAAATACAAAAATTTTACTTTGAGTGAAAACGTAATTTTTAAAAAATTTAAATAAATATGTGATAAAGTTAATATTACGTTTTTATTTATTTTTCTAAGGAAGGAAATACTATTAGTTTTCATATACCTATGGGTTTTTTCTAATATATAACTCAGGACCTAATTAATTTGTGTATCTCAGACTTGACAAAAAAGGTTAACTTAATTAGTTATATGTTAATTAGGCAGTTCAATGCGTTACAAACGGAGGAGAAATTTTAATGTACCCGTAACCTTATTTGTATGGACAGCTATAAAAATTCTTTTTTCCCCAGAAGCTCGTTGATATTTACCTACTTTTTTGTTGGCGATTTTTGTTCATATATTTAGTTGTCTCTTTCTTCTAATGAAACTTAACAATACAAATAAAAGCTTATGTTCTAAATAAAGATATTAACTTGATATTTAGTGCATAGGTGTACTTATACTCGAAATTTATTAAGACAGAAACTTGAAATTTAGTACATGTGGGTTCTGCCTTGTTTTTATCATATCCCCGAATTTTTGTTCTAATTAAGACAATGGTTAGGATACCACACACCTCCCACCCAAGCACATCTCCGAAATTAATAATTATAGAATGATAAACCGTCTATTCTATTTCTCAACACAGTTTATGTAGTAAATTAAGTTGTTATTAAATTAACTGTTTTTAAAATAGACTAAACTAATTTCATTCATAAATTTTAAAATTTTAGAAATAAAAATGAGACAAAAAACCAGTTAGAAACAAAGTATTATCGTTAACAGACGTTAACAAAGTATTAAGTAAAAAATAATTCTATGATTTCTATTTTTCTTGACAAAATTTGATTATAAAATTTGATTATCATTTAATTTTTCTATATATTTTATATAAAAAGATTGTTGTTTACCTATACCGAGTACCGAAAAAATGGGGAAAATAAAAGTATGTGATTTATGAATACATTGTTTTGAATATATATTGTGTATTTTTCATTTGATCTGAATGCGATATGCACAGGTCACATTCAATAAAATATCAAGGATCAATTAAACAAAAAAAAAAATTAGAAAAAACCTAATTGAATACCTACATATTGCAGCAAAGTTATTTTCGAACTTCCGCATTTTTTTGTTTATATCTGTTAAAAAGCTCTTAATTGTTTATTTTTTATTATTAATTTTTTATTCTTTTTAGTTGTATTATTCCAAAATATACAAATGTTTTAAAATATTATGCAAACTATTATATGTATATAGGTATATCAAATTCTGTTATTCATCCTTTTTTGTAAAAATTATGCATATTATTCACACAAGTAAGTTTTTATGGTAAAATAACACGAAAAAAAGACTACATATTGTGGTTTTAGACATCTTCAAAACAAATTTGAAAAAAAGTACCTACATATTTTATTTCAGTCTGAAATCTAAAATAGTTTTAAAAGCAAAAATATGTGCTGCATTTCTATTTCGTAATTTAGTTAGTGGTTACTACTGCTTATTAATAGATGAAGTAAGAATGAATGAAAAAGGTGTACATTAGAAAATAATAATTGTGAAATTTTAACCGGTTTTTACTTTTCAGAATTCACCTTTAGTTATGGTATATGTTATTATATTTAAGTTATGGTATTTAAGAAAATTATTTGTGTCCCTCCGTTTAGGGGTTGTAAAACTTCAAAAACTAAAAATTTGTAATTTTTAAACAACTGTAATTTAAAAACCATATTCAAATTTTTTTGAATATACAAAAATTAAAGCCCAAATATTTTGTATCTTAATTGATGCTAACCGTTTTTTTTTATAAAATAAAAAGGTCCTTAAATTTGAAGAAAGGTCTCTCGATTTTCAACAATTTTTGCTATTAAATTTTTATAAATTTATTTTTCAATATATACTATTTACTAATATCTTGTTATTACAATGTTTTGGCACATTTTTTCTGTAACATTTACAAATTCATTGTTTCTGCGTACTTTACTAACATTTTTGCATTGATTGCCTTTTAAAAAAATGGTTTTGTTTTTTACAATAAACCAACAACAAAGAAAAATAAACTGCTCAGTAAAATTGAAAGAATTAAAATTCTTACCAAGTGGTCCTTTTATATTTAAATTTAAAATTAATTTTAAATGTTTTATTTTTTAATCTTGTTGAAAAAGTATTTGAATAAATAAACGTATGAGATTTAAACACACTAAATAATACATTTGATTGAAAAATATTTAACAAAAACAAAAATAAAACTTAATTTTTTATAACCATTCATGGAGTAATGCTCCCCCTTCTGGGGAACTTTGAATACTAAAATTATAAAACAAAATGTAAAAAATTTTAACTTTCAACAAATACCACAACACAACACACACATACGGACGGATACGATACGAATACGATACGACAATTGGAAAGAAACACATAGCAAAGAGGAATGAAATGATAAAATATAAGCAAAACAAAAGGAGAAAAAATGTAATAGAACACCTGATTAATACAATTGATTTTATTTAATTTTCATTTTGTTTTTTAAGTTTTTATTGTATCCACACTCTTCTTATATTTGATTTTTGATTCCAGTTTGCGATAGTGTTAGAGGAATAACAAACATCAAAATTTACATTTACTACACAATTTTCAATGAATAAACTACAAGTACGGTTATTGTTCATAAAAAGATGCAATTCTTATTTAAAAATAATGGTAACAAAGCAATTTTAATTTAAATTTGAAATTTAAATTTACTTTTAAATTTTTATTCAGTAATTTTCAAGTTTTAATTTAAAACCAAAAAAAATTCAACAATACTTTTAAGAAAATTTGTTTGCCCTAGAAGTAAGTTTGTTTGGCTGTTTCTCCAGGATTTACGTGAAAACCACTGGTTCGGTTGTAGCCAAAATTTACAAAATAATTTTGGCAGCCTGGGGACACAGGTTATGTCAAGTTTAAATATATCAGCAAGTTCCTAATTCTATGCCTTTTTTGTTTTTTTTTGTCGAGCGTAAACGGTTTGTTGAACCGACTTGATGCTTTGCGCAAGTTAACAGAGTTTATTTTATAAAGTTTGTTCGAAAATATCAAACTATATTTAGCAAGTTAGACTTACAAAAAAAAATTTTAATTTCGAGTAACCTGTTTTTAACTGAAATGTTTCAATTTTTTTCTTTTCCTACTCAAACCGTTTGACAATTTGTATGTACAAGGGTTGCCCTATTGGAAAAGTCGAATAGAATCCGCTTCCAAAATTTTTTTAGATTAGTTGTCGTGCCAATATCGGTAAACAAATTCAAAGTCTCTTAATAGACCAACATCTTTGTCAAAGAAAAGCACTTGTACAGAAAATCAACCAGTCGAACCGCTTTTATTTTAGAACAAAAGTTTTAAAATACTTGCACCATACCCCTATAACATGAAAATCTGTTAAAATAAAATGGTTAGCCTAGAAACACTCCCCATACTTAAAAATGCAAATTTGATGTATAATCGGCTAAACCGTTTTAGAGTCAATAATCTACAAACAAAATCTTTGATTTTATATATACATTTAAACACAATTATAATTTTGACGATTGCACATTCCCAGGTAACGTCGGATAAATCTGCTAATTACAATTGTGTTCGATACTTAAGTTGTGAATTTATTTTTATATATAAATTAATTATATGAAAAGTTCTAAATTTGTCATTGTACTTAAGAAATATATTTATTGCATATTTTGATTATAAAATTTTGTGATAAAAAGCTAATGAAAGCATTAATGGTTTTAGTTAACAGTAAAAACCATCAAATTTTATAAACTTTTATATTTATAATATTACAAATTAATATTTCTTTCGAATAACTTTGAGTTTAATTATATAAAACATAAAATAAATATATTAAAAAAATAGCTTTAAACATTATTTAAAATGCAAATAATTAAGCTAGGGTACTAAATCATTCAACAGTAATTGCACAAGAGCTTAAAATCACTGAAAAGAAGTAATTGCTGCATGTGTGTAAAATTTTATTGAATTGGATAAAAAGTTTTAAATAGGTATGTAATTTTGTAATTGCATCTTAAGAATCCATTTATTTCAAGTTTATTTGTTGTTTAATATTTTTAAATAGATAAATTAGTAAGAATTTTTAAAATTTTGAATTCCTTAAATAATTAAAAAATGGTTTTAGTATTATAAAGTTAATTTCTTTAGCAAAGTCTTACGATCAAACTAACAAAAGCTTTGATGGTTTTAAAATGACTTATGAACTTCTGAAGATCTTCGAAACTGTGTGGATGAACCTCGACCCACTACTCCAATTGGTTCTTTATTACCAGGACTCTAAGGACATAGGAAGAGGGACACTGATACAAAATTTGAAGGTTTTATCTTCATTGGTTTCGGAATTAATCTTGTTTGGCCTAAATTCGATGAAAAACTTCAAAGATCCGAATCCACGGTCAGAACTCGTTCGTGCGCAGTCCCCGCCATAGTGTCATTACTAGTAACCTACATCACAAAATTTATGATTGTAATGCCATTAGTTGTTGAGTTATCCTTATTTTTTATATATGTTCCTTGGCCCTTAGAACAATTAAAAGGTCCAAAATCCGAACCCATAGGCGATTTCACCCATATGCAATCCCCGCCGTACTTTAAGTCCTAGTAACCTAAAGTTAAAATTTCATCAATATTGTTCTATTAGTTTTTGAGTTATCGTGCCTACGGACGGACGGACGGACGGACGGATATGGCTATATCGACTCAGGAGTTCACGCTGATCACAAATATTTATGCTTTTCCATATCTAGCTCGCTCCTTTTAGGTGGTTACAAACACCATACCAAAGTTAATATACCCTTTTCCAATTTCATAGGTGTTAGGAATAAAATATAAATCTGAAATTAAAAAAAAAAATTAGAATTGAACTAACGACCCCAACATTTTATCATATTCAAAACATACAATAATAGGTAGACTACATAACTAATTGATCTTAAAATTTCTAAGATACAACAACAAGAAATTATAATAATAATAATAAATTATAATAGTCATTTGTTTTTTTTATGTGTATCTATTAGGCATAATCTGCGTAATACAAAATGTAATGGTTGCGATTTTATTTAAGAAAATGGTATTGATATACAATATATGTATATGTATATATATTGAAATTAGAAATAGTTGTTAATTAGAAAAAGTTCTTCTTTCAATTGACCTTCCGTCAATTTGTGACCTATTTTATTATAACGATTAAAATTTTAACTTTTATAAAAAAAAATAAAAATATAAAATAATATAAAAATAATAGTTTTTTTTTGGATTTAAGTAATGTACTCGTATATACCTACAATGTTTAATAAAACTTCATATGCATACAGTTTCTCTTCTAATAATTTTTGTACCCGTGTATACAAATAAAGGGCACGGGTATATTAAAAGTACTCCTCCATTTATAACGCATCGATCTAGACGAGGGAGATATAGTTTCAAAGTTACGTATCTGATCAGCGTCTAAAAGTAAATCGATCTAGCTATGTGGGTCGGTCCGTCTGTCAGCACGATAACGCATAAACTAAAGAAGCTATTGTTTTTGGTTAAAATCGCACAAAGGGTTCGGGTAGCTACGGTAGAGATCTGCACAAATACATTCCTTTATAAAAATTATCGAATGTAATCAAATACTGTATTCTAATTCTATACATTTGTTCTAAAAGCTTTAAATATGGTGTATACTCAAACTACACTTAACTATATTTATTCTATTCGTTGTATAAGAATATTGAAATGCTTGGCTTTCATAAATACTTTGATCTTTTGAAAATCAAATTTAAATTTTTCTAAATCTTTTAAAATACCTAAATACAATGAAAAAGAAAAAGGAAAGAGAAGATAAAAAGAAAAAGATAAAACAAAAAGAGGTAAAAAAACAAACAAAGCAGTGAAAAGCTATATATTACATATTGATATACATTACATACGACATATTACAATTTCTTTTATTGTATTTGGTGTACTCGGTTTATAAATACAAATAATATAATTAATAAATACCCTATTTTTGGTATTTATATATATATTATATTTATATATTCAACAAATACATTTAATAATTTTGTATTTCATTTAAACTTATTTCATTAGTTTGAAAGCTTTCAAAACAAAATATAAAAAGTTTTATTATAGAAAGTTATGAAAGTGCTTTTGAATACATTTGTGCAGATGTCTAGCTACATACAAGTTTTTTGAACTGATATGAATATCTTCAAAACTAATAACTAAATAGAAACTAAATAGAAAAACAAACAAACTGTGGTCAAATTATTAATCGTTTAATTGCAAACCAAAGTAGGTAATTATATCATATAAAATTTGTTATTTTTTGTATAAAAAATTCTTTTTTATTTTATACATCATAGTAAGCACAAGGGCAACTATAATCTTGCTTGTTTTTAATTAATATTAGCCTAAAGTAAAGGTAATAGAAATTGGGACCGATTCATTTATAAACTTTTTGAGAAAATATAATTTTTGCAATCTATTGATAGTATTAGTTGACTTTTATTATATTTAAAATTGGAAGCGATTTTGTTTACTTAATAAATAAAAGTATTTCCGTCCCTGATAACCTCCCTGATTACCCAGAAGTATTGCAGAAGTACTGAATGGAAGTACTTCTTTTCTACTGAATTTAATAATGGTTTGTAAAAATTCAACATGTTTGCACAAATGCAATGAATGATTTTCTAAATCCTTTCAACACTTTTTCAGTACTTTTTCAGTGGTTTTTTGCAGTGAATGGAAGTAGTTCTTTTCAATACTTTTTCAGGAGTGAATATAAGTGGTTTTCTTAGTTCTGTTTCAGAAATAAACTAATATTCATTTTACTTTGCGTTAAAATTGTTAGAAAAATTAAACAAAAAAAGTAGCTACCTATTTAGGATTTTTTTTTTATTCAAAATTTTTAAACCCATAAATTTAATAATAACAACTTCCGCTATTTACATTTTTACTACCAATTAAATTTAATTACTAATAATGGAATAAAGTACCTCTTTATTATAGGTATCAAACGAAAGCGATGTTGTTTCATTCATTTCGTGGAACTTCAGTAGTGATACACTACTTCTTTAACACTGAATAATCAGCATTTTAACTAACCTATACAAAGTCAATTTTTTTATCTAAAAAATGTAAAAATTCATTTGTATCTAGTCGAAACTGCTGAACTCTGGCTATCAGCTCAGCGATAGTCATTTCCCATTACATATTTTCTTAAAAATAAGTATACGCAATATATGAGGTTTAAGATTAAGTGAACTGAAATTAAAATATTCATATTGATTCATATGATAACAATGCATATGATTATGTGCAGAGGTAAAAGAACATTCACATAGAACATAAATTCATAATTCAGAATTATTAATTTAATTTAGATAATCTTTGTTCATTGTTTTACAAATAGTATTCATCGATAATCATTAATCAACATTGGAAAATTGTGCAGTTTGAATTTTGTATTGAGATCTAGATAATTTTCTTATAAAACTTTCGAAATATTGCTTTTCCATATTTGCAATTTTTTCTAAAAGAATTAAATATCTATAAAAAAAAACGGTAAAATATTATTGTGAAACTTTATTAATTATTCGTTTTGGAGATATTCTTCCGTTACCTAAACTTGAATTTTTGTTTGATTATAGTAAAACTAAGACGATAAATATATTTTTAACAAATTTTATTTTTTATTATTAGAAGTAGGTACCTATTTTAATTATATTGAAATTATTAGTTTCTTAATAATAAAAGTTTGTCCATACTTTTGTTTTTCTTTTTTATTACAGAGAAATAATTGTTTTTTTTTTAATTTTTTCTGTTTTATTTTACAACTGCAACATACTGCACCTATTGATAACTAGTACAAACTGATGAAGAACTTAGAAAAAATGTTCTTTATGATGTTTACCAAATCTTTCAAAGAATGTTTGTGATTTTTCGGGAAAAAGTATACGAGCAAATGATGTATACAAAAGGAGTAAAGAATTATATTATTACAAAAGGATTCAATATTTATACTGTCAAAAGATTGAACAAATTAAATTTTTCTCAAAAATATTTCATACTAAAAAAATTTATATGAATCTGCCCCTTTTTCTATTATCTTTACTCTATATTATTACACTAGCTAATACCCGATGCGCGTTGCTGCGCCTATCAATGGAGGTTTAATTGAAATTGATGTTACTGCAAAAAGTTAACACAAAAATTACACACGGTTTACACATGTAAATTTTAAAATGTATGAAAGCAATCTTTTTAAAACGATTTTTCTAGGATTATTCTAGTAATTTTTAAAACTTTCTGTAATTCAAAGCAGTACAAACTACTTTCCAAAATTTGACGTAATTTACTTCCAAAAAATTTTTTTTGATCAATCGTAGGACCGCCTGTTAACAGACTCAATTCCATTTTCAAGTTGCTTCACACATAGAAAATTTGAGGTCAACCGGTCAAATCGTTTCTAATTTAGAGTTAAGTAACGCAAAAATCTATTAAAAGCCACTGTGCCCCATTGTGTTAACGAAACTACACAAACTACACTCTTTAAGCAAAGCAGTATTGCGCAAAATTGGACGTAATTTGCTTTCAAATCTTTTTTTTGTCAATCGTCGGGCCGGCATGGGTTAACCAATTGCAAGTCTGCTAAAAGAGTTAATTTCATTATCAAAGCGGAACACATATACAAAATTTGAAGACAATCGGTTAAACCGTTTCTAATTTAAAGTAAAGTAACCAAAAACTTTATAAAAAGCTGTTGGGCCGCAATGGGTTAATGGAACTCAACAAAATTCTTTTGAGGCTTTCTTTTAGCCAAAGCAGTACTTCGCAAATTTTCACAATATTAGCTTCCAAAATTATTTTGACCAACCGTCGGGCGGACATGGGTTAACAAATTCCAAATCTGTTAATAGTGTCAACTCAATTCTCACAGGGGAGCACGTATACAAAATTTGAAGAAAATCGGTCAAACCGATTTTAATTTAGAGTTAAGTATTGAAAAAACCTATAAGAAGCTGTTGGGCCGCAATGGGTTAATGGAACTCAACAAAAATTTTTTTGGGGCTTTCTTTTAACGCAAAGCAGAATTTCGTAAAATCGGACAAAATTTGGGCCGAAAATTTTTTTTAACCACCCGTCGGCCCGACATGGGTTAACAAATTCCAAAACAATTAATAGTGTCTACTCAATTCTCAAAGAGCATCACGTATACAAAATTTGAAGTCAATCGGTCAAACCGTTTCGAATTTAGAGAAAAGTATTTAAAAAAACTATAAAAAGCTGTTGGGCCGCAATGGGTTAATGCAACTCAACAAAATTTTTTTTGGGGCTTTCTTTTAAGCCAAAGCAGAATTTCGTAAGATCGGACAAAATTTGAACCGAAAACTTTTTTTGACCACCCGTCGGTCCGACATGGGTTAACAAATTCCAAAACTATTAATAGTGTCTTCTCAATTCTCAAAGAGCATCACGTATACAAAATTTGAAGGCAATCGGTCAAACCGTTTTCATTTTAGAACAAAGAAGTTTAAATACTTGCACCACAGCCCCAACTTGGCGGTCCGTTAGAGCAAAATTTTTGGGCCACGATTTCTTTCCGTACCCAAAAACCCCTATATACAAATTTTCATGAAAATCGGCTGGGCAGTTTAGGAGTCTATTCGCTACAAACAGGGCCGGCCTTCTCCATGAATTGGCCCGAGTGCATATATTTTTTTGGGGCCCTCAACATAAAAAAAATAGTAATACCAACGTAAACGTCCTTTTTAAAAAAAACACTTAATTTTTGTACTTATTTCTTTATTCGAAACTAAACAATTCATCAGTATTTTTTTCAATAATAAAATAATACAAAACAATACAAAAACAAAAAAATATGAAAAAAGTACATAAAACATAATAAAACATAAACAATTAATAAAAAATAATTAACATTTACTAAACTTAACTTGTAATATGTGATTTTTTAATGGCCATATCATTAATTATAATTGAAAAATCACATTCTTTGACCATTTCTTTTTCAATGCTCAATATTGCAAGTGAATTTAATAGATTCGTAGACATACTTGATCGGAGGTAATTTTTAATCAGTTTTAATTTACTGAATGAACGTTCTGTACTTGCAACAGTAACTGGATTAGGAAAAATTTCATTATAGTTGTTATTAAAAATAAAGTGAAATATATCCTCTGCATTCTTAACATCAATTTCGTTCAAAATTAATCCTTTTAACGATAAAATTTCTTCAATTAAACATTCGTCAACATCTTTATTATAAAATTTTATGAAATCTTGTGACTGTTGGATTAATTCATCGTTTTCTAATTTTTTTATATCTTATTTATTATTTTTTATAAAATATAATTTATATAATTTTTTTTTCTCATATTGGGGGCCCCCTGTAAATGTGGGGCCCGGGTGCTTTGCAACCGCTGCACCCCCCATATGGCCGGCCCTGGCTACAAACAAACAAACAAACAAACTTTCGCTTTTATATATATAGACTAGCTAATACCCGGTGCGCGTTGCTGCGCCTCTCAATGGAGGTTTAATTGAAGTTGATGTTACTGCAAAAAGTTAACACAAAAATTACACACGGTTTACACATGTAAATTTTAAAATGTATGAAAGCAATCTTTTTAAAACGAATTTTCTAGGATTATCCTAGGATTTTTTGAAACTTTCTGTAATTCAAAGCAGTACAAACTACTTTCCAAAAATTTGACGTAATTTACTTCCAAAAAATTTTTTTTGACCAATCGTAGGACCGACTGTTAACAGTCTCAACTCCATTTTCAAGTTGCTTCACACATATAAAATTTGAGGTCAACCGTTCAAATCGTTTCTATTAAAAGCAACTGTGCCCACTGGGTTAACGGAACTACATTTTCTCTTTGGGCAAAGCTGTATTGCGCAAAATTGGACGTAATTTGCTTCCAAATCACTCAACAAAATTTTTTTGAGGCTTTCTTTTTAGCCAAAGCAGTACTTCGCAAATTTTGACAATATTAGCTTCCAAAATTATTTTGACCAACCGTCGGGCCGACATGGGTTAACAAATTCCAAATCTGTTAATAGTGTCAACTCAATTCTCATAGGGGAGCACGTATACAAAATTTGAAGAAAATCGGTCAAACCGATTTTAATTTAGAGTTAAGTATTGAAAAAACCTTTAAGAAGCTGTTGGGCCGCAATGGGTTAATGGAACACAACAAAAATTTTTTTGGGGCTTTCTTTTAACGCAAAGCAGAATTTCGTAAAATCGGACAAAATTTGGACCGAAAATTTTTTTTAACCACCCGTCGGCCCGACATGGGTTAACAAATTCCAAAACAATTAATAATGTCTACTCAATTCTCAAAGAGCATCACGTATACAAAATTTGAAGTCAATCGGTCAAACCGTTTCGAATTTAGAGAAAAGTATTTAAAAAAACTATAAAAAGCTGTTGGGCCGCAATGGGTTAATGCAACTCAACAAAATTTTTTTTGGGGCTTTCTTTTAAGCCAAAGCAGAATTTCGTAAGATCGGACAAAATTTGGACCCAAAATTTTTTTTGACCACCCGTCGGCCCGACATGGGTTAACAAATTCCAAAACTGTTAATAGTGTCTACTCAATTCTCAAAGAACAACACGTATACAAAATTTGAAGTCAATCGGTCAAAACGTTTTCATTTTAGAACAAAGAAGTTTAAATACTTGCACGACAGCCCCAACTTGGCGGTCCGTTAGAGCAAAATTTTTGGGCCACGATTTCTTTCCGTACCCAAAAACCCCGATATACAAATTTTCATGAAAATCGGCTGGGCAGTTCAGGAGTCTATTCGCTACAAACAAACAAACAAACAAACAAACATACAAACAAACAAACAAACAAACAAATAAACAAACTTTCGCTTTTATATATATAATAATAATAATAATAATAATAATATATAGATAACGATAATACAGTTGATTGCTATTTAGTTAATTACTAAATAAACCATTTTTACCTCAATTCACATTTTTGTTATATTTTATAACTTTCATCTTACCTAATTATTTTATGTTTATTTATTTTTATCGCAATATGGAAAACAACAATAAGGACATACACTCTGCGCATGCCCTTCATTAATTTCAAAATACGTAGTTTTAATAAAAAACAAGAAAAGAGTATGAGATTAGAGTAGACTGTGTCAAGTTTAGGATACCCCTAATCCCCACGAATATAATATTAACATAATACCATCCTGTCTAGCTTCACATCTGGTTCTGCGATTTCAGAATAAGCTAAAATGATTATTTCGTCTAAACGACCAAAATAGTTATTACTACCACTGAATAAGTCTGCAAGTCGTACACGAAATACTGGTATTTGCAAAATTAAATAATTTTATTGAAAAGCAAACTACTTATGTTTTTATTTACTTCAAATACATGTCACTCAATCAAACGCTTAACAATAGATTAATATTCTTTATTACTGGTTTTTCTTGTATTTTTTATGTTCTCATTGTTTCTTATTTTTATTTTTTTGCTGTAACTTTTTAAATTATTGTGTCTGCGTTTAATTTACATTGTAACAAGTTAATTGTAACACTATACAAAAATATTTACCTAGTCTGGTAAAAATAAAACACCTAGTCTGAATATAAGAATTTTCAGCGATATGTTGGAAAAAGTGTCCAAATACAAATACTTTGGTAAATTTAAAATGGAGCACACACATGGAAACTCTGAACCGGAAATTGTCAACGAATGCAGGAAAATTTTACGAAATTTCTAATCTTCTTGTTAGTACTGCTAAAAATTCAGATTACTACAGTACCATAACCATCTTATACTTTGGTTTAAAGTTATGGGGCACTAGTTACAAAAAGACAATCGAAGGTAATAAGGTATTCAAGTCATACAACATAAAGCGATTAAAAACCTATACAATTATAATTGGTGAGAAAGAACGCATTTTATTCATAAAGAAAATAAGCTGCTTTTAATAAATGACCTAATTCAAGTTAATATTAGTTGATGTTAACAATGAAAATATCTATACACAATCTACACTGAAGCAGAGAAAGGAAATTCATAATGTCAACACCAGAAGCAAAAATACATTTAATCTTGATTAAATTATTATAATTAATTATATGGGTACAAAACTGTACAATAATCTTGATGTCAGCCTAAAACATAAAAGTTCTCTGCATTTAAAACAAATTTTTACTAAATCATTCATAAATAATTATAGAACAAATATCAGAATTTGAATAATTCATTTAATAATAACAAAATATGAATTTGTAAAATTATCAATGAAATACTTGTTTTTGCTTTACTTGTTATTACTTTTGTTTCTTTTTTCGGTTTTGTTTTGTTCACTATGTTAAATCGATTTATTTCAATTTTAAAAAATTTTTACTTGTTTTTTAATGGTGTTACATAATTTATTAATTTTTGATAATTTTTATATTAAGTCTGTTATGACATAAATCTCTTAAGACATTGGGGATTTCCAATGACTTTGGAAAAAATTTCAAATAAATAATTTATCACATTTTGATTTACATATTAAAAGTTGTATGGGAAATTTAAGAAGCGCTTGCACTAGAACAACAATATTTTGTGCAAACGGACAATCAGATTTATTATAAATTATATTATGTTCATTTTAAAAAGATATTCTATGACAGCTTAGTTCACCATGCTAGACTAATTAAATTGTGCTTAATTACTTACATCAATTTTGGTTATTCATTTAAGGCATCCCGCTTTATTGAATCTAAGAGTTATACTAAAAATTATATCTATAAGAACAAAAGTTCTATTAGGTATATTTTCAATCTGGAAACCTAAAAAGATAGCTGACTTTCTCATTTTCGGTCAATTGTTATAGCCGGAGGTTGGTTTAAATTTTTTAATCTTAAATCATCAAAAGTGGAATAATAGAAAAATGAAAATCCATCGGGAAGTGTGGCAAATTTTTTGTCGGTGAAGGAGATGGATCAATTAAGGCAGTTTGAAGTAGATTTTATGGATTAGGAATTGAAAATAAAGAGGAAGAAGAACACAACAGGAAAAAAAAACGTAATAGTCCAGTGTTTAAAATAAGTAGCTCCGGTAGTACGTCAAGCAAATGGTCAAACATGGTGGCTAATTGTAATAGTGCAGCTCTGGAATTTAAAGTAATTGAACAAAAAAGAATTAAAAAGACGAACAAACATAAAAAAGGATATAAAAGTGCTACTACAAATATAAATAAGGCTCCTTTAGTTTTTGAGTTATCGTGCGGACGGACATACATAGCTAAATCGATTTATTTTTCCATTCTGATCCGATCCATACACTTGAGTCTATATCTATATAGTTGTCGAATTGGCAACTTTGTATGGCAGCTGCTGAAAATGGAACCGTAAGATTTTGAAACTTTATATAAGTGCTTGTTCTATTGTAAAATTAACCGAGTGTAGTTTTCATTCTAGTAGTAAAATTAGTTTGGAAGAAATTCATCTTAATGCAAAAAAAGTCTTATGATAACCCCCCCCGAAAATAAGGCAAAAATACAAAATTAAATATTTAAAACTTTTTACCAATTTAATAAAATTTCATATACATGCAGCAATTACTTTTCTTCAGGATTATAAATTTTGCTGTACTGCATTTACTGTTTAATGAGCACCCTGATTAATTATTTCAATTTAAAATTATTTTTAAATTTATTCTCTTAATTTACTTATTTTTTAGTGTTTTATATAAATAAACTCAAAGTTATTCTAACGAAATATTAATATGTAATAATATAAATATAAAAGTTTATATAATTTCATGGTTTTTAATTTTAGTTAAAACCATTAATGCTTTCCTTAGCTTTTTGTCACAACATTTAATAATCAAAATATGCAATAAATGTATTTCTAAAATACAACGACAAATTTAGAACTTTTCATATACATAATTCATTTATATAAAAATAAATTTTATAACTTAAGCATTAATTATTTTACAACTTAAGCAAATTAATTTTACAACAATCGTACACAATTTCTTAATTAATTGCCTATGGTAATAATTCAATAAAATATAGATATGATATAATAAAAATTAAAAACAAAAAAAATTTTGTTTTTAATTTATAAAATACAATACATAATATGTTTTATATTAAAATTTATTGCCTTTTAAAAATATAACTTAAATAAGGAAAAAGGAAATAGGAAATAGTGTATCAAATTTGAAGTTTCTACCTTTGTTAAAATACTTTAAGGTTTTGGAAGTAAACGGGGTGGTACGCAAACCGCCATTCCAATTCATCCAAAATTTCACGTACACAAAACAAATAAGAAGCACCTGTTCTCCAAATATAAGGTTCTATCTTCTTTGGTTTCGAAATTATCCTCGTTTGGTCTCAATTCGATCAAAAGCTTTTAGAATCCGAACTCGACCAGAACCAATTCCCATGTTACTTTCATTACTAGTAACCTAGAATTTAAATTTCATCAAAATAGCGTCACTAGTTTTAGAGTTATGGTGTTTTTAAGATATATGTTTGTTAGCCCTTGAAATGTTCAAATGTTTCAGAACCCGAATCCATTTACGATTTCACCCAGATGCAGTGTCTTTGAAACTATGTGGATGGTCTCCGACCCACTACTCCAATTGCTTCCAATTTTCGAGAAGACTAACGGAATAGGAAGGAACACCCTGATAACAAATGTGGAGGTTCTATCTTCATTGGATTTGGATTCATGCTCGTTTGGCCTAAATTCGATGAAAATGTTCCAGGATACGAACCGATGGTCAGGTTTCGCCTATATGCAGTCAGCGCCATTCTTTTAATACTAGTGGACCCTTGTAGTCTTGTACACAATTGGAACGTTCTATCTTAATTTTAAGCCACTTTTTTTTATTAATTTCAATGATATGCTTCAAGGTCTTCAGAACTGTGTGGATGGTCCCCGACCCACTATTTCAATTTGGTATGGTGTTTGTAACCACCTAAAGGAAGCGAGCTAGATATGGAAAAGTATGTATATTTGTGATCAGCATGACCTACTAAAGACCTTAAAGCTTATCATTGAAATTAATAAAAAAAGTAGCTTAAAATTAGGATAGAACGTTCCAATTGTGTACAAGTAGGGTTCACTTATATTGAAAGACCGGCGTGGATTGCATATAGGCGAAATCCGACCATGGGTTCGGACTTCGGATCCTGGAACTTTTTCATCGAATTTAGGCCAAACGAGCATGATTCCAAATCTAAAGAAGTTAGAATCTCCAAATTCAGTATCAGAGTGTCCCTTTTTATTCCCTTAGTGTCCTCGAAAATTGGAACCAATTGAAATTGTGGGTCGGGGACCATCCACATAGTTTCGAAGACCTTAAAGCAGGCATGTTAAAGTCGCGACCCGCTGCAAAATTATTTGAGGCCCATTATAAATTTTCACAACTATAGTGTATTAATTAAAAAATTATAAAAAACAAATTGAAAAATAATACCAAAAAAAATTATTTAATAAATATACAAAAAAATTAACAAGATAAAAATAAATAAAGTTTAAGAACGTTTTGTTTGCGTTTCTAGTTGTGTTCTAAATATTTAAATATTCCAAACAACCCCAACAGTAAAATTATTGCATATCTTGTACAATTTTCAATCTCATATTTTGAATTCTAACGAAAAGATTTGTATTAGTAGGCGGGAATTAACGCATTCTTCTTTGATTTATTTCTTCGCAACTATTATAGTTAAGGTTTCTATTAGCGGTAGTTAAATTTCGTTGTACTTTTATTTTTGAACACCAAACACACTGATTGTTTCAGTTTTTTGTTAAGTCGTGTTGGAGTATAGTTTTTGTAAAAAAGTTATTCTAATCTGGTAAGTTTTATTAGTATTTTCTTTCATATGAGAAAAAACGAATTTTTCTTTAGGAGTATTTAAATATATTACAAAAAAAAAACTTCTCAAATGACAGATAGTTTTATAATATCAAATTTATATATGAAAATTAAACTGACAACGTTCCATTAACAAACTACTCCTACTTACTTCATCCAATCTTTTTTTTTAAATGGAACGAATGTAATAGTTACATATTAAATTACAAAACAAAACAGTTATAATTCAAGTTAAACTTATAGAAAAAAGTAAAATCACATACTCTTATACATACCCATCCATATAAAATAAATTACGGAAACTAAAATTTTCTCTATAAAAGTAATTTATCTATTCTAGCGTCATCTTTTGACAAATGACAATAATAGATTGCGAAAATATTAAATGGGAATGGTAGCACTTTACTGGAAACATTTTTGCAATTTAGAAACATTTCAAATATACAAATTATAAAATATGAATTAATGTGAATTACCTGCAGGGTGACGGTTAAATTTTTTTTAAAATCGCCAGTTTATGATTTTTTATTATTACTTTTTTTTGTTCAAAAAAGTTAATTTTAACAGAAATTAGTTTTAATTTACATTATATCTTTAACGAAAATTAAATGAGCGTCTACATATATTTTGACACCCTGATTGTTTCAGTTTTTTGTTAAGTCGTGTTGGAGTATAGTTTTAATAAAAAAGTTATTCTAATCTGGTAAGTTTTATTAGTATTTTCTTTCATATGAGAAAAAACGAATTTTTCTTTAGGAGTACAATATTAAAGCCATTCAATTTGAAGATGATGCCAAGTACGAGTAAAAAACGATCAATTGAAAGTGAACATAGTTTGTTTCAAGAAAAATGGGAGATTAAATATTTTTTTATTCAAGAAAAAGGTAAAATTTTTTGCTTGATATGTCGACAAACTATTTCGGTGTGCAAGGAATACAATTTGAAAAGGCATTATGACACCATCCATAGTGAAGAATATGAAAATATCGTTGGAAAAATGCGCGAGGAAAAGTTGTTCGAATTAAAGGCAGTTCTTCGAAAACAACAAAGCATTTTCACTAAGCCAATCGCAGAAAATGTGGCCGCCGTAAAAGCTAGTTATCGGTTATCGCATGCAATAGCGAAAAAATCAAAACCATTCATGGAAGGCGAATTTATTAGTGAATGTTTAATAATAGCTGCTGAAGAGTTATGCCCAGATATGATCAAAAAATTTAAAACCATAAGTTTGTCCCGAAATACAGTTGCGAATAGAATCACTGACATTGCTTCAAATTTAAGAGGTCAACTTCGCTCAGTTGCATTGAATTTTGAAGTGTTTTCAATTGCAATCGATGAGAGTACTAATGCAACAGATATAGCACAGCTAGCCGTTTTTATTCGAGGATGTGATGGGAATATGTCAATAACTGAAGAGTTATTAGAAGTAATTCCAATGCATGGTACAACAACTGGAGATGATATTTTCGATATCCTTATGATTGCTATTAAAAAATATGACCTTCCAATTAATAACTTGGTATCTTTGGCAACTGATGGGGCCCCTTCTATGACGGGAGCTTTACGTGGTGTCGCTGGTAGACTAAAAGATTATGTTAAAACCGAACATAATAAATCTTTTCAACACTTCCATTGCATTATCCACCAGCAAGTCTTATGTTCAAAAGTAATTAAAATTGATAATGTATTTAAAAAAGTTGCTAAGATTGTTAATTTTATTCGAGCACGCGGATTAAACCATCGGGAATTTACGACATTGCTGAAAGATGTGGAATCTGATTACGAAGATTTGCCATATTATACTGAAGTTCGTTGGCTTTCGAGTCATAAAGTTTTGAAAAGGTTTTTACAACTGTTGGATGAAATCGTACTTTTTTTAGAAATTAAAGATTATGACTGCTCAGAACTGAAAGACGTTAATTGGATACAAGATTTGGCTTTCTCAGTTGGCATTACTGGCCATCTCAGTCAACTGAATATTAATCTTCAGGGTAAAAACATGCTTATAACTTCACTTTATGCCCAAATAAATTCATTCAAACAAAAGATATCACTGTGGAAAATACAACTAAAAAAAGAAAATGTATCAAATTTTTATAGTTGTAAGACTCTTTTGCTTAAACATCCAGGATTAAAATTTGACAAATATGAGAAAGAACTGGAAATGTTGGAAAAAGATTTCGAAAAGAGGTTTTCTGATTTTGAAAGTAGCAAATGTCATTTCAATATTTTTTGCTCTCCGATGTCTATTGACATTGAAAATATAGACGAAAATTTGCAAATGGAATTTATAGAGCTACGATGCGATTCTTTATTGAACCAAAAATATAAGGAAATGGGTATTCCAGAATTTTACGGGTACTTACCTGCAGAACGTTTTCCAGGAATTCGACATTTTGTTATAAGTATATTATGCATGTTTGGTAGCACGTATATTTGTGAACAACTTTTTTCACAAATGAAGATGAATAAAACTGCGCAGCGAACCAGATTGAATGAAGAACATTTATCATCGATATTAAAAATAACATCAAGCCAAAAATTAATACCAAATTTTGATGATTTGAAAAATGAAAAACGTTGCATTATATCCAGCAAAAAATAAATTAAATTCTTTTTTATAAATATCTTTTTATATGAAAAATTTTGTTTTTTGTTTTATTTCTGGTAAATTTAACACACAAAATTGGAATTTTTAATAAAACAAAGAATATGTGGCCCACAAAAGGATTTGGAATACAATTTTCGAAAAAAATGGCCCGTATACCGAAATGAGTTTGACATGCCCGCCTTAAAGCATATTTACGAAAATAAAAAAAATAGTAGCTTCATGTAGAAGAAATGTAGAAGCTTAAAATATGACCCAAGGGTGTTCTTTACTATTTCCTACGTGTTCCCTTAAGTTATGATCAATTGAAATGGTGGTTCAGATAACTCTCTTTAGACCTCTAAAGGTTTAAAGGCTTATCATTGAAATTAATAAATATAGTAACTTAAGACTAATATATAATGTTCCAATTTTATACAAGGGTTAACTAGTATTGAAAGTATTCTACCCCCACTACTCCCGAGACCTAAAAGCATAATATATTCGAAATTAATAAAGATGAAAAAACCAAATTTGATACACTAATTCCTATTTCCGTTAGTTTTACTAACTACTTAGGCTAAGAGTTTTACTATGAAACATATAATGTATTATATTTTATAAATTAAAAACAAAATATTTTTTAATATACGACGAAATTTTTATTGTTTTTAATTTTTATTATATCATATCTATATTTTATTGAACTATTACCATGGGTAATATATAATTAAGAAATTGTGTACGATACTTAAGTTGTAAAATTTATTTTTATATTTAACTGAATTATATGGAAAGTTCTAAATTTGTCATTTTATTTTAGAAATACATTTATTGCATATTCTGATTATTAAATTTTGTAATAAAAAGCTAATGAAAACATTAATGGTTTTAACTAAAATTAAAAACCATGAAATTATATAAACTTTTATATTTATATTATTACATATTAATATTTCGTTAGAATAACTTTGACTTTATTTATATAAAACACTAAAAAATAAGTAAATTAAGAGAATAAATTTAAAAATTATTTAAATTCGAAATAAATAATCAAGGGTACTAAATCATTCAACAGTAAATGCACTACAGCTAAAAGTCCTGAAAAGAAGTATTTGCTGCATGTATGTAAAATTTTACTGAATTGGATCATAACCTACACTTATTCAGAAGATCTGGACATCGAAATAAAAAAAGCTCAAAAGGGGACTCCCGCTAATGAAATTTACATGTAGTCTTATAGGAAAATGCGGGAGTCAAAAACTACTGAGGTTTTTAAATTATGTTAAGAGAATAAGTTGAAATATCTTCTTTTTTACATCATTAAAAGAAAATTTGAACTTTAATTTTTTCATTCGTAAGTATGGATTTCAAAAAATTGCTTCCAAAAAAATTTTTAATAGGAAAAAGCTTTTTAGAACCTTTGAAAAAGATTATTGATGTCGTACATTAATGGTCAAAAAAAAAAGATTGCGTTCAGTGGAGTATTTTGAATTAAATGAGTTTAAATATTTTATTAGAAAATTAGAAATTGATTAAAATAGGTAAATAATATATAGGTAAATAAATGAAAATAAAAAATAAGTAAAATTAAAGGTGAAATTGGTCAATAATACCATTTAATTTTTCGCATTTTTCAGTATCATTCTCTGAAATTTGGTATAGTTTAAGACGAAACGATGCTACTTTTAAAAGAAGCGACGAATTATATATATATATATATATATATATATTCTATATTTATTTCAAGTTACTATCTTTGTTAATTTCGAATAATGCTTTAAGGTATTGGGAGTAGTGGGGTGGTACGTAAATCACGATTCCAATTCATCCAAAATTTCACGTACACAAAGCAAATAAGAAGAGGCACCTGTGCCCCAAATTTTAAGATTCTATCTTCTTTGACCAGAAACAATCCCCCGCGGTGCTTTCATTACTAGTAGCCTAGAGAATAAATTTCATCAAAATAGCGTCATTATTGTTTTTTAAATATATGTTTGTTAGCCCTTGAAATTTTCAAAGGTTCCAGAACCCAAAACCGTGGTCCGATTTCGCCCATAGGCAGTGTCCGCCAAACGTTCAAAAATAGTGAAGCCTGGTACACAATTGTAACGTTCTATCTAAATTTTAAGTTACTATTTTTGTTAACTTTTAAAAACTACTTAGGTTTTTAAATTATGTTAAGAGAATAAATTGAAATATCTTCTTTTTTACATCATTAAAAGAAAATTTGAACTTTAATTTTTTCATTCATAGTATGGATTGCTTCCAAAAAAAATTTTAATAGGAAAAAGCTTCTTAGAACCTTTGAAAAAGATTATTGATGTCGTACATTAATGGTCAAAAAAAAAAAAGATTGTGTTCAGTGGAGTATTTTGAATTAAATGAGTTTAAATATTTTATTAGAAAATTAGAAATTGATTAAAATAGGTAAATAATATATAGGTAAATAAATGAAAATAAAAAATAAGTAAAATTAAAGGTGAAATTGGTCAATAATACCATTTAATTTTTCGCATTTTTCAGTATCATTCTCTGAAATTTGGTATAGTTTAAGACGAAACGATGCTACTTTTAAAAGAAGCGACGAATTATATATATATATATATATATATATATATTCTATATTTATTTCAAGTTACTATCTTTGTTAATTTCGAATAATGCTTTAAGGTATTGGGAGTAGTGGGGTGGTACGTAAATCACGATTCCAATTCATCCAAAATTTCACGTACACAAAGCAAATAAGAAGAGGCACCTGTGCCCCAAATTTTAAGATTCTATCTTCTTTGACCAGAACCAATCCCCCGCGGTGCTTTCATTACTAGTAGCCTAGAGAATAAATTTCATCAAAATAGCGTCATTATTGTTTTTTAAATATATGTTTGTTAGCCCTTGAAATTTTCAAAGGTTCTAGAACCCAAAACCGTGGTCCGATTTCGCCCATAGGCAGTGTCGGCCAAACGTTCAAAAATAGTGAAACCTGGTACACAATTGTAACGTTCTATCTAAATTTTAAGTTACTATTTTTGTTAACTTCGATGATGAGCTTTTAAACCTTGAGAGATCTAAGAGAGGTTCCTGAAAACCCATTCCAATTGATCATAAATTAGGGTAAAACGGAGAAAATAGAAAAAAACACCCTTGTGCCAAGTTTGCAGCTTCTACATTTGTTTAAAGTTGATATCTTTATTATTTTCGAAGATATGCTTTAAGGTCTTCGGAACTGTGTGGATGGTCCCCGACCTACTACTTAAATTTGTTCCATATTTCGACAAAACTAAGAAATAGGAAGAAACGACCTGGTACCAAACTGTAGGGTGGTACACAAACTGCTATTCCGATTCATCCAAAATTTTACGTACACAAAGCAAATAAGAAGAGACACCTGTGCCCCAAATTTTAAAATTCTATCTTCTTTGGTTTCGAAATTATACTAGTTTGGCCTCAATTCGATCAAAAGCTTCTAGAACCCGAACTCATTGTCCGATCTGGACCACAACCAATCCCCGCGGTGCTCCCATAGTTGTTGAGTTATGGTGTTTTTTCAATATATGTTCGTTAGCCCTTGAACCGATTAAAAATTTCAGAACCCGAACCCATGGTCGAGTTTTGTCCATATGCAGTTCCCGCTGTTCTTTCAATAGTAGTTAACCCTTGTACACAATTGGAAGTTCTACCTTAATTTTAAGCTAATTTTTTTATTGATTATTTATTATCGGAACTGTGTGGATGGCTCCCGACCCACAACTGCAATTGGTCGTAAATTTCATTAACTCTTAGGACATAGGAAGAGGCACACTGATACCAAATTTGAAGGTTCTATCTTCATTGTTTTCGGAACTATGCTTGTTTGGCCTAAATTCGATCAAAAAGTTCTAAGATCCGAACACATGGTCTGATCTGAACCGTATGCAATCTCAGTCACATTACTGATAAATGCTGCAGTCTCATTACTAATAACCTACAGCAGAAATTTCATGAAGGTAGCGCCATTAGTTTTTGAATTATTCAAATCCTGATTTTTTATATGTTCGTTAGCCCTTAGAACAATTAAAAGGTTTAGAATCTGAACTCATATGCTGCTTTCGCATATATGCAATCCTCGCCGTGCTTTCTTCCAACCTTGCAATCACAAATATATGATCACATGTATATGATCACATATATATATATACTTTTCCATATCTAACGCACTTATATTTCCATATCAAAGCCAATATACCCTTTTACCTATTTCGTAGATGTAGCGTATAAAAATATGAAATCAATTTAAAAAACAAAATATTTTGATACCAAAAAAAAGGTTATTTTGAAATTTTTAGTTTATATTTTTCTAGTTTACGTTTCTATTTTTTTTTAGGGAATTTTTTCCTTAAGTATTAAGATAAGAACGACTTTTCTACTACCCATAATCATGAGGCTTGTGAGATAACAAATGTTATTATGTATAAAAGAATAGTTTGTTACGTAACACTAAAAAAAAGTGTTATTGTTACTTTATTAAGTAATTTAAATTTTTTAATTGAAATTTATTTTAAATTGAAACCTATATATCTATAAATATTATACCTATATATCTAATTATTTTTTTGATTAGTCCTGTTTTATTTATAAAATTCTCATGTATATTTAAAATTTTCAAATTCTGATATTGTTCTATAAATCTGTTTACTATACCTGATGTTTATTTTTGGTATGGAAGTAAAATTTTGTATAAAGCTTTTAGATAAGGGACCAATACCTTTATTTCAAACTTGTTATGTAAGAGAAATGTCACAATTTACTAATACCAAACTGTTGTCTATACTGTATTTTAACTTTTTGGTAAACAAATAAAATATTGGAACTGGAATTTGGAAGTAACATTTTTTAGAAAGCTTTTTCAAAACCAAAATTTCTTTTATATATGAAAAAAGTCAAAAAAAGCTTTTTCTTTAAAATAGTCCCTGTATTTTTTAGTCATACTTTTATGACATCAGCACCGCAGTTTAATAGAAATCAGTTGGAAACATCCTTTTTATTAAGCAAGTTCAAAAAAGTTGAAATTTATATTGTAAATTTTTTATTTCGTTTTGTTGTCTCTTTCTTTTTTTTGGTGTTTTCTTCTGTAAAAAAAAACAGTAAGAAATTAATTAACAAACCATTAATAAAACATAAAAAATACCAAAATGGACTATTATTGTTTTTTGTATTAAATTATATTATTTTTATTTTAAAGGACGTATTCTTTTTTTAAAATTAGTTTTCTTTATTATGTTGTAAAAAATTTCGGTTTTTTTAAAGTTTACGGTTTAATGGCGGTAATCAATTTCGCATCAGAACCTTCGTGTTTCGTAAAATTATCGGTTTATCTGCGCGTTCCCTCTATTGGAAAAATTAAAGAAAGATATTAAATCATTATCTCCCGTGATTTTTACTTTTATTTTTTAAAAATTAAAAAGCTAGCTCGAATTTTAACTGATATATCCAATTTTTATATTTTCAAATAATAAAAACATATATGAATAATTTTATGTTAAATTAAAATTTTTATTTTGCCACAAAAAACAAAAACAGAAAAGAAACAATAATAAAAATAATTTTGTAATTGTTGTTTTAGTCCTTTATTTCGTTTTCTTTTTGTTAATTTTCGTGTCATGGTCATAAAGTTTTTTAATGCTCTTAGAAATGTATGTTTTCTCTAATTATCTGTTTAAAAAATTTAAAATTTAAATTATTCGTAAATTTTTAGTTTTTTATAAACTATTTTAATATTTATTCGCAAAAAAAGGTGTTTTAAGCGGTTTAAAATATAACAATTAAAATAGAGATAATATAATTTTAATTTTACAATAAAGAAACTATAAGTAAAAAAAATTTATTAACAATTTACAGTTATAAAGAAATTAAAACAAAAATGTTTTTTAAGAGTGACTTAATGATTTATAATCGACGTAGTTTTTTATGGTTATTACTCTTCATGTTCGGATTAATTTCGAATCAAAGTGATGCACGTGCGGTAAGTTGAGAAACTATTAAAAAATATTTATTAAGTGCAGCAATAAATTCGTGATGACTTAAAAAATTTATCAAATTACACTGTTACGTAATAAATATATTCTTATATATAAAGATGAAAACTTGTTTGTTTGTTTTTTTGTCCAGGCTTCACATGAAAACCACTAGTCCGATTGTCACCAAATTTTACAGTAATAATTCTGGGAGCCCGGGAGTGACATAGACTAGGTCGCAATTTTATTAATCAACAAGTTGCGGTTCAAGAGCTGTTTTAGGCTTTTTCGTTTTTTTGATGTGGAGTCGAAACGGTTGGACCACTAGATTTGAAATTTTGCACGAACGCCCCTCTTAGCTAGCAGAATTAGTATAAAGTTGGTTGGAATATGTTAAAACATTTTGGCCCGAAGGGTTTCCAAAAAAATTTTTGTTTCCGATTAGTGTCCAATTTACAGGGTGGTTTTGCAGTCGAAAAGAGAGGCTGACACAAATTTTTGTTGAGTTCGGTTCACCTGCTCAGGCACGAAGGCGCAATGAAGCTTTTTCAATATTTTAGAGACAAATAGTTCTGTAAGCTAACGGAATTAGTTGTATAAAGTCTGTTGGAATATATTAACCCGAAAGAGTTAAATATATATCGAAAAGAGAGGCTGACACAAGTTTTTGTTGAGTTCGGTTCACTTGTTCAGGCACGAAGGCGCAATTAAGCTTTTTCAAAATTTTAGAGACAAATGGTTATGTTAGCTAACGGAATTAGTTGTATAAAGTCTGTTGGAATATATTAACCCATTTCGGGCCGGCGGGCTTCGAAAAATTTTCTTGTTTCCGATTTGTGTCCAATTTTACAGGTTAATTTTGAGGTTCAAAAGAGAGGCTGCAAAAAATTTTAGTTAAGTTCGATTAACCCGTTTGCCACGACGACGCCATGAAGTTTTCTATAAATTTTATTTGCTTAAACGGTTAAAATAATTTTATTGACAGCAGTGATTTAAATTATAAAAGCCCACCGGGTTAATTTGGTTTTGACCTATTTAGCCTTTTTGCACAAAGATTCAATGAAATTTTAGCATTGTGGGTATTAATCCAAGTTAACCTTTATTCCAAAAGCTTAATTAATAAGACTAATTTTTTTCTTCAAATAGTGCAAAAGCTAAATTAGATATATTAATAATAATAAAAATAAAGATAATTAATCCGAATAAAAATTAGGCCTATCGCAACTATCACAAATGTAATTGAAAAAATTTATCAAAAACCATATAGTGAAGAGCTACTGATACATTTTATGATACAAATTTACTATTGTAAATTGTGATAATTTGAAGTTTTTTGTTAAATTTAGAAAAATTATTTTATTTTCTTTGGCTTTAAGAAATTAGATACCATTCTAATTAGATGAATGGATCTTGAAGTAAAAATTATTTAAATTAAAATTTATTTGCTGTAGCTTTAATTTGAAAAATGTCTCCGCTAAAATCAAATATTTGAACATTCGCTATAATATAACAAATGTACCCATGACATTTGATTAAATTTACAATAGATATGAAATTTTTCATACATTTACCACTGATGTCATTAATAAAATTTTTTGATAATTATCACAAATTGTGAAAAATGACACTCACGATTAGCCTAAATATCTACCATCTCAACATTTTTGCGTAAGTCTTTGTTTTTTATCTACTTTACATTTGTTGTTCTTTAAAAAACGATTTCAGTGTCAAATTGCCTGCTTTATAAGGTATTGAGTAACGCTCTTCTAAATAAAGAAGTTGTACGACAACTACTCGAAACTACTGACCAACCAAATGTTTACGGGTGGAGCTAACTGCCTGGATTGCAATAGCGATGACGGCTCTTTCATTAAAACGAGTTTGTGAAAATTCCAGAATCCTAGCTCTTTATTTTTTGAGTTATCGTGCGGACGAATGAACAGCTAGATTGGTCGTTTTTTAGTTTCTGCGCCTTTCAAAAGATTTTTAATTTAAAGCACAATTACGTGTTGTAAATTGTGCCAGAATAAATTAACGGAAATTGACAAAAGTGTTTTCAAAATTTTTGTCATTCCAATATCGGTTAAAAAATTTCAAGGCTAATAAAAGGGTGAAGTGCTTTGTCTAACACCAACACGTATATAAAATTTGCAGGCAATCGGTCACATCTATTTTATTTTACAAAGAATTTTAAAAACTGTTCTAACTTTAAGTATAAAATAATCCTCGTACGCGAAAACTTTTATGTACAAATTATTATGATAATTCACTGAGCAAGTTTGGAGCCTACACGCTATAAAAAAAAAATTTTTCCCTATAAACAAATAGGTTATAAAATATAAATTAAATTTTGAAAAATTCCGGGCAACGCCGGGTAAATCTGCTAGTATAAAATAGCTTTAATAACAGAGTTCTTTAAAGTTACGTTTTGTTTTTAAAATTTAATTTATTATAATTAAAAACGAGGAAGAGTGTAGTAGAGTAGACTGTGTCAACTCTGGGATACCCGTATGAACGATATATAAACATTATATCATTTTTTAGTATAAACATTAATTACTTTTGCCAAATTTCAAATATACCAGTATTATTAGGTAAAGTGTAATGCTCTTATAAAAGAATGAGTTGTATGGCAGCTACTCGAACCCTCTGCAGTAAAGCAACCAAATTCTGCAGTAACTTTGGCCATTACACTAAACTATTTTTGACAAAATTTCAGACACGCAGATTTAATAGGTATAGAGTAATGCTCATATAAAATAAGAAGTTGTATGGCAGCTACTCGAACTCTTTGCAGCAGACCAACTAAATTTTGCAGAAACTTTGGCCATAAAACTAAACTACTTTTGGAAAAATTTCAGACACGCAGCTGTAATAGGTACAGAGAAATGCTCATATAAAAAAAGAAGTTGCATGGCAGTTACCCGAACCCATGAACCAAAATGGCTGGATTTAAATAGCGATGACGGCTATTGCAAAAAAACGAATTTGCGAAAATTTCAAGATCCTAGCTCTTTTAGTTTTTGAGTTATCGTGCGGACGGACGGACATACATTGCTAAATCGATTTTTTTTTCGATTCTGAACCGATCCATACACTTGAGTCCATATCTAACCCCCCTATTTCTTTGCGTAACAAACGTAATGGCAAATTTATTATACCCTTTGACCTACAGTCATACGGGTATAAAAATTAACTTATTGAATATTTATTTATCGTTAAAGGTAAAAACGAAATAACTTAATACTTTTACGGTTAATCTGTAAAAATACAAATGAAATTCGAATACAACGAGAAAGAGTTTAAAATAGGATACCCGACCAGAATACTATTCGTTTTTTCACCATTATGCACAAACAAAATATATTTCTTTAAATTTAGTTAACTTCTAAGTCTAAACTATATATGAATGAATAAATGGGCTACGCAAGAAATTTGCATATATTCATGATAATAGAACGTAATTTTTCGCGTCCCAAGTTACAAGTTCCTTAGAATCATACCATTATAATCAGGTTGTTTACAGTACAAAAGAAATTAACATACAAATCAATACACGATAAGAACATGCATCAACTGCTGATCTCTAGTCTTCAATGCTGATGCCTTGAATAGTAGCAAAAGCGTTTACCGTATAATTCATGCAATAGAATACAAAATTTAACACAGTGCAAAAGTCCAACAATAAATAAAAGATTTTCAATAGCAAATAAAAACGAGGAAGAGTGTAGTAGAGTATACTGTGTCAACCCTGGAATACCCGTATGACCGTAATATTGAAATTATATTATTGGGTTCAGAAATTCATATATCGCCCAAAAGGAAGTATAAGTTGAAAGGCAGCTTTTCGAACCACTTTAACTTTATCTTATTCAAACGTTGGCCATTAAAGTTATATACTATTGACAAAATTTCAAACATCCACTTTTATTAGGTATAGAGTAATTTTCATATAAAAAATGAAGTTGTAAGGCAACCAGGAGTCATGCTTATATAAAAGAAGAAGTTGTATGGCTACAGCATCAACGTAACTAAATTTTGCACAAACTTTGGGCATAAAACTAAACTACTCTTGGCAAAATTTCGGACAACTTGGGTACGTCTATCTGTCAGCAAGATAACTAATCTAAAAGCCAAAATAGCTATAGTTCTGCAATTAACACAAAATGTTTTTTTTTGGCAATATGTAGGTTGAAAGTGTTTTTTTTTATGAAATTTTTGGGGTCAAAGTGCAGCTTTGATAATAAATGCTGGAGAATACATATCTTAACAACTTATAAGACTAGAGGTTTGAAAATTAAATATAACAAGATAAGCAATTTTGCCAAGTTTTAAAATATTTTTATATCAAAATTTTGCGAATCCGCTATACAATGTCCCATAACCAATTATTTTAATTTAATGAGGCTACAAGGTTGAAGTTTTAAATGTGCAGCTAAAATAATATTGACATTTTTTAAACTTACCATCATCAGGGAATTGATGGTTTATTTCTTTTTAAACACCATATAAATTAGTAAGTTCGTACGGGTATTTCAAACGAGATAAGGGCAAAAGAACTTTCCCCGTTTTCAAACGAAATATATACTTTAACTGAACAAATGGTACAAAATTTATAACATGTTGTTATACCCGTATGACTATATAGTCCAAGAGTATAATAAATTTGCCATTACGTTTGTGACGCAGAGAAGAAGGGGGGGTAGATATAGACTCAAGTGTATGGATCGGATCAGAATCGAAAAATAAATCGATTTAGCTATGTATGTCCGTCCGTCTGTCCGTCTGTCCGTCCGTCATCACGATAACTCAAAAAGTAAAGGAGCTAGGATTATGAAATTTTCACAAATTCGTTTTTATGCAAAAAACGGAATCGAGTTTTAAATTCAGCCATTTTGGTCCACGGGTTCGAGTACCTGCCATACAACTTCTAATTTTATATGAGCATTACTCTATACCTATGGAAGCTGCGTGTCTGAAATTTTGCCAAAAGTAGTTTAGTATAATGGTCAAAGTTACTGCAAAATTTGGTTGGTCTACTGCAGAGGGTTCGAGTAGCTGCCATACAACTTCTTCTTTTATATGAGCTTTACACTACACCTGATGAAGCTGGGTGTCTGAAATTTTGCAAAAAATAGTTTAGTGTAATGGCCAAAGTTACTGCAAAATTTAGTTGGTCTACTGCTGAGGGTTCGAGTAGCTGCCATACAACTCCTTCTTTTATATGAGGATTACACTACACCAAATGAAGCTGGGTGTCTGAAATTTTGCCAAAAATAGTTTAGTGTAACGCCCAAAGTTACTGCAAAATTTGGTTGGTCTACTGCAAAGGGTTCGAGTAGCTGCCATACAACCCCTTCTTTTATATGAGCATTATTCTACACCTAATAAAGCTGAATGTTTGAAATTTTGCCAAAAGTAATTAACCGGATGATATAATGTATATGTTACGGTCATACGGGTATCCCAGAGTTGACACAGTCTACTCTACTACACTCTTCCTCGTTTTTATATGCAAATGATACTGTACTGTGGCTTCCAAATTAAGAAACTGCACCTCTAAACTTGAAAAAAGTACTTGGAAAAAGAATATGTACAAGTATTTTAACACCACGTAACTTAAATTGTTTTAAATTTAGTTTGGAAAAGAGCATGTTTCAAAATGTATAGATATATATAGATATATGTCACGATTAATTTCATTTCATTAATGAATTTTTGCTAAATCTTTATTTAGTTCACTTAAAGTGAAATTTTTTGTTTAACCTGGTGATTAATTTTAAGCGGCTATAATTTTCATAGGAGTCTCATTGGCGTCTGTCAAACTGTGGATTGGATTGGAAGTAAAAGTAAGTCATTGATAAATATTAAGAAAATGGTGATAGATTTAAACAAATCCGTGAGGGACACCGCAACGTTAAATTCAAATTTGTCAAATTCAAGAGAAAATCTCCAATCCATTTTAAAAGTACCTAAATATTAGCCCTAGCCAATACAACATCAGATTCACTAAAATGTTGAAGGTTTATATTTAGTTTCTCAAAAAGTTATGTCATGAAATCAGCAGTTGAATGACGGATTCGAACCCGTTTTGTTGGAGATATTAGCAATTTTTTATTCTCCAAATATTTCAAATAAACCGCCAGTTAAAAAAAAAATTAAAAGTTTTTGGTCCATCTTAAGATTACAAAGGTCCAAGGAATGTCCAACTTTATCTGAAATCTTAAAATTTGCAAAGAAGCTTGGCATATTACTTTACTTGCCTACTTTTAATTTCAACTTCCTAGTGCAATTAGTACTGAATATAATATGTAAGCATATTTTTAATCCTAATTTTTAAAAATCTAATTTTACAAAATATTATTATCCAAAATATTAATTTTTTAAAATCTTATTTCACCAAAATAATTTTTTTCATTCTGATCTCCCATGTATATATAGAATATATACTATTCTGTACTGAAATCTCTTTAGAAATTGATGTACTAAATTATGAGATAAAAAGCTAATAAAAGCATTAGTGTTTTTAGGTTATTTTAAATATGAAACAAATATAGTTTATTACAAGTTAATATTTTTTAAAAATTACTTTGAATTTCAACGTATCTTAGTGTTACATATAAAATATGAAGTCTTATTTCTTATCTCATGATAAGAGATATTGAGCGCTAATGTTATCAATATTTGTATTTAACACAAATATTTTTATTTAGCGGGAAAATCTTTATATATGAAAATAAGTTTAAAATATGTTTAAATTTAAATTAAATTTAAATATTCAAAAAAAGCCTTAAAATTACGCTAGAGAAGTGCCCCTTTGGGTTTTCTATTTTCTCCAAAAGAAATTCAAGATAATAACACCAAAATCTTATTTTTTAAATTTAAAGACAATACAAGATCAGATAATCAGCCGTTCGGAGTGTACATACACATTGACGGATATCATAAAAAACAAGTTTTATGGATTGCTCTGTAACAATGCAAATATGTAGAAATCTCTACGAATCTCTCTACACCAAAATCTTATTTTTTAAATTTAAAGACAATACAAGATCAGATAATCAGCCGTTCGGACTGTACATACACATTGACGGATATCATAAAAAACAAGTTTTATGGATTGCTCTGTAACAATGCAAATATGTAGAAATCTCTACGTCCAATTTTTGGTGTGAAAACAATACTTACCGCCTATTATATTTCATATTAGCGGTTGGTAAAAAAAGAATTTTAAAATAATATTTTCAAATAATAGGATTTTGAAAACATAACGTATTTTATAGTTGGTTGCTTCTTTGATAGAATTTACTTGACAACGCGAGTATCGATAAGAGTCTTAAAGAATCTAGCCTAGAACAAACAAAAAAGCCAGTCCCGATGGAATCAAAATTATGGTCTTAAAAAATATTTCCACCATTTCAAAAATTTTATCTTATATGTAAAGAAGAAAATTTGTTTGTTTCTGAGAATGGTGACATATGCTATGTAAAGTTTTAATAAGAAAACAGGTTTCGGCACCAGAGCCGTTTTAGGCTTTTTTGTTTTTTGATGTCGAGCCGAAACGGTTAACCCGGTAATGAAGTTTTTTTCCAATCTTTTTAATTTTAAGTCGAAACAGGCTGAACAATTAACTTGAAATTTTGCACAATTTTCCTCTTAGCTAACGGAATTTGTTGTATAAAATGATTGGAATACATCAACCCTAAAGTGAGCCTACAAAAAAAAATTTTGAGTTTGATTAACTCGTTTGGGCACGACGACGCCCTAAAGTTATAAGTTTTATTTACTATATGTATGCAATATATGTATACGATTTGACAGCACATGAATAAATGTTACTTTATGAACAAATTTCAAATTTGTTTTTATAAAATTGTGAGTTTGTTTTTATAAAAAAATTATAGAAAATTAATACTTACTGCTCTTACAAATTAACCAAAGTGAATATTTTTAGCACGCTATTTAGTAAAGGTAGACTTTTTAATTTTAATTAATACAAAGATCATTTCATTTATTTTAAATTTTATGATTTCAGCCATAGCTATAGAATGTCAAATTACCTAAAAAGAAAAAATTATTCAATTAAAATCTAAAAAGAAAAATTTATTCATTTAAACCTAAACTAAAAATTTTTAAATGAATACAATGCCTGGATGGCATTAACAAAAAAAGGGGATGGTACAATCAAAGCCAAAATTGAGGAAAAAACAAATAAAAATGTGCAATATCATTAATTTAGACCAAGTACCACGTTATTTCGAATCCCAAAAACGACTATAACTCAGAAGGGATGCAATGTAGTTATAATAAGAGCCTATAGTTATAATAAACGTTTCACAACCATATTATGTATAACTGTAGAGGGTAAATTTTTAAAACCACACGTTCTGTTCTCAAATTTAAAAAAAAAAACCAATTGTAAACCATAAGCGCCTTGTAGATGTGAATAGAACTGCAATGTTTAACGAGGACATCTCGAAATCAGTTAAGCTCGTGATCCAGTATTGCTGATAATTGATTCTTACGGAAGCCAGGTAAAATTACATGAATCTAAATATCTGGAAAAATTCAATATTTTTGTTGTGTTAGTGCCTCCGAATTTGACAGATCTCCTGCGGCTCTTAGACGTAGCAGTAAATCGTAGTTTTCAAGCATATTATAATACAAGGTATGATGAATATCAAATGAAAATCAGAAGCACTGAAAAATCCAGAAATGCAAACTCGAAAAGAAAATCGTAAAATTCCTATAAAATAGTTAGCGACTGGATTGTGGACTATATATCGACAAAGGATTCTAGTTTTACAGTAAAAGCATTTAAATGTTGCGGAACTGTACCTAAAATAGATTTTAATATTGATACACTCCATACTACTTTTCAAAAAAATTTTCAACCTACTTTTAATTACGATAATTGGATTCATGAAAATGAAGATTTAATTGCTGAAAATTCGAATTTTTTTGACAACGAAGATTGTGAAGATTAGTTTTATCCAGAGGAAGTGTCAACAAGTTTTTTTGGATGTGTTCATCAGATTAAAGATAAAAACAGTTCTTTTTGAGTTGTTATGAATAATTACAAGGCCACAAATAATTTCATATATGAAAAATAATCCAGATACTCTGACATTTTAGAATTTAGATGATCATGACGAAGAACTTATAAGTCGTGGCGAAAATTCTTCTACATATGCCGAAATTTATGCTACTGTCTTAAAAGAAAAATGATGCATAAAAGTAGTAGAAGTGACTGAAAATTCGAATTTTTTTGACAACGAAGATTGTGAAGATTAGTTTTATCCAGAGGATGTGTCAACAAATTTTTTTGAATGAGTTCATCAGATAAAAGATAAAAACAGTTATTTTTCAGTTTTTATGATTTCAAAAAAATAAATACACAAATAATTTCATATTTAAAAAGTAATCCAGATACATCTGACATTTTAGATGAGCATGACGATTTATTATTGTAAGAATGTGGTTCTTCATCTAATTCTGTACCTTAAAAATATCTGCATTTATTTTTTCTTCGAAATTCCAACATGTATTTTCTGTGTATACAAAATCTAAGTTATCTGCGTACAAAAATGGTTTGGCGCTTAATGCAGTATTTAGTAAACCCCGCTTATATAACTGGCAAACGAGGTAAGACCTAGTGAACTACCTCGAATTACCCTATATTCAACAACTCGCAGTTCACTTGGAACTCCATTGCATTCTGCATATTGATACCTATTTGACAAGATACTTGAGAACTAATTATATTCGTTTCCTTTTACACCATGCTCAAACAGTATTTTTAAGAGTATATTTCCGTCAACAGAATCAAAAGCTTTTTTTACAACAAAAAATACTATTATTTTTTTTTTATCGATAAGGAATTGGATATCGGAAATTATGTCGAACATATTGTTGCTTATTTATCAAATTTTCTCTATGTAAATAATCAGTAAGTTAACTATTTACAAATGTTTCAGCAATTTTACTAAATGCGGACGAAATAGAAATGGGCCGGAAGTTATTTTAGTCATTAATATCGCCTCCTTTTTTGTAAATGGGTACCACTTTATTAACTTTTAATTTCAATGGCATTTCATCACTCGTCAAGGATGTATTCATAAATTGTGTTAAACTTTATTCAGATTTAATTCAGATTTACAAATTTTGAAACAACTGATCAGCCCCAGCAGATATAGCGTTAGCTAAATAATCTATAAACTTGTTACACTCATTTAAATTTATAGGCTTGAACGTAAATTTTTACTATGCGTTCTTTTTTTGGATAGGAAACATTTATACCATTTTTATTCAAGTTTTTTTTTTTTTTTTTTTTTTTTTTTTTATTTTTTATTTTATTTTATTTTTTTCAATACACTTACTTACACTTCAATACTTTTTTGGATAGGAAACATTTATACCATTTTTATTCAAGTTTTTTTTTTTTTTTTTTTTTTTTTTTTTATTTTTTATTTTATTTTATTTTTTTCAATATACTTTAATTATTTTTTTTTTGGATTTTCTTATATCTTACTACGACATTTTCTTTTTTTATTTATTAACTGTGATATAAACAAAACATAAAGTTTTGGTATAAAACATAACAGAAAATTCCATATTTAATAAAACAAGTAAAAGTTACTTACAATCTAAAGGATACATATATATAAGTATATTAATAAATATATACAATTATTCTATAACATAACATAATAAAAATTATGTTATGTGTAATTCACTCCTGCGTTATTCTGTCCACTTGTGAGGGATTGTTTCTCAATAAATACTTTAGTTTTTTTACAAAGAGATCTAAATTTGAACACTCCTTTAAATCCAATGGTAGATTGTTATAAATCCTTATAGCTGACGAAAGGCAGCTGTTGCGTGATAACTCAGTTCTTGATTTGGTATGGTTTAGGTTGTTTAACTTCCGGGTATTATAATTGTGGACACAACTTCTTTTAGTAATTTGAATTGCTTTTTTATAAATTCCTTTTTCCAGTTTGAAAATTAGTTTAGCTTTTTCCAAAACAATGATTTGAGATAACTTCAGGTAACCCGTACTCTTAAAAATTACATCTGTTGGGGTAAGCCAATTAAATTTATGCAAACATTTTATCGCCTTGTTTATTATGATTCCAATTTTATCTTTCAGCCAAGTGGAACAGCTAGACCAATTACATATATTATATCTAATGTGTGAAATAATATGAGAATGATATAGACTGTTAGCAGATTGCCTATTTAGTATAATTCCACTTCTTTTGATAGCACCCAACAAAGGCACAATTTTTTTTTCTAGTTTAATAATATGATCTTCCCATTTCAACTTCTCATCAATTACAACACCTAGGTATTTATAATAAGTAACTCTTTCAATTTCAATCTTATTTACTAGCAGTTTTGGATTTATATCAACTTTATTTCTGATTTTATATACTATATATTTTGTTTTTTCAGCATTTATAGTTAATTTATTACCTTTAAGCCAATTATTGTATCTCCACAAATCTGCATTTATTACTCTTTCTAATTCATCACAATTTTTGGCACTGTAAATAAGTAAAGTATCATCGGCGAAGATCTTATATTCAGCTAGTAAATTCGCATACTGGATATTATGAATATAGAGCAGATATAATGTAGGACCTAACACTGACCCTTGAGGAACACCAATATTTATTGTAATCTGATTACTCAGTACTCCATTAATTTTCGTAATAGTTTTTCTATTTTTAAGGTATGAGTTAAGTAGATCCTGAGCTGCTCCCCGTATTCCAATTTCATACAATCTATCAAGTAAGATACTATGATTCACCGTATCAAAGGCCTTCTTTAAATCAACAAATACAGAGCATACATAATTTCCTTCATCCAATTTGTTTATAATTGAGTTAGTAGATTCGAAAACTGCAGAGTCTGTGCCAATTCGTTTTTGAAAACCAAATTGATTCCTATCAAAGCCCACGACCTCTTGAATGAAATCTTGAATTCTGACATTTATAATTTTTTCAAACACTTTTCCTACGCAGCTTGTAAGAGTAATTGGTCTATAATTCGACACATCCAGTGGTGACCCTGATTTAAGTATAGGTATAACAATACTTGATTTTAAACACTCAGGATACATACCAGTAGATAGGCATTTATTTATCAAACAAACAATTTTAGGCGCTATTAATGTTACAACATGCTTAAGATCTGCGGCTGTTATATTATCAGCTCCTGGTGTACTATTTTTTAACTGCATAATGATTTTATATATTTCTTTTTCATCCGTTGGTTGTAGAAAAATTGTTTGACCGTTCAAAATGTTTTTTATTGTATAATCAATAATTTTGTCTGCTAATTTGTTTTCAATTTCACTGAAGTGAGTATTGAAGCAGTTTGCAATTTCAAAACTATCACATATTCTAATTCCACTAATATTTATTTCTTTTATTACTTTGTTACAATCATTTGACTTTTTTAAGATACAATTGTTAAGTACTTTCCAGATTTTTCTTTGGTCAGAGCCAGCCAATTGTATTTTATTATTGAAATAATTCTGTTTTGCTCTTGTTATTTCATAAGTTACCTTATTTTTAGCACTTTTAAATCTTGCTAGTATTTCAAGGTTATGGGGATTTTTTTTAAACTTTTTAAACAGTCTATTCCTCTTTTTTATTATGCTTAACAAATCATTTGTCATCCATAAGTTATCCTTTCTGACTCTCATTTGCTTTTTTATTGTAGAGTTTACCTTAGCTCTTTGTAATATATCAATGAGATCATCGACACAATCACTATTATTTGTCACAAGTAGATTTCTAACATTATCTTTAAAAATTTTATAATTTGTGGTATCAATTTCCTTTTTGAAAATAGGTTCCATTTTTTTTACAATTTTATTTATTTTGACAAATACGGCTTTATGATCTAAATTTACAATATCATGCAACTTGAAATCAAATTCATATTTTTCGAGATCTGAAAGAATGTGATCAATGATCGTAGAAGAATTTTCAGTTATTCGAGTAGCATATTCCTTACTTAATTTATTCTTAATACTAATTCCATTAGATTCTAACATTGATTTATAGGATCTAGTGAGCTCTGCATCAACTAATAAATCAATATTGCAGTCACCCATTATAATAATGTTTTTATATCTATCAAAGATTAAGTCTAAGTGTGCTATAAATTCATTATTATTATCACTTGGTCTTTTATAACATACACCAACTTTTAAATCTGGAGTAGTGTCGCTTAGTGAAATAATGATGGTATTGAATTGCTCAAACACTTCCACGACTTTGTGTTCCAAATTCTGTTTGACATAAATCGCCGTACCACCTCCTCTAGATAAATTATTGGAATTAAAATAAGCTGAGTATCCTGGAATATTAAAAAACTTTTCCTCCTCCGAGTATAACCAAGTTTCACCAATCATAATGACATCAATACATTTCCTATTTTTTACAAATAATTCAATTTCGAGCATATTTTTTCTTAAACTTCTTGCATTAAAATGAACTATGTTTAGTTTATGAAGTTTGTTATGCATCATGGAGTTGGAATACTAATCATATAATTTTGCCAATTTTCTCTAAATTTTTGCAGCTGTTCTCTGTGTTTATTATCGATATGCCTCCTAAAATAAGCTAAATCATGAAGTACTTCCTTTTTAGATACTCCTGTAATTTCATGATAAGTAAAGTACAATTTGCTAAGTTCATTATAGTTATTCGGTAAGCCTTCTTGATGGATTAGTACTTTCAAACTAGTCTGAGTAATACCTTCATAACAAATATCATTTTGATTATGGAAGTATGACAAATACATTCTCACATTGTTGTAAATTCTGTGATCTCTTAGTCTGGATATAGCATATACATTTTCACCAGTCTCAACAGATTTATTTGTTAATTTTACAATTGGAGGAACGAAAGGGTCTATAAAACTTGCCTGCTTATCTTGTGAATTAGTTATCGTTTCATCACTTATTTTAACAGGTTTAGCCTTAATAAACGGTTCAATGGTTTCAGCTCTAACCCAGTTTGAATAATTGTTACTAGGAGAATCCTTCTTTAATTTTTTGATTTCTTCCGTAATTACCGTATTTGAACCCTTTATACTATTTGTGCTTGTTTTTTCATTTTTAATATCATTATTATTAGGCTTAGTAGTTTTACTACTTTTATTTTTACTAAAAGACATAATTTTCAAAAATATTTTGACCTTCCTTTGAATATTGGTTAATTTTGTCATTTTTGGGATCAGTGTTATGTTCCTTTACATCTTTTAGATTTAATTTATTAGTATCACTATCATTATTATTATTACTTTCATTATTATTATTATTTATCTTATTAATATTATCATTTACCTTATTATTATTATTGTCATTAGAAGTAATATTATTATTATTATTGTTATTGTTATTACAATTATTATTATTAATTTTATTTTCAGTAGTATCCATATCAATTTTATTTGCTTTTTCTAAACTATTACACATGCTTTCTGCAACAATCTCCTTACAATCATTCGATATTTTTTCAATACCTTCCGATATCTGTAATTGCTAGTAGCCAATTTTTTGTTTTCTTTCACTCAATTTTTTTAGAAACACTGGGCACAATTTGCTAAATGTTTTATGCTTTACATTAAGACCCAGCTGGAACTTTTCATTATTTTTTTTACAATTTATGCATTCCATAATTTCCTCCTGCTGATCACAATCACTAGTTTTGTGATTCTTATGACATTTGAGACACGTTTCTTGATTTTTACAATCAGCCGATTTGTGATTGAAACCTTTACATTTGTAGCATCGCAATAAATTAATAGCATCAAAGACTTTGCATCTTTCCCAACCTATACAGAGTTTTTCAGCAGCTAAGATTTTAGGAAAAGATTCCTTATCCACTTCAATAATCACGTTTTGCATTTCTTTGTTATATTTTTTTACTGTACTTAATTTTAATACCTTTAATTCACTCATTTCCAAAAAACTATTTTGTTTCTTAATCTTTTCTATTAATTCATCACCAGTAAATTTATTATTCATATGCACTATTTCAAATTTAGTTTTAATTTCAACCGGGATTTTTATATCATAGTTTTCTTTCATTTTATTTTCAAGTTCACTCTTAATTATGTCGCGATTTTCTTTTGTGTCCGTTTCAATTACAATAATTCCATTATTCCTAGATTCAAAGTTTTTAATTTTTAAGTTTTTTGGATCTACATTCGTATTTAAGTCTTTTTTTGTTTTATCAGTTTTTTGCTTATTTTTTGGTTTTATTAACAAGGGCAAATTTTTTTTCATTGCTGGAAATGCATTTACACTATCATTTTTTGTTTTTAAAATATCAGCATATAACACCGATTGACCTATATTTCCATTATTTTTACTTACAATATTTTTTAAATTATTGCACACTTCATCATTTTTTTTTACTGAATTTAGAATTGTATCAGTCAGCTTTTCTGTTTGGTTATTTAAGGTTACATTCAGTTTTTCACTTTCCGTTTGAAATAATAATAAAGTGTCATTCATTTTTGTACACAGGTTTTCATTGTCTGTTTTAAATAATTCACTCAGTTTAAAAACTTTTTCCAATTCTTTTTGTTGAACACTTTTTATATTTTCTAACCGTTCAGTATACCTGTCTTCAATAGCTTTCAATAGCTGCATTGTTTCCAATTGATTTTTTTTTAGTGCACTCTCAAATTCTAATTTATATTGCCCAAAATAATCGGTATTTTTTGCAACCTCAAGACCAATATTTTCCAATATCGAATCAACATTATGAATGTATTGAATACAATCATCACAAATAAATTTAATGTTCAAATTTGAACTCAGCAAGTTACTTGCCGACTGTTCAAGACCCGAGCACTTTACAGCGCAATGAAATATTTTTCCACACACTCCGACGCATCTAATACCCGTTTCGCCTCGTATTTTCGTCCGACATTTATTGCAATCAGCCATACCTATTAATTGTAGGAACAACTGATAAGAGCATTGACATTAAATAATTTTGTTTGTTTTATTTTTTTATTGAAATTATTTTTCACCGTTAATTAAAAACACGACCGTACTCGTTAAAAGTATAATTAATAAGTTCGCACCAACATTAGCATAAAAGTTCTTAAAATAAATAAATTTGACATACATACACCCCTATTCTAAATTCCGTCGTAGACTTTCTACGAAAAATTGGCTACGCTACGAACAAAAAGTTTTAGCGATTCTCAATTCCCTCGTAGATAATTAAATCTGCAATGGCACCTTTGACGTTTGGTTTCCAAGTAAAAATAGTGATTATGGTTTTCAATTTTGTAAAAATAATTTTTGAACATTACTTTCAAATCTATTTTGAGAGAAAAGTTGTTTAAGATTAGTTATAAATTAAAAATGGTGAGATATTTCATATAATTTTTTTCATATTGAATTTGCATACGACTACAGTCTTCCACCGAAAATAACGCCTAAGCGTTATAAGTGAATAGTACGCCCACTAGGCGTACTATTTGAATAAAATGCCTAAGCGTTTTATTAAGACATTTTGTAGTAATTTCTTCCATTTTTTTTCAATAGGAATAATTTTCAAAACAAAAATTTTTGACAGCAAAAAAAACTTACTTTATCATAGACTTTAACCAATTTTTGCCATCAGCGCCACTACAGCGACAAAAAAATGGACTGATTTGAAAAATAATAGAGACATTAGTTCTTGAACGGATTTCTTTTTATAATGGTATTAGAAAAATATAATTTTTTTTATAAAATAACAAACAAAAAAAATTATTTACTTGTTTCACCATTTGATAGTAGATATAAAGCCGTGTTTTATTTACAAATTTCATGTATTAGTAAAACCTAAAAAAAATTTAGAGTCGGAAAAATAGAAAAATTTTAATTTCAGTTCAGTTTCAATTTTAACATGACAAAAAAAAATTTCAGTAAAACATGAAAAGTTTTAGTTTATTTGAAAAACGACATAAAATTTTGTAGTGGTTCATCACCACCAGATGTCTCAAACGCTGGATTAATATTTCGAATACAAAAAAAATGAAGAATGACATTTCGATAGTATTTGTTTTGACGGGTCATGTTACTTGACGTGCATAAATTTAAAAAATTCAAATTACCGGTCGATAATTGTTCTGTTTCTATTCTGTTAATTTCTGTTTGTCAATTGTAGTTTTTTATAAAAATTTGAGTTTCTAATTGCTATAAAACATTAGTAAGTATTATTAAATTTTAGATTTTTACTTTATTTTCATCATTCATTTTCTTATTTATAGCAAAATCAATCCGTAGTATGAAAATCTATTTGAATTGCTTTGACAGTAATTGGTTGTGAATTGTGATGTGATATAAAATAAATACACGTTCTATTTTGGATTTAAATATTAAAGAATTAAACGACTAAAAACTTTAAAAAACGAAAATATATTAACGAATACTGTTTAAATATGTAAAATATTGTTTAAATACGTTTAAATCCAATAAATAATTAATATTATTTGTAAATTTTAGAACCGCCACTAAGAAGGATGGAGGATACAAATAAAAAGCGAAAAAATTATACTATAAAATATAAATTAGATATATTAAATCAATATAAACCGAATGTTCCTGGACATGGATGGCTTTCGTTATCACGAAAATACGGCATTGGTACATCAGTTCTTCGAGCGTGGCATGAACAAAAATCCAAGCTTGTGGATGCTTTAAATAATAATTACATTAAAACGAGAGTAAGTAGAAGACTTACTGGTGGTGGTCGAAAACTACAATTCGAAGAAATAGAAAAAGAAGTACTGGATTGGGTTTTGAAGCGTAATTCGAAAGGACTACGAGTTAAAGACAAATATATACAACTAAAAGCACAACAAATTTGTCAAACTCTACAATATCGGAATGAAGATCCAAAGTTAAAAAATTTTAAAGCCTCATCAGGTTGGTGCGAACGATTTAAAAATCGCCATAATCTTGTATCACGCCGTCAAACCACGACTAAAAATATTCCACACAATGTTAATAGTATTACAGCTAATTTTTTAAGGGAAATTCACAACTTAATTGAAGAAAAGAAATTTAAAAAATGCAATATCATTAACATTGATCAAGTTCCTCGCTATTTTGAGGCAGAACCGAAAACCACAATTACCTCCAAAGGTACAAGAGAAGTATTAATGAAAAAAGCGAGCACTGCTCATAAACGGTTTACGACTACTTTGGCAATAACTCTAGAAGGAAAATTCTTAAAGCCTCATCTACTCTTTTCAAATTTAAAAAGACTACCTAAGGTTAATAATAAGTGCATTGTCGATATCAATAAGACGGGAATGTTTGGTGAAGAAATTTTAAAAAATTATATTCGTGATATTATTTTGAAAAGACCGCAAACAAATTTCAATCGTGAACCTACATTGTTGATTATAGATTCATATGGAAGCCATGTCAAATTACAAGAAAGCAAGTATTTAGAAAAATGTAACATATCAGTTGTATTGATTCCACCAAACTTGACAGGTCTTCTTCAACCTTTGGATGTTGCAGTTAATCGCAGCTTTCAAGAATCGTATAACTCAAGATACGATACATATATTGCGAATGCCTTAGATAATGAAGAATTTCAAACTCGACAGGGCAATCCAAAAATTCCAAATTATGAAATGGTCAGTAATTGGATTGTAGATTGGGTGGAATCTAAAAACGAAAATTTTATAAAGAATGCATTTATGTTATGTGGAATAGTACCAAAAGAGGAATTTAAAATAACTTTTTTGCATAGTGCATTACAGCAGGTCCTTTCCGAAGATTTCGATTATGATTCGTGGTTGGTTGAAAATCCTCTTTTATGTGCAGAACAAGAAAACTACTTCCAGAAAAATGGAATTTTTGATTTATTTTGGCCATTAAGCAGTGCTACCAGTTTTTTCGAGTGCATTAACACAATAAAAAATAAAAACCAGTCGTTTCAAATATTTGTAACAGAATATGTGGCAAAAATAATTAATTTTATAAAAAATAATCCTGAGACTGTGGATCTATTGGATAAGGATGATGAACATCTTATTACTCAAGGATATAATTCTTCTACAAATTCAGAAATTTACGCAGTAGCACAAATTGAAAGTTGGAACATCAAAATAACTACTTTGGATAAGGAGTGTTGTGAAACAGGTACATTCACCTATACTGTCTCTTCTCCAAAAAAAGATATCCACTTAGTGAAACGAGGAGAATATTATGGACTGATATTTTCTACATAATGTTACACATTTTAAAAAGTACTTACTATTATGCGATATAGTTTATTTTTTACTTTTTTTTATCTAAGTCACTGTGAATTGTTGTGATATTTTTTTGTTATATGTATTTTAAAAGGTACAATAAAAATGTGTAGATAAATTATAATATTATGTTTCAATAACACTACCACACAAATATTTAAATAAAAGCCGTAGTTCTTGTAGTTTAATATGTTTAAATATAATGCCTATGCGTTGTATTTGAATGGGCGTTTTATTTGAAAAAAAATGACAATTTTTGAAAATAGAAAAATAAAATCTTTCCCGAATATAACGCCTAGGCGTTATTTTCGGTGGAAGACTGTAGTTGTTTCGTTATTTTTTACTTAAAAAATTGTTGAAAAATATTTAATGTTTTGAAAATAGATTTTTGCGTCCTTCGTAACGTTAAGTCGGAATTGAGAATCACTTTTTCATAGATTATCTCCGACGTAGTTATACGAGGGAATTGAGAATAGGGGTGATAGCTAGATCGATTTATTTTGCGATTCTGATCCGATCCATACCTTTGAGTCTATATCTACTTTCTCTTTTCCTCTGCGTCACAAACGGAATGACAAATTAGAATACCGAGTAAATCTACTAATTTTAAATAAGTAAGATATTGAAAAAATAAAATTTTGTAAATAAGGATAAAAATTCGGTCCGCTCCCAATATATCAATATTCTGTTTATAATTCTTCTGAAAAAAATAAGATTAAAAGAATCGTCAAGTTTAAAGCAGTACTTCCTTTAAGTGTTTAATCCTATAGATTTGGACACATTCATATTTTAATAATATTAAAGCATTAATAAAACTATAGTCTATAATAGTCTATATTTTTTGTTGTTATTCCAATTTGTTATTTATATTTTAATTATATAGCTTTTAAGGTAAACTTAGATTATTATTGAACTTATAATAACTTATAAATACTTATATTATATTTGAACAAGAAAATGTTGAAACATCAGAGACATTTGCTCTAATTTTCAGAATTAAGAATTTAATAACTGAATTTTGTACATTTGCTCTAATTTTCAGAATTAAGAATTTAATAACTGAATTTTGTATTTATTAAAAAAAACACTATTTATTTTTACAGTTTTTTTTATTTAGAAATTCTACTTAACTTGTTATCCTAGGGCTTCGATAGCGAAACTGGAATTATTAATAATTATAATTATTCTTAATAATTCATTACATAATATTATTGGTTTTAATACAGGCTTGTTAAATCATGTTTTACCTCGAAAATGTCGCTGAATTAATATATATTAGTAATTTTCTTAATAATATGTTAATGATCTTATGAATGTAATGTTACTTTAATTTTATAGCGGAAATCATTTAGACATAAATATAAGTGTTATTATTTCCGAGAATTGTTTATTAAATAGAATTCTTGGAAAGTATGCAAAAAGTGCAATAAAAGGGCTATTTAAGTTCAAAATTTTTATATTATAAATATACTACTTATAACAATTAAGCTCTTGCAAGAGACTTCATTTATATTTTTCTCAATTTTATGTATCACAACAAAATGTTTGTAGTGTAAAAGTTAGTCTAATATTCAATAGAACACAAATTTTGTTTTGAGAATTGTATGACAGTTTCCCGAACAAGAAACCTTAACAATTTGAAATTTCATATATGCCAACTACAGCAGCCTTGGTTCGATTTTTCCAAAAAACAATAGTGAATCTACAAAAAAAATCTTGTTTTAACTCATTCACTTTGTGTGAGTTTCAAAGCTCTAGCTATTTTAGTATTTGAGTTATCGCGCCCACTGAAGGACGTACGACGCTATAAATACACTTGAGTCTATATCTATCATGTTCACATCAATACATAAAAAACGAAGGAACAATTTTAATATAGGATGACCCTTTGTTCGCACCGGTATATAAATAACATGAATTATTTATGTTTTTCATATAGTTATGGTTTTAATTAAATTCCTTTTTAGCACATTTTCAAAAAATTTTGTAAAAATGTACCTTTAAAGCTTCACTCTGTCCGTCCGTCCGTAATTTTACAAAACTTTTACACCGTTTGAAATAGAGTAAAGAAATTATAATCGCGGGTAGATATTACAAAAAAAATTATTTCGTAAAAACATATTTTTCTGTAGCCCCACCCGTTACGGAGCTACAGCCCCCCAAATTTGGAAAAAGCCCTATATTATTGTTATAACAAGAGTTCTATTTGGTGTATTTTCAATCTGAAAACGGAAAAAGATAGCTGGTTTTATAAACTTAATAAATTTTTAGAAGACAAATGTTTAGGGTTGTCCTACGGTACTAAAATTTACAATTATGCAAAACTCAATTTTTGTAAAGTAAAGTAAAAATTCCAAATTTTGGTAGAATTCACAATTTAATTCCTTGAACCTAAAAAAGTTGGGGGAAGGTGAGTAGTGAGGATTTGATCCTTGAGAAATTGGGCAACCTTCCCCATAGAGGGGCTATTAGGACTTAAAAATTAAAAAAATTACGGTTTTTATAAGTAAGGAGTAACTTAGTCACCAGCGTATATATTTCTTAAATTAAACGTTAACATTTAAGTTTTAACATTATATTCCGATAAAATACTCAGTATGAAACACTATATTACTTTGAAAATGTGCTTTTTTAAAAACCCTTGGTTTTTTTCATCACTTGTTTTTGTTTTAGATCAACATTAATATTTGTATGAATGCTGTTGCTGATATAAGTTGGAGCGTTAATAACGTAAACGTAATAACTAAAAAAGGATTGTTTCATAGAAGTAAATTAGGCGTAAACAAATTGTTGTTTTTTTCTTGCCTTTGTTTTGTTTTCCTCTAAATTTATGTTAACTATTTATATCCTTAAGGATTACACAAAAAAAAAAACAAAAAAGGATAATATAATGTATATGTTTTTATGTTGTCTTTTTTTGTCTAATTTTTGTTCCTTCTTTTACCAGTTTATATTGCTTATGGATTTATAATTTGTGTTTTTAGCACATTTTTCAAAATTTTGAAAAAAATGTGCCTTTGTAGTTTCACTCTGTCCACTCAGGCTTTTCTTAATTTTCGGCTTTGTATGCTTATAAAAATTTTTACATCGTGAAAAAGAGAAAAGAAATTTTGACTACTAGTAGGTATTGCAAAAAAAAAAAAACGAACTTTTTTACTCGTTACGGAGCTATATCCCCAAAATTTGGAAAAAGCTGAGATTTACCATGTAAAACTCAATTTTTGAAAAATTTTTGGACCCACATCTTCTAAACACTTCAGTTCAAAGTCGTGAGGGAAAAGTTAAATCCTCAGAATTAGTAGAATTAATTAGTTCATAATAAATTAACTATAATAATATTATTTTTTTTTATATATTTTTTACAATAAACTCAGTATGAAGCACTATATAAATTGTAAAGTGGGCTTTTTTAAAAGCCCTTGGTTTTTTTCATCTTGTTTATCTTTACATTTTTAAATATTTAAAGTTACTTTAAAGTTTTTATACTCATGTAACGTAATCCAGGCATAATAGATATAAATATGCATTTTCTTATGCGTAAAAAATGGTACGGTCACTTCTTCTGTCATTATTTAAAGTTGAAAAAATGAGAATTATTAATAAGCAGTTTCTTATTCGTTTTTTTGTTCACATTTTTAAATTGAATTACATTTGAATTGAAGAGTTGAACATTATGAAGTTTCGTATAAAGATATTTGCTATTTTGTTCAATGTATTTTTAATTTACAATATTTACTTTTTAATAGTATATAATTTAACAAAACATCAACAAACAAATTTGAATAATATTTTACAAAGAAATTGCAATTTATTATTTTAAAATATAATGCAATATCCATCAAAGTATTTTTTTTTATGTTAAACTTACATATTTTAATTTATAATAATATTTATCTTCATCTGTAAATATTTGTTCATCGCGAAAATTAAAATCGTTAGCAAACAAATAACCAGTGATAACAGTATTTCGTGAATATTTAAAGATTGATTGCATATTTAAATTTTAAATGGTATGAATCCATTTAAACTTTAATATTTTGTCAGACGGAAACCTGACAAATTTATAAAATATTTCAAATGATCACATAAAACCGTTTTATCCATTAGTCGGTGTAAAAAATATCGAGAAATACCTTACACCTAATTGGATAAAATTAAATTACAAGTTCCTAAGTCATTTTAAAACATTAAAAACTTTTATTAGTTTGATCGGAAGACATAATTAATGAAATTTGTTTTACAATACTTAAACTTTTTCTAAAGAATTAAATATCTGTTCAAAAATAATAAAAATTCTTATTAATTTATCTATTTAAAAATATTAAAAAACAAAAGAACATGAAAAAAAAACATTCTTATAAAATGCAATTACAAATTTACAGACTTAAAACTTTTTATACAATTCAATAAAATTTTACACACATGCAACAATTACTTCTCTTCAGTATTATTAATTTTGTTGTACTGCAGTTACTGTTGAATGATTTAGTACCTTTGATTAATTATTTCAATTGTTAATAGTTTAATTCTTCAAATTTGAAAAATTCTGGTTTGATTTCATTTAGAGATATATAGGAAACCTATTTACTTTTCCTTGAAATATGACCTGATCCAGGTTATAGATTTGGAAAAAAATTATTTGTATTGAAATATTGGTATTCGAATTGGTTATTTCTCATATATAATATTTATGATAAAGAATTAATTTTGAACACTTCTGTTATAAATAAGTATTACAATCATAGTTTTCCTCTTATCTGTGACATTAATTTTCATTAAAGTTAAAGTTATTTGAAAGAAATCTTAACTTGTAATAAAATATATTTGTTTTATATTGAAAAAAAAACAAATAACATCAATGAATTTGCTTTTATCACATAATTCAGTACATCAATTTTTATTAATTTAAAATAATTTTAATTTTAAATATTAATAGGTATGTATTTATTTAAGAGATTCAAAAATGTAAAACATGGAATATTAAATACTATGACAAATATAAAAATTTTTATAAATTTATTTATTAGAATATGAAATTTGGTCGCTTATTAAAAACATATTTTAGTTCTTTATTTATATTTATTTATTTATTTATTAGTTTAACTCAAACTTTATAAAATTTTAACAATTATTTTATTTATTTATTTCATTCATTTGAACTCAGAAAGCACTAATGCTCGTAGTGTTTGTACATTAAAAATTTTTTTATTTAAGAGATTCAAAAATGTAAAACATGGAATATTAAATACTATGACAAATATAAAAATTTTTATAAATTTATTTAAATATAAAAATAAATTCAATTTAATAAAAATTAGAAGATGAAATTTGGTCGCTTATTAAAAACATATTTTAGTTCTTTATTTATATTTATTTATTTATTTATTAGTTTAACTCAAACTTTACAAAATTTTAACAATTATTTTATTTATTTATTTCATTCATTTGAACTCAGAAAGCACTAATGCTCGTAGTGTTTGTACATTAAAAATTTTTTTTTAGTTTTCAAAAATGTGCAAAATACAATTCAAAGACAATTGTTATAAACTATGTAGTAATCAAAAATGTAATTCAGTTAACTGTGAATTTCCCGAGTTGACGTTCTTGTTTTATATTTATATAGATTTTAATAGCTTAATTTTGTGCCACTTGTAATAAATTTAGTTGGTCATTGTAAACATTACCCCAAATTTGAATGCCATAAGTATTTGCAGAGTGAAATATACAGACCTTTTTTAATTAAGAGGAATTCTATCACCATTCAGAATATTAAGAAAAGTAGATTTGGTTATAATTTGGGCGTTGTATGGCAGCTACTCAAACCCTCTGCAGTAGACCAAGAAATTTTTGCAGTAACTTTGGACATTACACTAAACTATTTTTGGTAAAATTTTAGACACACAGCTTCATTAGGTGGACTAATGCTCATATAAAAAAAAGGAGTTGTATGGCACTTACTCGAACCCTCTGCAGTAGACCAACCAAATTTTTTAATAACTTTGGCCATTACACTAAACTATTTTTGGCAAAATTTTAGACACCTCGCTTCATTAGGTATAGTGTAATGCTCATATAAAAGGAGTTGTATGGCAGCTATTCGAACCCACTGCAGTAGACCAACAAATTTAAAAAAAAAGAATGAGATTACTGGAAAAGCCAGTAATCTCATCCAGTATATAGGTAAGGTCAGGGCCTTGCAGAGCTGAGAGGGGGCCCAGGCCAATAAAAAATATGGGGCCTCTTGTTTGAGTAAAAAAAACAAATTTACATAGTTCTTTTATTATTTTTAATTTATTTAAAAAGTATGAAATTAATAATTAAATTACAAATAAGCTTTTCGAGCTTTAGTTGTAGCAAAATCTTTTATAATAGTTGAAAAATCAATATTTTGTGCAATATCTGAATTTATATGTAAAATTGATAGCCCATTCAACCGTTCTTGGCTCATTGCATATCTTTTAAAATTTTTAACCCTTTTCAACACACTGAAACTGCGTTCCACTGAAGCAACGGAGGCAGGTAAACTTAAAAATATTCTTAAAGCTGTTGATATATTTGGAAACAATCCAATTAGGTTTTTTTCTAAAATGTTTAGCAGCAACTTAGCTGGAGATGATTCTATATCAAAGTTTACTTCAAAAATATTTTTTAAAAATATCATTTCATCACATATTTCATTTGAAATTTCCTTTGGATATTTTAAGTACATATTTTTTGCTCTCGATTTTATTTCCTCATCTGATGAAGTTTGAAAAGTCCAAAGGAATCCAAAAGTCTGGCTAAAATCACTAAAATTTATAGTACGGAACCAAAAGCTGTACTCAATAGGAAAATTAAAACTGTACTGAATAGGAAATATAGTTAAATTTTTAATAATTGAAAATTAAATATTCTTTTTTATGCAATTGGCCTACTACGTTAAAATTTTTTGAATTTTTCAGAGTTCAACATATTCTTTTTTATGCAATTGGCCTACTACGTAAAAAAGTTTTATACATACATATAACAATAACTTGAAATTTTTACTATAACTTTTGTATCGTTATATTTTATAAATCTTTGGTTAAAATAAAATAAATTAATACTCAAAATAATATTTCAACTTAATTTTTCCGCACCTACTGTGACCAAATTAGGAAATAAATAGGGGCCCTTTCACAACTCGGGGCCTGAGCCAAATGGCCCTCATGGCCCACCCTCTGTTATGGCCTGGGTAAGGTATTTTCTAATAAATATTTCATGAAATACTAACACTGCTTTTTTTTCAAGTAATTTTTTTTTTTTTGAAAATATAACGCCCAACTCATAAATTTTTTTTTCGTTAAGATCTACATTTAAAAATTAAAAAGGAATCCACCTATTAAGAGAACTAGGATAGGGTAAAGAATGATTAATTGCATTCCTTAAAAATTTATATTCTTTTGGAGAATTAAATTGAATGTTTAAAGCTAATATTTTTTCATCATTTGTCCATTTTTGAACATTTTTGAAGTCCATATTTAGAAGAGTTTTAGCTTCGTTTGTTAAATGAAATTGCCTATAAATTTGATTAGATAAAGAATCCTGCTTTTGCTTTTGAAATTTTTCTTTTAATTTTTTATTTGAATTTCTTAACGAAATAATTTTTTTTTTTATAGAGATCTAACGTAATTTTAGATGTGTAATTTCTGTAATTAATTGCAGAAAAATATAAATTTTCTTTATCAAAATATAAATCATTTTTTGTCTGCATATTGGAAAATGGAAGCAAAGTGTTAATATTTCGCGGTTCTTTTATATTTATTTCGGTTGTTTTATCGGACAAAAAAAAGTAGGAACAGCACCATATTTTAGTGTTCGCCCCAAAAATTTTTTTTTCAAAGTTGTCTTCAAAGTGGTTTTCAAGTGATATGTGAATTAATAAATGTTTATTTTTTAAATTTTCAATACTCACGTTACATTTCGATGCCCAAATTTCAAATAATGTTTCCTCTTTCGGGAAACAATAAAATCTGCCATCGAAATTTCATCTACTTCTTCTACACACCACGCATGGTTTACCGCCTCTACGCTTATCGGAGTTTAATTCTTTGAACATTCGAATATATTTACCATCATGAGAAAAATGGACATGCAAATGAAAAATGCAAGAAAATAAATACTTAGTACATGATACTTATAAATACTTAGGTTCCAGGGTGGTTACTTTACTTACATGTTAATCTAAATATTCTAATATATTCAATACTATAATCAAGTATATATATTTAGTCTAGAGTAATCAACGGTATTATATTTAAAAAATTTTAACTTTTAAATATTATATTTGACTCCCAAAACACAACAAATAATAAATAACAAAACAATAACAAAATTTTTCTTTTCAATGAAATTATGAATTAATCATAACGATATATGCATGCATATATCCATACCTATGTGATCTACATAAAGCAAAATTTTTTTTTTTCATTCAAAAATATTTCAATTTAGAAGCAAACAATTTATTCATATTCTCAACTATTTTTAAAACCAATTTTTTTTACTATAAAGAGTGCATATACATAGGTCAAATAAAAGTATACGTATTTTTATGTGTATCTTTTGATATGAGAAAATATGCTAATACAGTCACACCAATGACGAAGTTTCCAGCTGTTATTATAATAAAAAACTAATACACTCTTCCAAGTACCCAAGTATAATGATTGGGTATTTCGGAATTGAATAAAATTGCCTAAAATTTTTGTTCTACGTGAATACTCTATATTATATTTAATCAATATGCAATATTATTGTCCATATGCAATCCCCGACGTACTTTTATTACTAGTTCCCTACAGTTGAAATTTCATCAAGTTAGCTCTAATAGTTTTCGATTTATCGAGCCTACGGATAGACGGACATCGCTAAATCGACTCAGGAGGTGACACTGATCACAAATATACATACTTTTCAATATATACCTTGCTCCTTTCGGTGGTTTCAAATACAATACCAAAGTTAATATACATTTTTAGCTATTTCATGGGTCTAGGGTATAAAAATAGAAAACTTAAAAAATTTTTGAAAAATATCATGTAAGAATCTCAAAACTGTAAATCTTTTAGTTTTTGACGTCTGTATGTCAGACGGACAGACACAAATTGCGGAATCGATACACTTTTCGATGCTGATCCGATACATAACTTTGACACTATAATATAGTGACTATATCTAATACTCATGGCTAAATTTGTATAGAAGGGTATAAACTTATAAATCTTTTACTATTTACTTTTAGTATTTTTATACTAACTCAATTAACAATCAATTTAATTGCTTAGTTTATATACTAAATATAATTTTATTAATGTTACATTCTAACCGATTTTTAATATTTGCCAGTTTTATAATAGCCATATTTACATTAAATTTATGTAACATAGATATTAGTACTAACCCACTAATTTTATATTTTTGCTTACATCATAACTAAATTCATCTTAAGTTTTATACTCCACACCTATGAAATAGGTAAAAGGGTATATTAACTTTGGTATGGTGTTCGTAACTACCGAAAGGAAGCAAACTAGATATGAAAAAGTAGGCACAATAACTTAAAAACTAATGGAGTTCATGAAATATATACTGCAGGTAACTAGTAATGAAAGTACTGCGCGGATTGTAAATTGGCGAGATCGGCCCATGGGTTCGGATTCTTGATTATTTGATCGGTTCAAGGGCCAACGAGCATATATCCAATAACACGATAATCCAAAAACTAATGACGCTATCTTAATGAAATTTATACTGTAGATTATTAGTAATGAAAGTACGCCGGGGGTTGAAGAAAAAACACGTGGGTTCTAAATCTATCGAACTGAGGCAAACAAGCATAATTCCGATACCACTGAAGATAGAATCTTCAATATTGCTGCAAAGATGTTTCTTTTTATTTCTTTGAACCCTTGGAACTAATTGGAGTAGTGGTTCAGATATTACCCACACAATTTGAAATAAATATAGAAGCTTTTAATGTATAAGTGTGTTTTTTTACTTTTACCTTTGTGTCCCCGATCTTTCGACATTATTGGAGTTGTGGTTCGGGTAATCTCCCAAGATTTAAAAGTTTATTAAAATTAATAAAAAAAGCAATTTAAAAATAAGGATAGAACCTTCCAATACAAGGGTTATATTCCCAATTTCCTCACGTTCCTAACATTGGGGATAAATTGGAGTAGTAGTTCGGGTACCTCCCACTTTTCCAAAGAGGTAACAAGCATATATTCGAAATTTATAACGATATAAATTATATATTTAAATGCTTTCTTATTTAATACTTTTATAATTTTGTAAGGAGGCTATTAAATTTTAATATAATAATGTTATATATTATATTTTTTAAAGTGGAATATTTTTATATGAGATATGTTTAATTGAATTATTTTCAAATGAATTTTATTAAGATTAAAATATAAACTTATTTTATATATTTCAAAATCTTTTCGCAAAACTTGAATTTTTATATGAATTGCCTTGATATATCTTTTTGAAATATTTTATTGAATGGATATTTAAAAAAATATAAATAGATATTTCTATAACATCGATTTCAATATCCATCATAACACATATACGGTTTTATTATAAATATTACAAAATAATATTACAATATTATAATTATGATACATAATATATGTGTTATATGTATAATTAACTTACTAATTCTATGTGATACTTAAATTCTTTACAATGCCTATTAAAACCATTTGCTGCATGTATGTAGAAATTATTTTTATATTTAAATAAATTATATAAAAATTTTGAAACTTTTCGTAGTATTTTTTACATTTTTTGATAAATATTTACAAAATATTAAAATTATTTTGAATTATTAAAAATTGAAATACTAAATTATGTGATAAAAAGCTAATAAAAGCATTAATGTTTTTACTTTATTTTTTAAAACCATCAAATTATAATATAATCCTATATATATTATCTCAAATTAAAATTTCTTTCGAGTTTTAATGAAAATTAGTGTCACAGATAATAGGAGAATTATAATCAGACTTGGGTAAATTACAATTACAAAGATTTCAATTACAATTACTTGTAATTTTAATTATAGTTTTTTCAATTACAAATTAAATGTAATTGTAATTGAAATATTTCCATTAAAATTACATATAATTGTAATTGTAAGACTTCAATTATAAATTAAATGTAAATGTAATTGAAAATTTTCAAATTACAAGTATATGTAATTGTAATGGAAATACTTCAATTACAATTATATTTAATGAAAAAAAGTAATTGAAATAAAAATAATTCGCTAGAAAGCTATAATGAATTATTTTTGGTATTAATTGAAATCAAAATACATGTTTAGATATCGATTGTATTACTTCTTTTAACCTTAAAATAAATCTATCTTAACTACATTATCTTAAGCAGAAAATGGTGTTTAACATGAAGAATGATCGAAATATTAAATTTAATGTCGCATCCCTATATAAAATTGAATTGGTTTAAAGTTATGGCACCATACTTTTCTGGTACAAGAGAAGATATGGAAGACATATTTATTGAATATTGCACCAGATATAAATTATATTCAATTGATAATAATAATGCCAATTCTTCAAATAAAAATATAATTGATATATTTGATTTCGGTGAAAATAATTCAGAAGGTTTGTACATATTTGAAAAATTAAATTTTTGTAGATTAAAATTCTCGTATTTAAAATATTTATTTTGTAACCAATTTCTTAGAATTTAAATTAAAACTTTAATGGGGGAATTAATAACATGAAATTTTTTTCTATATTATAAATTTAAAACCTATGAATTAATGGTATTTTAATAATTTTATAAGAAGATATTCAGAAAGCTTTACACATAACATCAAATTTAGAAAATCAACGTTTTTAAATTGTGGAGATACATTATTAGGATGCTTGAGTAAGTATCCGACTATGCTAAAAGTATTTCAGCGATCAAATACTCTTTTAGCATCTTCTCCTCGGAATAGTTTCAAATCCTCGATGTCAAAATTTAAATGACCTAAATTTTGAAAATTTAATTTTATTGAAAGCTAATAAAAATTATTGTTAAAATTTAATTATATATTGTTATTTTAAAAAAAAAAATTGAAAATATATATATTAATTTATAACTGGTGAAGAAAAATCTTTTTCTATATTATTACCATTTGGACAAATAAATAAAATTTATAAGTAATTAAATATTTCTAAAATTACTTTATTTCAATTAATTTTTGTCCTTTACATGTAATTGTAATTGGATTTCTCCATTACAAATTAAATTAAAATTACAATTACAAATTATATATATGTATTTGTAATGGCAAGACTTCAATTAAAAATTACATGTAATTGAAATTGAAAAACTACAATTAGAAATTACATGTAATTGTTATTTTTAAAAATTCAATTACAATTACTTCTAAATGTAATTTGAGGTGTAATTGATTACAAAATGTAATTAATTGGATCCAAGTCTGGTTATAATTTTAATACTTATATATACATCTGCTCAAAATTTCTTATCACAAATATAAAAGATGACAATTAATTAGTTCTAATTCCAATATTTCAATCTAAAATTAATCTATAAATTGAATCAAACCAGAATTTTTATTTTATTTTAATTAAATTTTTAAAAACTTATTACTGTTCAAAATTTAATGATGTATAACAATAAAAAATAACGAAACTAAAAGAACAAATTTAAAAATCATTTAAAATTGAAATAATTAATCAAAGGTACAAACAATAACTGCAGTACAACTAAAATTAATAATCCTGAAGAGAAGTAATTGCCCCATGTGTGTAAAATTTAATTGAATTGTATAACACCTTCTAAATTTTTAATTTTGTAATCGCATTTTATAAATACATTTAGTACATTTATTTTTAATATTTTTAAATAGATAAATTATTGAGAATAATCAAAATTTATAATAAATACGGGGTTGCACAGTGGTTGAGTGCCTACCTTTAATGCGGAAAGACCCGGGTTCGAATTCTAGTGAAAGTGAAGAAACTTTTCTAGTTTTCGACTCGGCTCAGTTACCATTCGCCTTTGGGTTGGAATTAATGGCATAATCAATAATTAATGATTATATATCTTTAATAGAAAATACATTAATACAACAATTTAAACAAATGCATAATATAAACAAATAATTTAATTGAATAATATAACTCGCAGATATAGAATACCATGTAACTCAAATACAAAATATTACAATATAAACAACAAAAATAGAATTGTAAATATTGAAAATCTAAGACGTTTCTACATATTATAAGGCCTAGTACTATCACATGTTTAAATTGTATGTGGAATTCAATAAGACCAATTCTAATAACACGAATATAATATGACCCCTGTTTCAACATTTACCTATGGTATAGATAGTTGAACAGTTGCGCTTATATAAAAAAAAAAAAAAATTATAATAGTATTAAAAAACAAAAAAACCGAGTTATCGGTCAAATATAGAATATATTTACATATTAGAACATCTAGGATACTTTATTACATTGAAATACATCTCTAAACCCAATGAAATTAGGTGCAGTATCAGATTCAATACTGTCTAAATAAACAGCGTTGTGGGTAGTTGTGGGTAGCAAAACTGTTGCATGGTTTTCAATATTCTTACATTAACATGAAAAATTTGAAAATGAAATAAGTTAGAAAAAATTTTAATTTTTTTTTAATTTATTTCATTTTAAGTTTTTCTAACTCAATGATAAATTGAAAGAAAAAATAAAACAAAAATCTTACTTAAATTTTTTTTTTTCGGAATTAGTTCTTTTTAAAATTTTGTTTAAAAAATAGAAAATTCAATATAATTTTAATATTTTACTTTTACATTTTACTAACAAAATTTATTAATTTTTATTTTGATTTTCAGGTTAATATTAGCAACACTTGGACTCTACCACATGATGGTTTCACAGTATTTTATCGTTTCTTTAGGGATCAAATATCGTGGTTTGAAGCAGATGCTGTTTGCCAGTTTCACCATGCAAATTTAGTAACAGGTGGAATTTTATTTTAGTATGCTAATTCTTGGAAAGAAAGGATATTCTATTTGGTCAAAACAATACTTCACAACGTTAAATTTTTTTACCATGTTTTTTTTTCAATATACGCTAACAAATTTCTAGTCTATTAAAAGTGTATAATCTGCATTGTATAACAGCAACACGTATTCAAAATTTGAAGGCTATCGTCCACACCTTTTTAATTATACAACAAAAAAGTTTGACAACAGCTCCAACTTTTAGACCAGAACACTCCCGTACCCAAAAACCGTTCGTTCATGTGAACACTAAGAAGTTTTTTCAATATTTTTGATGTCGAACCGAAGCTGTATGGCCGATTGACTTAGAATTTGGCACAAATGTTTCTCTTAGCTAACGAAATTTTTGAAAAAAGTTGATTGTAACATATTAACCCATTTTGATCCGGCGGGCTTCCGAAACTCAAATAGGAAGATAAGCTGCAGTAACTAAGCGATAGTAGATAAGCTGCATGTCCCATTTGGACACGACAGCCTCCTCCTTTTTTTTTAAATTTGTTTTTCTATACTCAAATAGTTTGAATAATTATATTATTTAGTATAAAATTTTGAGGAATTGCACGCTCCGAACAGCGCGGGGGAATCTACTAGTTTTCTCTTTTTTTCTAATGATAGATAATATCCGTCACAAAACATTAAAATTAATGCGTTACTTTTACATCATTTTTTTGGATAAAAAATATATATTAATTAATAATTTACTAAACTTTTATATATTTTGTAAGTTAGCTAATTCAGCTACAAAATATTTTTCACTCCGTCACGATGACATACAGATTGGATTCCGGATGAAGGGATAATTTTTTTTTCTGTATAAAATACAATTCCCTTCTGTCTTTTTCTCCACTCCACTATTTGATTAACCGAGTATACATTACAAAGTATACATTATTCGGAAATTACAAAAACAAATATAAAAAAATAACCTTATCATTCTATGTCGGGCCAATTATCCTATAAATGTTTGCTACATAATCCAAATACTACATATTCATATTTACCAAAAAAAATATAAAAATTAGACGGTAATAAGAATTTTACTTGTAAGAAAGAGACAAAATATTGTAAACAGAAGTGTGTAGCAAAAAACGTTGTCTACAAAAAAGAAGATTTTCCTCCTGTTTTTCTCAATTTTTACTTTTTAATAAATCTTATATCCATTTATGATATGTATGATAAATACATATTCATATTAAAATCTGATAACAGAAATTTAAATATAAATACGTAAAAACAATATATTATTTACTTACAATCTTGAACAATCTTGCAAATTAAACGTTTTAAATAATGTTTACCCATACTTTACAATTATTTATTACTTAAAAAATTTATCAAAAAACTTTATAATATTAAATATTAGATAAATGTACATCACTTTTCAACACCTCAATATAAAAATAAAAACATGTCAAATCAAAATTTTAAAAAATTATTTAAAAACGAGGAAGAGTGTAGTAGAGTAGACTGTGTCAACTCTGGGATACCCGTATGACCGTTATATAAACATTATATCATTATTATTTTAAATATTAATTACTTTTGGCAAAATTTCAAACATTCCAGCTTTATTAGGTAAAGTATAATGGTCATATAAAAAAAGGAGTTGTATGGCAGCTCCTCGATCCCTCTGCAGTAGACCAACCAAATTTTGCAGAAACTTTGGCCATTACACAAAACTATTTTTGGCAAAATTTCAGGCACCCAACTTCAATAGGTATAGAGTAATGCTCATATAAAATAAGAAGTTGTATGGCAGCTACTCGAACCCTTTGCAGTAGACCAACCAAATTTTGCAGAAACTTTGGCCATAAAACTAAACTACTTTTGCCAAAATTTCAGACACGTAGCTGTAATAGATACAGAGAAATACTCATATAAAAAAAGAAGTTATATGGCAGCTACCCGAACCCATGGACCAAAATAGCTGGATTTAAATAGCGATGACGGCTATTGCAAAAAAACGAATTTGCGAAAATTTCAAGATCCTAGCTCCTTTGGTTTTTGAATTATCGTGCGGATGGACAGACGGACGGACGGATATACATAGCTAAATCAATTTTTTTTCAATTCTGATCCGATCCATACACTTGAGTCTATATCTACCCCACCTCCTTCTCTGCGTCACAAACGTAATGGCAAATTTATTATACCCTTTCACTATATAGTCATACGGGTATAACGAGGAAGAGTGTAGTAGAGTAGACTGTGTCAACTCTGGGATACCCGTATGACCGTATCATATACATTATATCATCAAATCGATTTATTTTTCGATTCTGATCCGATCCATACACTTGAGTTTATATCAACCCCCCCTCCTTCTCTGCGTCTCAACGTAATGGCAAATTTATTATACCCTTTGACTATATCATAAGGGTATAACTAAGAAGATTATAGTTGCCCTTGTCGACTTCTAGATATCCGTGCATACCCACTATGATGTATAAAATAAAATAAACCATTATTTTACTTTTCAACACCTCAATATAAAATAAAAATATTTTTAAATCAAAATTTTAAAAAACTATTTAAAAACGAAGAAGATTATAGTTGCCCTTATCGACTTCTAGATACCCGTGCATACCCACTATAATGTATAAAATAAAACAAACCATTATTTATTTCCCTTATTATTACAAAATAAATTTAACTCATTATCCCATATTTTGTGCTTGATTCATTATATAACTTACTGTGTGCAATTTTCATCGTCTTAGTATAATTAGTTTTGGAGAAATTCATATTGGTGTAAAGTTGTATGGCAGCCCCCGAAAGCCGATCCGATTTTAACCAAAAACAATTGGGAACCTACAAATTGTCTAAAAATGACGTTGAGTGAATTTCAAAACTCTAGCCATTTAAGTTTTTGAGTTATCGTGCTAGACTTAGCTAGATCGATTTACTTTTCGATGTGTGTATTTTATTCTCATGGTAATTTCTACCCATTGTGGAAGTCATATAGTGTATACCTGCTCTAACCAATGGAATTTTTATGTGATTGTTTAAGTAAAAAATTACATTATAGTGCATCAAATTAGAGTTGAACTTCTTATTGTAATATATATTCTTTGATTTAAATTTTTTGTTATTGCTCTTATGAACTTGAACTCTTATTTGAAAAATAAATCTCTTTTTCATGCGAGACTTTAAAAAAATAAGCTTAAGTATGCTCGTTTGAGCAATAAAATCAAACATACCTATAAACAAAAGAATTTTTACGATTTTTAGAACGTAGATACCAAACCTTTTCCAATTGTAACTCAGGAAGTATAAGTTTTAATTCAGATTAGTCAATTGTAATTCAGATTTTTCAATTGTGTTTCAGAAAGTATTAATTGTAATTCAAATTAGTCAATTGTAATTTAGAAAGTATTAATTGTACGACTAATTCAGAAGGTATAAATTGTAATTCAGAAAGTATCAATTTTAATTCAAAAAGTATCAATTGTAATGCAGAAAGAATTAATTGTAATTCTAAACATTTCGACATTCGTCGAATTGCAGCAATTTCCAGAAGTTTTATTTATGGAACGTAGAAGATGTTAATTTACTTTATATTTAGAGAATGTTAGGTAAGAATCACTTGGTGGGTTTTTATGAGATGACAGTATGTGTGTGTTGGGGTGAGGAGGATATTTATTCTGCAATGAAAGATGGAATTGAAAATATTTAGTGACTTTATTTTCTCAATTATATAGATAACTATTGAATTTAACAATTCAATAGTTGAATTTAACACTTCTTTTATTTCGATTACTCTTACACATTTTATTTTCCTTTTTATTAATTACAATCACGAGGTAATCTCAGTTTATATTTAAATAGTATTTCTAAAGGTGTGCAAGCTATCAGGGATGAGTTTTCTCCCCTTTTTGTAAATAAAAATTTTCTAAAAAAGCTCATATAAATTGATATACCTTTGTCGCTTGAAAATGATTTTCGATATCAAACTTTTTTAAACGAGAATTTGATAATGATCTTGAAACGAATTTGTTAGTTTTATCTAAACCATTAACTTAAGACCGCTCCTATTCCCAAAGGGATGGCATCGGTTGACAATACAATAGTTTTTTTTGGATCGTGTAACTCCATTCACTTTGAATATTTTTTTACTTTTTTTTCAAGATTTGTCCATTTGAAAGAAGAATCTTTTCTCAATAACTTATATAAATCATGAGATACATACAAATGAGAATAACATGCTTGCAGTTCTGTAATATTTTTGGGCTACGGTGCTCTTTCAATTGTTTCAATTTTATCCTTAACCTATTTTGTTCGATAATATAACCTACATATTTAACACTCTTTACCATAAATTTACACTTCTTTAAATAAATAGGAACTCTGTGTTGATTTAACCTTTCTAAAACTTCAAATAAATTGTCTAAACATCCCTTATATGTTACACCCCCTATTGAAATATCATCCAGATACGCCACTGATTTAGTTCCAAGTAAAATTCTGTCGATAATGGATTGCAGAACTACTAATTAATCCAAAAACAAGTCTAGTGTACTTAAACAACCCTTTGTCAAGCTGGCGTACAAATCTTCTAATAATGCGAATTTTATTAAATTTATTTTAATTTATTATTAGAAATGGAACTGGATATTGATTAATGTTTATTAAAGGATTATAAAGGAATAACAAATGTGTACGCTTTTAAAAAAATTGGCCTGGTATTCAAACCGGCATTATTTAAATTAATGTCCGCCTTATTTAAATTAATATCTTTAAAAATGCAAAAAACAATGTGACGTATGAAATAACTGAAGCCAAACAAAATTATTTTAATGATAAATTACAATTAGCTGGTAGTGACCAAAGAAAAATTTGGAAAGTTCTAAATAATCTCATCTTAAAAAAATCAATTGAGTCGAGCAAGGTTATTAAAGAAATAAACGGTAATGGAATCAGAATATGTGATAGCTTTGAAATTGCAAATTTTATTGTTATTATATAATTTGTTTTTTTAGTATTCCAACATCGTCGCCAATGTTAAACCAATAGTAAACATGTGTCTTCATTGAGTTCAAAAATGAAACTGACTTTATTATATTCTTATATTCCCATGGTACTGTCATTTCTAGTAATCTAGAATTTAAATTTCATCAAAATAGCGTCATTAGTTTTTGAGTTATGGTGTTTGTAAGATATAAGTTTGTTAGCCCTTGAACTTTTCAAAGGTTCCAGAACACGAAACCATGGTACGAATTCGCTCATATGCAGTCCCCGTCATACTTTCAATACTAGTTAACCCTTGTACACAATTGGAACGTTCTATCTTCATTTTAAGTTACCATTTTTATTAATTTCGATGATAAGCCTTTAACCACCACTCCAATTGATCATAAATTAGAGTAAAACGGAGAAAATAGAAAAAAACAATTTGAAGCTTCTACATTTGTTTGAAGCTACTATCTTTATTATTTTCGAAGATATGCTTTAAGGTCTTCGAAACTATGTGGATGGTTTCCGACCCACTACTCCAATTGGTTCCCAATTTTTGACGACACTAAGGGAATAGAAAGGGACATGATACCAAATTTGGAGGTTCTATCTTCTTTGGATTCGGAATTATGCTCGTTCGGTCTAGATTCGATGAAAAAGTTCCAGGACCCGAACCAATGGTCGCATTTCGCCTATATACAGTCCGCGGCATTTTTTAATACTAGTTAACTTTTGCACACAATTGGAACGTTCTATCTTAATTTTAAGCTACTTTTTTTTATTAATTTCAATGATATACCATGATAGGTCTTCAGAACTGTGAGGATGGTCCCCGACCCACTACTACAATTGGTCCTAAATTTTAAGAACTCTAAGGACATGAAAGAGGCACACTAATACCAAATTAGAAGATTCTATCTTCATTGTATTCGGAATTATGCTTGTTTGGCCTAAATTCGATCAAAAAGTTAAATTGCTATTCTATTATATAACTAAAATTGTGTAATTTTCATCCTCCTAGTATAGTTTGTTTTGAAGAAATTTATATTGATGCATAGAATTATATGACAGCCCCCCGAAAATGAAGCCGTAACGTTTTGAAACTTCATACAGATTAATGATCTATTGTATAGTAAACCTTGACAAAATAAGCATCATATTCACCTAATGATCATCATGATAGATTATAATCAACATATTCATAATGCTTATATCTATCAATCTCAAAGTACAAAGCATACATAATATACACATGTACATACTATATGAATAAATAAAAATTATTAATTAAACCATTTATTGAAACAAAATTTTTGTGTTCTTTATACTCGTATGACTATTAGTCAAAAGGGTATACTAAATTTACGCCATTACGTTTGTGACGCAGAGAAGGATGGGGGTAGATAAAGACTTAAGTGTACGGATCGGATCAGAATCGAAAAATAAATCGATATAGCTATGTATGTCCGTCCGTCTGCCCGATAACTAAAAACGATAAAGGAGTTAGAGTTTTGAAATTTTCGCAAAATCGTTTTTTGCAATAGCCATCCCCGCCAGTCATTTTGTTCCACGGGTTCGGGAAAATACCGTACAACTTCTTCTTTTATATGAGCTCTGTACTTTTTTAAGCTGGGTGTTTGAAATTTTGCCAAAAGTAGTTTAGTTTTATGGCCAAAGTTTCTGCAAAATTTGGTTGGTCTATTGCAGTGGGTTCGAGTAGCTTCTACTTCTTATTTTATACATAAACTTTTATTTTATACTAGCTAATACCCGGTGCGCGTTGCTGCGCCTCTCCATGAACGTTTAATTGAAGCTGATATTACTGCAAAAAGTTAACCTAAAAATTGCACACGGTGTAAATTTTAAAATGTATGAAAGCAATTTTTTTAAAACGATTTTTCTAGGATTATTCTTGTAATTTTTGAAACTTTCTGTAATTCAAAGCCGTACAAACTATTTTCCAAATTTACTTCCAAAAGTTTTTTTTGATCACTCGTAGGACCGACATTTGTTACCAAACAGCAAGCCTGTTAACATACTCAACTCAATTTTCAAGTTGCTTCAAGCATATAAAAATTTGGAGTCAACTGGTCAAAACGTTTCTAATATAGAGTTAAGTAACGCAAAAATTTATAAAAAACCAATGTGCCGCAATGGGTTAACAGAACTACACTTTCTCTTTGGGCAAAGCAGTATTGCACAAAATTGGACGTAATTTGCATCCAAATCGAGCCGGCATTGGTTAACCAATTGCAAGTCTGTTAAAAGATTTAATTTAGTTCTCAAAACGGAACACATATACAAAATTTGAAAAAAATCGATTAACCGTTTCTAATTTAGAGTAAAGTAACCAAAAACTTTATAAAAAGCTGTTGGGCCGCAATGGGTTAATGGAACTAAACAAAATTTTTTTGAGGCTTTCTTTTTAGCCATAGCAGTACTTCGCAAATTTTGACTATATTAGCTTCCAAAATTTTTTTGACCAACCGTCGGGCCGACATGGGTTAACAAATTCCAAAACTGTTATTGGTGTTAACTCAATTCTCAAGGAGCATCACGTATACAAATTTTGAAGTCAATTGGTCAAACCGTTTTGAATTTAGAGTAAAGTATTGAAAAAACCTATAAAAAGCTTTTGGGCCGCAATGGGTTAATGGAACTCAACAAAATTTTTTTTGGGGCTTTCTTTTATGCCAAAGCAGAATTTCGTAAAATCGGACCAAATTTGGACCCAAAATTTTTTTTGACTACCCGTCGGCCCGACATGGGTTAACAAAATCTAAAACTGTTAATAGTGTCAACTCAATTCTCAAGGAGCATCACGTATACAAAATTTGAAGTCAATCGGTCAAACAGTTTTCATTTTAGAACAAAGAAGTTTATATACTTGCACCACAGCCCCAACTTGGCGGTCCGTTAGAGTAAAATTTTTGGGCCACGATTTCTTTCCGTACCCAAAAACCTCTATATACAAATTTTCATGAAAATCGGCTGGGCAGTTTAGGAGCCAACTCGTTACATACAAACAAACAAACAAACAAACAAACAAATAAACAAACTTTCACTTTTATATATATAGATGAGCATTACTCTTTACCTATTGAAGCTGGGTGTCTGAAATTTTGCCTAAAATTGTGTAGTGTAATGGCCAAAGTTACTGCAAAATTTGGTTGGTTTACTGCTGAGGGTTCAAGTAGCTGCCGTACAACTCCTTTTATATGATCATTACTGTACACCTAATGAATATGGGTGTCTGAAATTTTTCCCAAAACAGTTTAATGTAATGGCCAAAGTTACTGCAAAATTTGGTTGGTTTACTGCAGAGGGTTCGAATAGCTGGCATACAACTCCTTTTTTTATATGAGCATTACAATACACCTAATAAAGCTGTATGTTTAAAATTTTGCCAAAAGTGATTAACGGGATGATATAATGTTTATATTACGGTCATACGGGTATCCCTGAGTTGACAGCATTTAAATCAAATGAAATCGTAACTTGAAACATTTCTTATCTACAAAAAAAAAACGATAAGATTATACTTGTCCTTGTCAACCTTTAGATACCCGGCATACACCCATTATGTTGTTTCAATTACAATAAACTATTCCGTCAAGCCAGACGATGAGTAATGCGCAGTTGCATTCACGTAATTTTCCATTATGAATAACGTAAATGAATATTACTCAGTCCCACACGAGTGTAGTTTTAAATGTAGTTACTTATGAATGTATGTGTAAAATTTAGTTCATTCGAAGATAGTTATCGTCGGAGAATGTTTAGTCAGCTGATTTTTCAAAAGCGGAAAGTTTTTGTAATTTTTTATTCATATAAAAAAAAAGGTTTGTAGCTACCTAAATAAAAAAATGGATTTGTAGATAATATAAGAGATTTAATTTTTTATTTATTTTATTTTATTTTTATTTTATTTTATTTCATTAACCAAAACAAGGTTTTTACAAACAAAAAAAAAAGAAAATATCTTATACTATTATTCATAATTTAAAATTTTAAACAGAATTTACAAAAAAAAAAAGTATAAGAACAATTAACAAAAATTAAAATACTTAGGTCAAATTACAATACCAAGTTTTTTTTATTGTACAAAATATTAAAAATTTAAACAAAAAACAAAAAATGCTTACAGAACAAAAACAAAAAAGCAAAAGCACTGTATGAACGTAATTACTTATGATATAATATCATATAATATGTTAATATGTACTTGAACTTGAAATTATTATTAAGTTTACAAAATAGGTTCATTTAAAAATTTTTGCTTAAGTTTATATTTAAAAGTGTTTTTAGATATATCTGTTGAAAAAAGATAACTATGTTTATTAAATGTAGTGCAACATCTGTTTATAGGTTCATTATTTGCGTATTGAGTTCTATGAGTATTTACAATCAAAAATTTAGTGTTTCTTGTTTGTCTAACTTCGTTATTTATTCTGACTTTATACGTTAGAAACTGAATATCAATATTTTTATTTAAGATGTCGAAAGTGAAGCAGGATGAAAGAATTTCCCTGCGTGATGCAAGAGTTAACATTTTCAAGGTATTTAGTCTTGTAATGTAGCTTGGAAGAGTAGAGTACTCTGAAGGGTCATATTGGTTTCTTAGAGCAAATAAAAGAAACTGTTTTTGAACAGATTCAATTCTTTTAGAGTGTGTTTGAAATGCCGGATCCCAAACAATGTGACCATATTCTAAAGTAGATCGAACCAAAGAACAATAAAGTGCTTTTGTTACTGCTACGTCATTAAACTCTTTGGCCCTTCTTTTAATGAAACCTAACATTTTATTTGCCTTTGCAATCATGTGTTCGTAATGAAGATTAAAATTTAATTTATCATCCAAAAGAATCCCAAGATCGGTCATGCTATTCACCCTTTCGAGAGTTAAATTGTCTATTGAATAATTGAAAAGTATTGTATTTCTTTTACGTGTAAAGCTTATGACCTTGCATTTCTCAATATTTAGTTCTAATCTATTGGATATGCACCATTCATGTAAAGAATGCATGTTTTCTTGAAGTAATTGAACATCACAGTTATTCTTAATAACATGAAAAATAATTTTTCAGAAAGATTTGAAATAAATACACTGAATAGAAGTGGACCTAAATGGCTACCTTGAGGCACACCAGAAGTAACATAAATTGGGTTTGACAAATGGCCTTGGAATTTTATGTTCTGAGTTCTTCCAGTAAGATAAGAGCCAAGCCAAGCCAAGAAAGAACCAGATATGCCCAAAGTTTCAAGTTTCTTCAGCAAAATATTATGATCAACACGATCGAAAGCTTTGCTAAAGTCCGTATAAATTGCGTCAACTTGGTAACCCTTCTCCATTTCATTTAAGATTTCAGAAGTGTAAACTACAAGATTTGTAGTAGTAGAGCAACCTTTTCTGAAACCATGCTGTTGTTCATTTAGTTTCATATTAATAATAGGTGTGATTTTGCCCACCACAATTTTCTCAAACAATTTTGGGATAGTCGAAAGGATGGCTATTCCTCGATAGTTTTCAACAGAAGCTTTGTCTCCTTTTTTATGAATAGGGGTCAAAAAAGATGATTTCCAAGCAGATGGGAAGGTGCCTGACGAAAGTGATATATTAAATATAATGTGAAGTGGATATGTCAAATAACTAATGCAATTGTATAAAAAAGAAGGAGCAATTAAATCCGGGCCCACACCTTTTTTAAGATCGAGGTTATTAATGCTTCATAAATTTCATTTTCCGAAATATACAAATCTTTTATAGTTGAATTAGTATTACTAACCGAGTTTGAAATTGGGATATTGATGGATACGTCAAGCGGACGAAAAACTTTTTGAAAGCAATCTGCGAAGAAATTACAGATTACATTAGGATTTGAAGAGAAAACATTGTCTTTAGACATAGAGTTTGGATACCCACAAGTCTTTCGTTTTGTATTGACAAAGTCAAAAAATTTTTTTGGATCCGTAATTAATTTACTACCGATCTCGGATACATAATTGTCATATGCCAAATTTTATTTGCTTTTAAATTCTAAAGCGAGATCCTTATACATATTTAATAAATTAGTATCAGGCTCCTTTGTAAATTTAATTTTTTTATAAAGTTTGTTGCGCTGATTGCGCAAAGTCCTAAGTTCTCGGTTAAGCCACGGTTCTGTGGTCTTATCCTTTTTACGTATTTTAGGTAAAAAGACTATAGATGTAGACTATATGAAACAATTTCATATAGAAAATAGATACTGTTGAGTCAATGTTCTGTTGTCTTAACAGTTCGTCCCAATTAACAACCGATAAAGCATTATTAATGCTTTGATAATCGGCATTAGAAAATCAAATACAATATTATTATTGTAAGATTTAGCAAAAAGTGGCGTGATGGAAGAAAATTCAAAGATGACTGCGTTATGATGAAGTGAGTTGGAGAATAAATTAGCTGTATCATCAGCGAGTTTAACTTCCACTTTATCATATGCATCAGAAAATGCAAGATCTAACCACTTATTATTTTTGTTAGGAAATCTGATAATTTGCTGTAAGTCGTTACCATAAAACTCACTGATAATATCAAAATCAGTTTCGTCATTAAAATTAATTGGTAGTAGCAAGTTATCAGAATCGTCTACTATAAACGATAGTGAAGGACGATTGAAATCCCCAAAAATGAATATTGAATCATCCTCATTCAATTTTGATATAATACCATGATATATATCAAAGAAATCAGAATATGAGGAATTGTCAGTATTGGGCGGAAAGTAAACGATTCCAAGGTATAAAAATTTTTTACCTAAGTTCACTTTTATAAATTTATGATCGAATAAAATAGATGTCCTAGTATGTAATGGAGTACTAGACAACTCGTTATTAACTGCAAGAAGAACACCGCCTCCACGGGAACAGTTTGTAGAATTGTAATCCCTGTCTTTCCTGTAAATTGACCAATTATTGTCCAGTATTTCTTGATTTTTGAAGGAATCATTTAGCCAGGTTTCGGTAAAAGCTAACACGTTGAATTCACAGGACTTAGCATCAATATATAGTTTTTTTAGCTTATCTCTCATACCACTACAATTATGATAGAAGATTTTAAGTTTATTATTATCTTTATTTTTATGTACCTTAAAGCTAAATGATGTATGAACTGAAACTAGGTTAGTATTAATGCTAGTTTTTCCCACTAAGGGGACGAAAAAAGTCACTGCTACTTTTTCTAATTCTTTGTAAATAATCGATTCTTTTGCTTTTAAGGTGACTGCAATAGGCTTGTAGATCTTTTTCGATCGATTTAGAAGAGGCCCCGAAACCTTCATGATATTTAACAAATAATTTCATTAATTCCTTTGGGTTAGACGGTAAACCTTCTTGATCAATAAAAATTTTAATATTGAGTTTGGTTTTACCGTCAACACAAAGGTCATCATCTTCCTTATGCAAATAGGCTAAATAGAGTCTTACATTTTCGTAAATTTTTTGATCTCTAAAACGCGACAGAACATAAGTATGATCATCTTTCGCTAACGCGTTTTTCGTTAATCTAACTATAGGAGGCATTAAAGGATTAACGAAACTTGCATTGGAAGGAGTAGAAATAGATGCTATTGGCGTATTAATACATGAAGTTGTAATGCAGTTAAAATTTGAAATTTGTGTACATGGAGTACCGAGTATAATTGTTTCTCCCTGCTTAAAGTTAGGATATTTGTGTTTAGACGTTATTGGAGTTGTTGTGCTAATTAAATTTGAATTTGTGGTAATTAAATTTGAATTTGAATTTGAATTCGTAGAAGTGGTTGAATTGTACATTGTGTTAGTCATTATACTTGAATTTGTACTACTAACCGAAATTTCAAGTAAATTTAAATCTGGCTTATTTAGCGAATAAGTAACTAAGTTAGACGGAGGCAAATAGTTATGAAATTTAACTGGTGTTTGAGTTAATAAAATGGGTTGTGTATTGTATAAATTTAAACTATTGTTATTATTATTGTTATTATTATTATTGTTATTACTATTATTTTTATTATTATTATTGTTATTATTATTATCCTTATTATTATTATTTTTATTATTATTATTTTTGTGTAAAATAGGCTGTGTTTTGTGTTTGCTTGTAATATTTTTTTTATTATTTGTGGACTTAGTGTTATTGCGTGTATTTCTGTTCTTGTTTTTTTCTGTGATTGTTTTGCTATTAACATTATTGATATTAAGTTTAATTTTATTTTTATTTTTTACTGAATCTAATTTACTATTGTTTGACTGTTTACCTATATGTTTAAAGATGGATATTTTTGTCCCTTTGTTCCACAATTTAATATTATTTATTTCCTGGACTTTTGTTTCCGGTACGCTAACTTTGAAAGTATGATACTGCGGTTTATATTTCAGCCACTTAGGTGTGATTAATTTACAATGAACCTCTTCAAAATTCAACCTCTTTTTTATGTATCTGACTAGTTTCTCCTCTGTTGTATTAGTGCTAAGGTTGGAAATCCTTAAGTTAAATTTAGGTTTAATTGTAACTTCTGGTGGATCAACTGCTTCTATTTCGATTGAAATGTCGTCATATTTTTCTTTGGTTGATTCAATGTTAACCTTATCTACATCATTTATTTCATCAAATAGTGATTTAGCTGCATTGTTTGAGTATAGATCATTCTGATGCGAAGCACTGCAAATTTTAACACCATCCTGAATTGTCTCTATTTTGGCCTTAAGGATATCTAAATCGGCCAATACTACATCTCTAAAGCTCATTCAAATATCAGTTTTATTTATATTTTCTGAATTAGTGATGAAAAGTTGCTTTAAATTGTCCATCGCATACAAAAGCTTATTATTAATTGGATCTTGTGCTAATGAATTTTCAATAATGTTCTTAAACGTTGAAATTTCCGTTTTTAAATTATTTGTTTCAACTTTAATTAGCTCACTAACACTTCTTTTTTGATCATTTTTGAAATTATTAAGAGTGTTATTTAGTAGTTCGAAATTTCTTTCCATTTCCGTAAAGCTGGCTGTATTGTTCTTTACAACTTCCAATAATTTCACAACTGTTCCTTGAAAATTTTCTCTAACGGCATTAATATTTGACGATATTTCTTTAGAAAATTTTCTCAGATAAGTTTGTTGATCTAAACAATCTTCACAAACAAAATGCTGCGTCAAGAAGTTGTTATACCAATTTCTAGGAGCGTTTAAACAAACCCCATGAAATTTACGGCTACAGAACCCGTTACAAGTTACTGAATCTGCTTTCATTTCAGTAACTAAACAATTGTTTACACTGCATTTAAATTCCATTGTAATAATAAGCAATATAAATTATTTAAAATTGCAAAAAATAAGTTCACTTTAATGATTCACAATTTACATTGACTAAGTAGGTAATTTTATTTTACTTATCATATCTAGGTCAAATAAAAATGGATTATTATTTTAATTAACATCTGTGGGACTGAGCAAACATTCATAATTATACAATTTTAAAATTAGGTTGTAAATCTGTTCCTTAAACTAATTGTCTTTAATATCATTAATTGTTTTTTGTTATTATTTATATTAACTAAATTTTATATTTTATCAATCGAAATATTTTTATATATTTAATATAATACAAATATATTTGTTCATTTTTTTTTTTTTTAAGTATTTAGTTTGAAAAATAAAAAAATAACAAAAAGAAATAAAACCTAATATGGTAGTCTTATATTGATTTTTATCTATGTCCAATACCAGAAATATTTTATATTTTGTCCGGTCTCAAATTTTTTTTCATTCACAGTTTCATTTTCATGCACAGTTCAAATTTCAAATTTATTTCCCATATTAATAAAATTATATATAAGGTTAACTCCGCTTCTTTTCAAATCTCTAAAGTAATGTTTAGTCAGTTTTTGGAACCTAAATTTCGTTTGTTTATTTATAAAGTCTATATTCGATCTATTATTCAACACGCTTCTATGGTGTGACTTAATCCTACTTTAGTTTCGAGTATATAACAAAAAAAAAATAATTTCATAGAAGAATTTTTTTCTGTAGCCTCACTCGTTACGGAGTCCCACAAAGTTGGGAAAAACCCTATATTCAAATTGTTATAACAAGAGTTCTATTAGGTGTATTTTCAATCTGAACGGCAAAAGATAGCTGGTTTTATAAACTTTATAAATTTTTAAAAGAAAAATATTTAGGGTTGCCATACGGTACTAAAATTTACCATTATGCTATGATACATAATGCAAAGGGTTTTCATCAAATGGTTTGTAATTCTTTTAATGCATCTGGTAGCTAGATATCTATTTGTCCATTTTTTGGATGCTGTAGTCCTGCGTCGTTACTAGGTACTGCTTGATTTAATCTTATTTCAATATTTTCTAAGCGAGCTGTTAAATTTCTGATAAGCTCGAGTTCGGCATTATTTGCACCATTTAGTTGTCTACTCGATTTTCGTTATAATTTTAATTTTTTATGTTTCTTATTTTTATTTTTTTGTAATTAATCTTTTATGTATTTTTGACTTACGTTATAATTACAGTAGTTTGCATTTAATCGAAGGATTAACGTTTCCTTAGTAACTAAGAAGGTACAGTTTTTTTGAAATATAACGTATGATTCCTGTTTAGACCTGAGCTTTTATTCTCGCAAAGAACCGACTGAGGTACGATTATATTTACTTTGTATTCTGAATTGTGTTTCCACAGTTACAATAACTGAATACTAGTTGTTCTGGGAGTTTAATTATATTCTCACGGGGATAACTTTACTTTCCAGGGTGTTGACCACTGTGTTCTCACGGTTTCTCACGCTGCGTCTTTTTCATGATAAAAAAATATTGGTTGGCCACTATGTTCTCACGGGTATAGCTGCGTCAAATGTTTCTGGATCAATCCCTGTAGAATATCTTATATTTCCTAGTTTTTGTCCAGGGTCCTGTCCCGATCGCCTGTTCAGAATTTTAATACAAATTCTTTTAAAAAATTATTTGGGCTATTGTTCACTTTATTAATTACTTTTATATTGACAAATTTAAACTGTAAATTATTTTTATTATAAAATATGCTAAAAATATTGTAATTTGATATTTAAAGCAAAATTAATAAATGAAACGAAATTTCTAGATATTCTTAAACTTAAAATTTTGAGAAACATAAATTTGCTGATTAAGCGTCTGGATTTTCATATGTTATAATTCAGGCATGTACAGGTGTTTTAACTTATATCATTGATAAAGAATTATAATTCACAGATAAACATTTGCATGTTAAAAATTTTATTTGCATATTTTTTCAAATTCTTTCTAAACTTTTTACATATTGTAAATGTATTGTAACTATTGATACTTAATAAAAATATATTTTTTATTTCAATTTTATATCATTTATTATACCCTACACCTATAGAATAGGTAAAGGGGTATATTAACTTTGGTATGGTGTTTATAACCACCTAAAGGAAGCGAGCTAGATATAGAAAAGTATATATATTTGTGATCAGCGTGACCGCCTGAGTCGATATAGCCATGTCCGTCCGTCCGTCCGTCCGTAAGCACGATAACTCAAAAAATAATGGAGCTATCTTGATGAAATTTTAACTGTAGATTACTAGGATTGAAAGTACGGCGGGGATTGCATATGGGCGAAATCGGCCCATGGGTTCGGATTCTGGACCTTTTAATCGATCGAAGGGCTAACGAAAATAAATAAAAAATCACGATAACTCAACAACTAATGACGCTATCTTCATCAAATTTGTGCTGTAGGTTACTAGTAATGAAACTACTTCGGGGATTGCGTAAGGTCGGGATTGAACCATGGGTTCGGAACCTAGAACTTTTTGATCGAATTTAGGCCAAACGAGCATAATTCCGAAACCAATTAAGATAGAACCTCCAAATTTGGTATCAGGGTGTCCCTTCCTATTTCCTAAGTGTCTTGGGACTTTGGGTCCCATTGGATTACTGGGTCGGGGACCAGCCACACATTTCCGAAGACCTTAAAGCATATCTTTAAAATTAATAAAAATAACAACTTGAAAAAATGTAGAAGCTTCCAATTTGCCACAAGGGTGTTCTTTACTATCTCTTGCGTGTTCCCTTGATTTGGGATCAATTGGAGAGGTGGTTCAGTACCCCTCGCAGACCTCCCAAGTTTTAAAAGCTTATAATCGAAATTACTAAAAATAGTTACTTAAAATTAAGATAGACCGTTCAAATTGTGTATAAGGGTTAACTAGTACTATAAGTAAAGCGCGGGCTGTGTAAGGGCGAAATCAGCCCATGGGTTCGGATTCTGGACCTTTAAGTCGGTGTCAGGGATAACGAACATATATTAAAAATCACGATAACTCAACAACTAATGAGGCTATCTTCATGAAATTTGTGCTGTAGGTTATTGGTAATGAAACTACGGCGGTGATTACGTACGGTGAGGATTGGACAATGGGTTCGGAACTGTGAACTTTTTGATCGAATTTAGGCCAAACTAACGTAATTCCGAAACCAATGAAGATATAACCTCCAACCTTTGGTATCAGGGTGTCCATTCCTATTGCGTAAGTGTCATTGAAATTTGGGCCCCATTGGACTAGTGGGTCGGGGACCAGCCACTCAGTTCCGAGGACCTTAAAGCATATTTTCGAAATTAATAAAAATAGTAACTTGAAACAAATGTAGAAGCTTCAAATTTGGCCCAGGGTGTTCTTTACTATTTTTTCCGTGCCCCCCTAATTTGGGATCATTTAAACTTGTGGTTCAGGACCTCTCTTAGACCCCCCAAATGTGTAAAAGCTTATCATCGAAATTAATAAAACTAGTAAATTAAAATTAAGATAGAACGTTCCAATTGTATACAAGGGTTAACTAGTATTGAAAGTATGACGGGACTGCATATGGGCGAAATCGTACCATGGTTTCGGGTTCTGGAACCCTTGACAAGTTCAAGGACTAAAAAACATATATCTTAAAAACACCATAACTCAAAAAATAATGCCGGTATTTTGATGAAATTTAAACTCTAGGTTACTAGTAATGAAAGTACCATGGGAATTGGTTCTGGTCGAGTTTAATTTCAAAGCCAAAGAATATATTTCCTATGTCCTATGTGTCTCCGAAATCTAGACTTAATTGTAGTGGTTCAGCTATGTTCAAAGGTACTTGCTGCATTTATAAAATTTATTTGAATATTTAAATGAATTATATGAAAAAGTCTAAATTTGTAATTGTATTTTAGAAATACATTTATTGCATATTTTGCGTTTATAAGCTTTTCTATTAGGTATATAAACTAACCATTTAAAATAATTGCAATTTTGAAAAATTTGGATTATTAAATATATTATGCTTTGATTATTTTTTTATCACAAAATTTAATAATTAGAACTTTTTCATTCTGTAATTGAATTGGAATAAATATATTTTCATTTATTTCAAGTTTGTTTGTTTTTTAATATTTTTAAATAGATAAATTAGTAAGAATTTGCAATATTTTTTAATAGATAGTGTAATTAGAAAATGTTTTTAGTATTATAAAGTTAATTTGGTTAGCTATGTCTTACGATCAAATTAATTACAGATTTTATGGTGTTAAAATGACTTATGGATATGTCCTTAAATTTGAACCAAATAGGTGTAGGGTATTTCTAAGTCGGTTGCACCGACTGACTGTTTCTTTACTTGTTTTTATTTTTATTCTCTCAATTTATACCTCATTTATGAATACGATACCAAAAAAAAGAATACGATACATTCATGATTCATGAATACGATACCAAAAAAAAGAAAAAAATCATAAGAATAAAAAAAAAACAATTTTTTATACTTTTTTGTTATCAATGCCACAATAAATAAGATTTTGGTCACAGTATTTAAATTTTAATAGAAATTCTCAGTTAGAACAAAATTATAATTGATCTCAATCCAAAAAAAAAAAATCCTAAAAATTAAAAAATTAAGAAATAGAAATTTTAAAACATACATACATAAACATACATACATACATACTATACATAAACATTTTATAAAATTTCATACATTCTGATTCCATTCACAACTATGCATTTTGCAAGTTTTAGAAAAATGTATTTCTTTTAACAACAAGTGATGAAAAAAACCAAAGGTTTTTAAAAAAGCACATTTTCAAAATTATATTGTATTGCATACTGAGTTTAACTTTGGAAATATTTACTTGGAAATAGTTACTACTGACTTATAAACAGTAAATTTTTTATGCTGCTAAATGCTAACAGTAAATTTTTTATTTAAAAGTTGTTATAGCCCTTCAATGGGGAAGGTTGCCAAATTTCTCAAGTCTCTAACTTCAACTTCCCCCCCCCCCCCTCATCCTCCAGTTTTTTAGGTTCTAGGAATTAAATTGTGAATTACACAAAAATTTGGAATTTTACTTAGAATTTTATTATCTAAGCAAAAATGGGTAAAACTAAGAGACACTTTCTTCAATTTAAGGAACCCCTTTTAAATTTAAGAAAAACCTTTAACATATGTTAAAATATAATGTTGGACCTTTAAATTTAGTATATTAATAAAAAAAAAATTGGACAGGTATTCAAGTTACAGGTGCTTAAAAATAGCATAATTTCAATTTTCGGACCCTTATAGCTCCTAAACAGGGGGCTTGACAAAAAAATTTTGTTAACTGACTCGTACTAATTTCTGAGTATCTAACTCCTCCCAAAATTTCAAGACCCTAGCTTAAACCGTTCAGAAGATATGTGTGATCAAAAATTTTGCGAAAATTGAGTTTTGCGTAATGTTAAATTTTAGTACCGTACGGCAACCCTAAACATTTGCCTTGTAAAAATTTATAAAGTTTATGAAACCAGCTATCATTTGCCGTTTTCAGATTGAAAATATATGTTACAGAACTCTTGTTATAACAATCTAAATATAGGGCTTTTTCCAACTTTGGGGGGCTGTAGCCCCGTAACAACAGGTGGGGCTACAGAAAAAAATTCTTCTACGAAATTATTTTTTTTGTAAAAACTAACCATGGTTAAAATATCTTTTCTCTATTTCAAACGGTGTAAAAGTTTTTGTAAACATACGGACGGGCGGACGGACGGACAGAGTGAAGCTATATAGGCACATTTTTACAAAACTTTTTGAAAATGTGCTAAAAATGGAAAAATGAAAACAAAAGATTTCCCGTTACAACTGAAACCTCTTAAGAAATTGTAATAAAATATTTGGTCACCTTCAAATATTCATAAAGGTTATTTGCTATTCAGATCTATTAAGTTAGATTTTAAAATAATTATTTTAGAACAAAAACAAGGAAGAGTGTAGTAGAGTAAACTGTGTCAACTCTGGAATACCCGTATGACCGTGATATATACATTATATCATCCGGTTAATTACTTTTGGCGAATTATCTCGATAAACATAATATGAACTATTCTCCGAGACCCGATGGTATCCCGAAAAGCATTTTAAAAAAGAATAGCAAGAATAGAATAAGAATAGCAAATCCTTTTGGACTTTTGCAAAGTACTTAAAAGAAGACAATAGCGGGTCATTATTACAACCACCGTCCTTAAAAACACATACCTCAATTTCAAAACATCTACGCAACCTTTTCCATCTTTCCTTTCCTTCGGGTATTCATCCTACCCAATGCAAGGTTGCATATGTTTTTCAGATTCCTAAAAAAGGCGATGAAAGCGATCCCTCTTACTAACGACCTATTCCTATTACCTCGGTCCTTTCCAAAGTAATGGAAAAAGTTAAAAACTATAAGCTTTTGAAATATCTCAATCGTAAAGGTTTGCTTCATGATCGACAATACGGGTTCAGAGCCCGTCGTTCAACTGGTGATCTCATGACCTACCTGTGCGAAAAGCTTAATATCAGTCTTCACCATTCTGGCGAGTCTGATGTTGGAGCTCCAGATATTTCTAAAGCTTTCGATCGAGTTTGGCATGATGCTTTATTGGCTAAATGCAGAGCTTTAGGTCCAGGTAGGGTATTTGTTTAATGAATTGAAGATTTCCTTTCGAATCGTACGATTCGTGTTCTAGTCGATGAATATTCATCCAAAGATTATAAAATAAATGCTGGTGTCCCTCAGCGATCTGTTTTATATAACAGTCTTTTCCTAATATTTATAAATGACCTACTTTCAATAACCTCCAGTCCAATCCATAGCTTCTCAGATGACAGTACCCTTATTCCTTCCTATGAATTCCATAGCCACTGTAAAATTAATCATCAGATTAATACAACAGCAAAAAATATCACTATAAGCGAATTAAATAAAGATTTAGCTAAAATCCAAAGATGGGGTGAAATCAATAGAGTTAATTTCAATACCAAAAAAAACTCAATGCTGTCTAATCTCGCGAAACCACAACTATTCACAACCTTTTATTCAATATATAACATCTATAAAACTTATATCAGGCCAAAAATAGAGTATAATGCACACATTTGGACTGGTGCTCCCATTACGACGAAAAGTGCAAAATAGAGCTATTCGTCTTGTAATGATTCCAGTGTTAACTCAACGCTCACTCCACTTAGCCATCGTCGAACTGTTGGATCACTGACCTTGTTTTATAGATATCTTGTAGGGACTAACACCTACTCTAAATAAATCCAACAACTTATGCCTCCACTCAAGATTTTCCAACGGGAAACAAGGAGGGCAACAGATGCTCATCCCTAAACAGTCGAGCTTACTAGATGGCGTAACACGGCTTATGCAAATTCGTTTGTCATGGGCTCATCACGTTTATGGAATATTCCCCATCCCCGATATTCCAGAAATCCCAAATAACTTCCACCATAATCCCAATTCCTTCCATATCCCCATCCCTGTAGCCAAACTGTACATTTCACAGTTTCCCTCTTAAAGTTTGGCTCAAAAGGGTGTGGTTTTAGTGTGTTAAAATCGCACACTACCCAAAGAAACATCGCACAGTTTCAATGCGCGGCTTTTAAACTTTCCATTCCCTCGTAAAAAAAGAAAAAAAATAGATTAGAGAAGTGCAAGAGAGTTTGAACATTTTTTTTAAAATGCTTTTCGGGATACCATCGGGTCTCGGAGAATAGTTCATATTATGTTAATCAATTACTTGAGTACTTGCAATCTGTAAATCCAACGAAATTTGAGAATGATTATTTATGTGATTAAAATTGTTAATATCCGCACAAAAACTGATATTAGAATAAAGTATTGAAAAAAAAAGCACGGAAATACTCACTAATCTCAGCATTATCATATAGTACTGCAATTGTAATTCATAAAATTTAAATATTCATCACATTTCCGTTCCATATTAACAAACTTCCAAAATTCTTTTTACAGACATGTTACAAACGTGCAATTGATAAAGCTTTTCGGATAAATTTTTAAACTCATTAAATAGTACTAAGAAATTGTTGTTATCAGTAACATTTTAAGATTGAAAGTATTTACGCCAACTTTTTTGTTTTTTAATTCACGGGTGTACCATGCACGACAAGAATATCAAGTGTTAGGAATAAATTGTTTAAAACTACTAAAATGATTTCTTAAAACTTATTTATCTTATCCTAATTATAGTGGAAATTATCCTAATTATTAAATATGGAAAAGTCATAAGCATTTAGAAATTCGCTTATAAAGAAAAATTAAATCGGTACACGTTTTTACCTAAAGGATAAAGTGGTGCATTTACACAATAAGAGAAACTTAAAGAATAAAAAAGGTCTATACTTATACAAGGGTTTTCCAAAGGGAAAATCCATATTTAATAGGTTATTCCAATTCTAAAGTAAAGATTGGGTCAAGGTTACCTTGAAAATTAGGAGTATTAGAAATTTGTTAAAAGTTATCCATATTGGAATAATTAATAAATGAGCATTCTAATTCATTAGAAATGCGGTTAGAAATCATAAAGAATTCGTCGTCATGTTTAATCCATCTTAAATTTAAAATCATGAAACAGCATGAAACAGCATGATTTCATCTGTATCAAATAGTTTTTCATTTATACCATTAATAGCGTTATTATATTTGATATTATGAGGTATGTAGCAACAAACAATAAATACATTTTTATTACTGAATTTAACTTTGACACATATAATTTCAAGCTGATCACAGTCTGCAATAGAAACTGCTAACTCATAGTGATATATACATAAAGTTGGCAATTTTCTAATTTTAATTATTAATAATGCACATTAATATTAACATTTATAATTCTTACTTTTTAACTTTAAATCCTTACCCTTCATTCCATTCCTCTATTATTAAATTGCATGATGCCCACTTATTTTTTTAATTATTATTTAGCAGGAAATTGGAGTCTTTAGATTTTGTTGCAAATTTGAAACATCTGAATTTTTTCTTTTTACCGACCAAGTATTTAGGTTAAAAATTTTTATAATTAAATACAGTTATTGTTTTTAACGAAAGCTGATAACCATTCAGTATTTGCTGATTCAAGCCCCCTTTTACAAATACACATACTTGGAAAATTTTTACTATTTAATTTTTTTATCTTTTTCTCGTTCTTTATTATTATGTTCAACCTTTCCTCCACGTTTATTCCATTCATCAACTGACGAGTGGTACCAAACTTAAGAATTGGCCGCCTACAATCTTTGTCTTAATTTACATCACTGATGCATTCATTAATAACATTGGAGCTAATTTTCTTTAGCTTAACATCATTTAGGTTATGCATAATTTTTGTGTAGGAGGAGGATTACCTCAAATTTGTCTTAACGCTACAATTCTGTAGTGAATTTTTTATTGGATGTGAATTAATTGGTTCAAGTCGTGATTTGAAATCAATACGTCTACACTTGTCTTTGTTTTTTTTGACTTTGTCAAGGTTTTTATAAAAAATTTTCAATAATTTCATTATTGAAACTGCTGCTTGATGAATCATATATTTTTAATGTTTTCACAATTTTTATTTATTAAAGTGGAAATTAGTGATTTAATTTCAATTAAATTAAGTTGCATGCCATTCTTAAATTCATAACTAAGATCGTTAGTTTTATTGATTGGAACACCATTTGATGATTTACTGTAATCAATACGACGCGATGACATAATTCAAGCAAAACATTATTTGTGTTATTAATTACTTTAAATGCCTTTCTAAAACTTCCATTTGATCATCTTTAAGGACAACCAACCTTGACAGATTTTTGTAATTGATATTTGTTAAAAAATGGTGAATATTGAGGAAATCACATGTAAAATTATTACATGTAATCTTTTTTGCAAAAACCTTTACATTTTAAAACGTCAAGTTTATGATCGTTATTATTACACATAATATAAGAGCATTTAACCTCATTTGGCTGAATCATATTTTTTATATATACAGTGGATTCAGTCCCATTGGTAAGGAAAGCGCAGGTGTTTTTTTCTGATTGGTTTTTAGACCATTCGATTTAATTTATTAGGTACTTTATTAGGTTGTCTACACAATTTTAAAAAATTCAACCATTAACAACAAATAATTTATGCGTTGGATTGTACAAAATAAATTTATATAAAAATGTAGGTCCCTCGAATCGAATCTCTTTTCATGCTGCAGCTTTTCTAAACTCAATGATTTAGTGATTTTTTCTGCACAAAATGGCTGCAATAATTTGGAAAAATATATGAACACTAACTCTTTAAAAATACGTAAATGAATGTTTCAGTAAATATTGACTGATCAGCTGATCAAAAATGTATAAAATATACAATTTAGCAAATAAAGGGTTATGCAATTAAAAGTTTATATTTAGTTTCAGTAGTATAATCTCACTGCAATTTTGGTACTATTTTATCTTGAATTTTAACATTTACTTTTTATTTTAATATAATTAATAATTTTACCATTTATTTTAAATATACATTTTGTGCACTTTATACTATGTCTAAAAGAGCTCAGAGATATGTACAAATGAAAGTAAAAATAACATACAATCAAGAACTTTTAATTTTCTCAACTAAGTGGGATCATGTTTCCAACTATTATATCGTACTTATATGAAATTAATTTATTTTAACTTTAATTTTACTTTGTGTTTCAGTTACTAATAGCGTAGAATTCGATGCATCAAGAGAATTTCTTAGAGTTCTAGATGTTTCAGAACCGGTATGGATTGGTTTAATGAGGTCACAAAATTCCGATCGTTTTTTTTGGTCGTAAGTATATGTTATATAACAAATCATTTATTTTAAACTTTATTTTATATTTGGTACAATGACCATTTTAAATTCTTTTAGTTAAAAAATATTTTTGTTTTAAATAAAACAATTTTATTCTTTCAGTTTCAAAAATAAAAAAATTTCTTAGTTAAATTATTAACCACTTAATGGTGTAGGGGCTAGAACGTCGGACTGTTATTCAAAACGTCTCGGTTCGAACCCAGGACGCGTAAAATTATTCATTTTTTTTATTATCTTTATAACAAAACTCAAAACAGTTTTTATACCTTACACCTATGAAATAGGAAAGGGGTTCTTTCCTATTTCCATTCTTATTTAAAACTTATATATTTAAAAGGCTAGGAATTTTACCATATAACTTATTATGTATTATATTTTATAAATTAAAAACAAAATATTTTTTTAATAAACGATTAAATTTCTTTTTTTTAAATTTTTTTTATATAATCTATTTTATTGAATTATTATTACCATATTACCATAGATATTATATAATTAAGTAATCAGTCTTCATTCAGTCTTCAAAGTTCAATAACGTGTTTTATTTTACTTAGTTAAAAAAGTTTTAACAACAAAAATATTTTATTTTATATTAAATTCAATTTTTGTTAACGGTTGCAATTTTTTAATTTGTTTTAATTTAAAAAAAAAAAAAATAATAATAATAAATTTCACAATTTATCATACTTAAGATTTTATAATATTTACAAAGAAAAAAAAATTTTACAAAATTCTGCTGATAATTAATTTATTGACCTGCCCCAATTAATTTTTCAAAATTCAATAAAAAAAAACAATATACAATAAACCAAATCATGGAATTCAAATGCAATGCTAAAATTTGTTTAATCAATGACGCAAAAACTGAAACTGTTACCTGTAAAGGTGCTTGTCATTTAAAATTTCATGGCACATGTATAAATGCACCCAGAAATTGGTATAGCACATTTCTTGCTAAATATTTTGTTTGCGAGAATTGTTTGATACAAAATAACAGTTTTCAACAATTTTATAGTAAAATCTTTGATGTAATCAACGAAATTAAAAATGATCATCAAGGAACGGTAGCAAAACTAACTACCGTTATTAAGAACAATGCTGCTAATTTCCAGGAAATGAAAAAAAATTTTGAGTCATTAAACAATAATTTTAGCATTTTCCCCGGTGATATAAAAAAATATTTAAACGTACAATTAATGGAGTTAAAAAGTGAAATATTATCACTTAAGGGTATTGTTGAGCCGCTATCTGCACAAAAAAATTTCAAACAAGAGTTTAAGAATTTGGTAGATAGTTTGAATGAGCAGTACTGATCTCTAAAACAAAGTATTGCAGTTCATGATATATCAATGAGTTTTAGGGATGTCATCTTAGCCGATTTAGATTTAGTGAAAACTAAACTTGAAATAATTCAGGACAACTTTAGAACTGACAATCTAACCGTGGTTCCTGAAGCGGCTAATAGTGTATCATTATTGGAAGAATTAAGGATAGCTGACTGCTTAGATGATACACTTGCAAAAAACAATACTCAGATATCAGACCCCATTATGGTTCCATCGTTAATACCCATCGTTGAAAAAAATGATCAAGCACCAGATGTAGTTCTTCAGCCGAATTTTAATTTGAGAATTTCAAATTTGAGCACTAATACTACAGAACAGCGTTTGGTTGATTTTATAAAGACAACATTCAATTGTAAAGATATTAGCTGTAAATCAATTACTCCACGAGGGTTAAAATTTCAGCCGAAATATTTTACGTATAAAATCAGCGTTCCATCATCAACGGTGAAGGCTATCAAAAAATCTAAGGCATGGAAACCAGGTACGATAGTGACGGATTTTAAGGATTCAAGAAAGAAAATTGTAAGTAAAAATATACAAGTAGAACAAAGTAATTTAAATCTAAAAAATAAAAATAAAAAAAAAATGAAAAAAATAAAAATAAAAACAAAAATTTAAATTCTAAAAATGTAATAACAAACCAAAATAAAAATAAAAAAAAAATAGTAAATAGAAATAATAAATTAAATAAAAATAAAAATACTAAAATTAGTCCTAATAAGAAACAGGTTAGTTTTAATAGCCACAATGAAACAAACACTCATACAGAATTATTTACAACTTCACAACAAAACAACATTAATTTGAATACTTCTATTCTATCTGATAACAATTTTACTTTCCGCACCTCACCACACTATGAAAAACACCGTTTACTACCTTCTTTCAACAAATCCACATTTTTTAGTACTAAGTTAATGTTACCGATTAACAATAATATTAATAATGTTGTTAATGATAGTGTTGATACTATTAGTATAAATAATGATAATAGTATTATAAGTACTGATAATAGCAATACAGACAATAGTAATAATAATACTAGCTCTTTAAATACTTTAACTTATTCGACTTCGAATAATAATAGTTCTTTAACTTCAGTAACTTATTCAACTTCTTCTATTGATAAAAATAAAAATAAGTACTCTAATTTTGTACATGGTGGTATCCACAATAGTAAAATTGACAATGGTAATAATATTACCAGCTATGCAAATGTAGCCATTAATTCGGTTTCACCTACAGATGTACTTGAAAAAAGTCATTCTAATACTGTAAATGGTGGTACAATAAAAAAAATCGTTTGTTAAACCTCTTATGCCACCCATTACTAGAATGACTCATGAATCACTACTCGGAGAGGGCGCGTATGCTCTTTCAAGATTTAGGGAGGAACGAGTTTATAATAACGTTAGGTTATTTTTAGCTTACCTTCACAATGATTCGTATAATCGTGTCCTAGAAGGTAAAACTCGTACTAACCTTAAAGTTTTAATTAATAATGAAGGACTCCCAACTAAATATGAAGACCTATATAAGTTATATATTAAATTTCACAATTCTATAGATGTTTCGGAAAAAGATGTAAAAGAAGATCTTAAATCTTATCGAAGTCACTGTGAGAGTAATTATTATAAACATTTAAACTCAGCTCGTGAAAGTTATAATAAGTTTTTTCTCCCCAGTGCCTCGAAATAATCTTCTCAAGGTATCTATCAACCGTAACTTAAATAAAGATAATATGTCTTTTTATTATCAAAATGTTAGAGGCTTGAGAACAAAGACTAGGGATGTTTTTCTAAATTCATCTATTTTAAATTTTGACGTATTTGCATTAACTGAAACGTGGTTAAATCCAACCATATTGGACTTAGAACTTTTTGATAACTGTTATACAGTTTTTAGGAAGGATAGATATTCTGATCCATCCGATTACCCAAATGGTGTAATTCCTAAAGGGGGTGGAGTTTTAATAGCGGTAAAAAATAACTTTAATGCAAATCAAGTCAATGTCCCTGGATTAGAAGACCTTGAAGTTATTATTGTGAAAATTGAACTTCCTTCTAAAAATTTATACCTTGTTAACTGCTATATTCCTCCTTCGTCTGATTCTGATATTTATACTTCTGTAGGTAAAACGATAGATTTTATTTGCAATGACTTTAGCCCTAAAGATGATTTGATTTTATGTGGTGATTTTAATCTACCCAATCTTAAATGGGTAAAGCTTATCAATATTTTATGATTCCGAAACATATTAGGACCGTATGTGAATATGTATTTATTGATAAATTAAATACTAATTATTTGCAACAAGTCTCAGAAATTTGTAACTTTCAGGGTAAACAACTTGATTTAGTGTTCACTTCTGAATGGAACAATTTAATTTTCTGCGAAAATACCTTCCCTTTAATAGGTATTGATAAGTTTCATCCACCATTAAGTTTTACTCTTTGTGTTAATTCACCAATAAATTCTGATTATTCTAATTCTTATAGTTTTAATTTTAACAAAGCTAATTTTGCTGCTTTAAATGAATTCATTAGTTCCTTTGATTTTTATTCTGTATTTAATAATACAGATGTTAATATAATGACAAAAAGGTTTTATGAAGTTATTTTTGAAGGCTTTCGGCAATTTGTACCAAAATCTATGAACCGAAACCCTTTATTAAGTCCGCCATGGTTCAATTCGGATTTGAGAAAACTCAGAAATAAAAAGAATAAAGCTTGGCGTTGTTATCTTAAATCGAAGAATTCGCATGACTATAATAGATTTAAAATTCTTTTTGATGAATTTAAATTATTGTCTGAATTACTCTATAATGATTTTATTTCTAGTACATCTTCAAAATTAATATCAAATCCAAAATGCTTCTGGAAATTTGTTAATTCCAAGAGGAAAAGTGACGAGTTTCCCTCCCATATGAAGTATAATGGTGTTTCAAGTAATGATTCTAAAATAATATCTAATTTCTTTCGTGAATATTTTTGTTCTTCTTATAGTAATTCTATTTTTACACCAAATTATAATGATTTCTCTCATTTGGATACTTTTCCGAAAACTACTTGGTCCAATATAAATATTAATGAAGGTGTAATTAAAATGTATTTAGATAAACTTGGGAATAATACTCTTCCTGGACCTGATGGTATTCCGGAAGTTATACTCAAAAAGTGCTCAAGTGCTTTAGCTATTCCCCTTTCAATACTATTTAACTCTTCTTTAAATTCAGGAGTTATCCCGTCTATCTGGAAACACTCATATGTTAGACCTATTCATAAGAAAAATGCCAAAAATGAAATTATTAATTATCGACCAATTGCGAAACTTTCTTCACTTCCAAAACTTTTCGAATTAATAATGTATGATTCTATTCATAGTCACTGTAAATCTTTTTTAGTTCATAATCAATATGGATATATGGATAAAAAATCAACAGTTACTAATCTTGTTGAGTCACTTTCAACTTTTACAAAAAATATGGAAGAAGGTTTTCAAACCGATGTTATCTTTACAGATTATTGTAAAGCATTTGATGTTTTACCACATTCTATAATACTGATAAAGCTAAGAAAACTTGGTTTCCCAGATATTTTTGTGAAATGGGTTGACTTATATTTATCTGATAGGACAGTGTTTTATTTAGAAACATTACTTCTAAACCTTTTAACGCCAATTCCGGGGTTCCACAAGGCAGTCACTTAGGTCCTCTTTTTTTTATAATCTCGGTAAATGATGTTTCTTCAGTTATTGTTAATAGTGAGCTTCAAATATATGCGGATGACATGAAAATTTTTAAGAAAATTGAGTCACTAAATGATGCTTTACTCTTACAAAATGATTTAGATAATTTTTTTATTTGGTGTAAAAACAATAATCTTCTTCTAAATGTAAATAAATGTGCACTTATGTGTTTCACACGTCGTCTTAATCCGATTTGTTTTAATTACTGCTTGAACGGAATTAGTATTCCTAAAACGAATTCTATTAAAGACCTAGGCGTTTACTTCGATGATAAGCTTAACTTTAAACTTCATTTCTGCTATATTATAAATAAAGCTAATTCTATGCTTGGTTTTATAAAACGTTGGTCTAAAGAATTTAATGATCCTTATGTTCTTAAATCTTTATATTCTTGTCTTGTTAAACCTAATTTAGAATATGCTAGCCAAGTTTGGTCACCATTTTACGAGGTACATATTAATAGGATAGAGGCGGTGCAAAGAAATTTTTTAAGATTTACTTTGAGAAATCTTCAATGGTCAAACCCGCTGATCCTACCTCCTTATGAAAATAGATTGAATTTAATTCACTTGAAAACTTTAAAATTAAGACGAGAAGTTGCTGATGTTATTTTTATTACTGAAGTTATAAAAGGTAACATTTCTTCTCCTCAAACCCTTAATAACATTAAAATTAATTCAAATAATCGTTTACGTAATACTAATTTATTTACGTTGAGTTTTCATAGAACAAATTATGGCAATTATGAACCAATTCATAGGATGTTGATAATGGGTAATAAACACAAGAACAACATCGATTTCACACTTTCAAAACAAACACAAAAACTTAAATTGTATAAATAGAAATATAAATTCTTTTTTTTTTATATATAGGTATTTAGTTGTTTTTATTGTTCACTTAAATTTTAATTTAAGAAATATGAAATTGTAACTAAATTCATAAGCTATTTTTTTTATATGTTGTATAATACTAATTGTTAAAATTTTTGTAAAGTTTTGAGTTAAACTAATAAATAAATAAATAAATACTTGTGGAATATATTATAAAGGTTCTTGCTGCATGTGTATAAATTTTTTTTTTATATTTAAATGAATTATATGAAAAGTTCTAAATTTGTCATTTTATTTTAGAAATACATTTATTGCACATTTATAACACAATTTATTGCACATCTAATAGGTACATATACTAAGAATTTAAATTAATTTCAATTTTGAAAATTAATCACGGAATTTTAAACTAAATCACAAAATCATTGAACAGTAAATGCAGTACAGCTAATCCTTAAGAGATGGAATTGCTGCATGTGTGTAAAATTTTATTATATTAGATAAAAAGTTTTAAATATGTAATTTTGCAATTACATTTTATGAAAATATTTATTTCAAGTTTTTTAATATTTTTACACAGATAAATTCGTAAGAATTTTTAATATTGAATTTTTTAATATGAATATATTAGAAAATGATTTTAGTATTATAAAGTTAATTTGATTAGCTATATCTTACGATCAAACTACAAAAAGCTTTTATGGTTTTAAATTGACTTATAGGCTTCTCATTAAATTTTAACCAAATAGGTGTAGGGTATTTCTAAGTTGGTTGCACCGACTGACTGTTTCAAAAAAAAAATCAAGATTCTATCGTTTGTTTATACCTAAAAATAAATGTCTAATCTTACATATACAGATAAAATGGCCCGCGATTTTTTTTTTAAGAAAAAATTTGCCTATGTCTACAATTGTTGCCCACCCGTGTTCTAGACCATATAATTGGTACCTACGAAAATCCAGAATATTGTAAGCAATGTGTTTATTTTTTAAATTTCATTAATACAAAATGTACTTACATACATTTATAATATATATTTCTATACCCGTGCATACATATATGAATCGGGTATATTAAAATTGGTCCTCCATTTGTAACGCATTGATCTAGATGAGCTAGATATATTGTCAAGGGTACCTATCGAAAAATGAAATACGTCCGTCGGTCTGTGTGTCAGCAAGATAAAATGTAAAAATTGTAAATTTTACAACACACGGCAGACTTGAACATCTTGGGGATTGAGGTAAATCAAAAATTGACGTAGTCAAATTAAATTTTCTAGTAGCTAAGGACGCTGCTAAATGTTTGGGTTTTCTGTATCGCCGCAAAACTTACTTTCCTCCTCTGATCTCTTTAACCACTATAATACTTATATTTGGCATAATTTTTGCTGAAGATCATACGTATGTATCCGCAGTTGTGTATCTTTGATATTATTTTTTTTTATGTTTTTTGCGTTTTATTAAAGTAAAGTACTCAGCCCAAGAAATATGCTTAACAAATATTTAGTTAGATAAATTCTCCAAGAATTTTTAGAGTAGAAGGAAATGTTTGATAGATCAACAAATTGTCAGTTGTCACAAAATTTAATTAATAAAAAATTAGAAAAACAAATATCAAAAAATAATAAGAATAAATATAAAATAGCTATGATTACAGTATAATATTTAATTATACTATAATCATATCTATAGCAATATATACATATTATATATCAACATAAAATTCAGATAAAAAAGAAAAAGGAGCAGAACATAACCTCGTATAAATTTCGCAAAAAAAATTATTTTTATTAATACGTATTTGTAATAAAAGAAAAGATAAAACAAAATTATGTGAACGATTTTCCCTGAAAAAAAAAACAATATTTTAACTATAATAATTTAAAAACAATTTATAGCAATTTTAACAGTTCTGATATCATTGTGGGGCGGGAGCGTGCAATTCGTCAAAACTTTAATTTATATTTAATTCTATGTATAATATAAAAAGAAAGTGTGTTTGTAGCATATAGGCTCCAAAATTTTCCAATTATGTTGAAAATTTGTATATGTACGGGGAATTTTCTGTGCTAAAAATTGGAGCTGTGTTTAAACATCTGTGTTTTAAATTTATTAATATTTTGAGTTAATTTTGTTATTTAGCTGATTAAATTAAATTCATTTAATTACAATATTATTTATTTAAATTAATTAAAGCACAAACTAATTTTTTTGTCTTTACTTATTGTTGTTCGTCTATCAATTGAATACATATATTTTAATTTTATTATCGTTAGTTTAAATGTTTATTAAGAACTAAACTATAATTGTATTGATTGTATAATATGACAATATAATTGTATTTATTGTATTGACAATGACATTTATCAATTCAAATATTACAGTGTGAATTGAAGTTCTTGTGGCAAATGAATATTTTCTACACTCCCCCTCAATTCACACTAGCAAACTTAAAATTTCTCCTTTTTTTTAAAACATTGTAAAATGTAAACAGCTATGTGAATTGCTTCAGCCAAAGATTTTGGAAGTGCAGCTTGTAGCAACATGCGTCGTGCCATTTCCATCAATGTCCCGTTGGCTCCTTCACCTACCCCTTTGGTAGCGGCGTGTATGGCAATGAAAACTGCCTTGTTATTCCATTTTTTTTTAAATTTTCATTTAATTCTTTTGATATGTATACACGAGCATTATCAGTACTCAAACATTTTAATTTCTTTCCTGTTTGGCGTTCAACATATACGTGATACCTTTTAAATGCGTCAAGCACATCACTTCAATTTTTTATGATCGATAAGAGATTCAACTGTTATGTATCGAGATTTGCCATCAAAAAATGTTACGATATATTCAGCACCACTCAACGACTTGACACTAAATGGTCCAAAGGTGTCTGACTGTATCATTTCTAAAACATCATTTTGTTTGGTTTCCGAAGTATAACAGGGTTTCTAATGTATTTTACTTTTTTCACAAATTACGCACTTTATATTTTCTGTTTTAAAATTAGACGATACTCCTTTTAATAATTTTTCTTTGTTTAATTTATTCATGTCCAAAAAATTTAAATACCCGAGCCGTTGATGCCACTTTACAAATTCATCTCTGTGATGAAGTTTTGTTAAGAATGAAAATCCACTTTTCGTTACAATGGTTTCCTTCTTTAAGCGTTTACATGACACATTCTTTATTTTTGTCAAAAATTGCAGCACCTTTATTATCAAATATTATTCTACGATCATCGGCTTCAGTAGCTTTTAAAACAGAAATTAAGTTATGTTTCAAATCTGGCACATACAGTGCATCCGTAATATTATTTAATATAGCAGGTAATTTTATTTTTTATTTTTATATTACCACGTGATTGTAGCACGTGTTGCCCTGCAGTCTGTATAGTTGAATTCGACTCTGAACTCCATTCAAAAAAATTTTTTTTTGTTATTACACATGTGCTCTGTGACACCGCAATGTCAGAACCATTTATTCTTATCGTTCTTGTAATTACTGTTATCATTTGTACACAAAACTGCTTCCATGACAGTATTTTTTTCATTAATTTGTGGTCTCTTTTTCCACAACTAAAACCATTGCCATTAAATTTATTTAAACTAAAAATTGGATTTAAAATTATCATTATTATTTTTTTCGGATAAAAAAGCATTTTGCTCGTCATTTGATTTTTCTCCTTTTATTAATTCTTCTATTTTCATTACTTTCTCGGCTGGTCTTTTCGATGTGTATAATTTTTTGCAAAATGTTCCATGCTTCATGTGAACTTTTGCCTTTCTGGAAGTGACAAAATTAACTTTCTTTTACCAACAATAAGAACAAGGCTACACGATTAAAATAATGAATGCATAGTAACATATTAATATGATATGATTTTTATATTAAAACCATGTATATTAGTAACGTATTGATTTAATATTCTATAATTTAAATCAAGTTAATATAAATGTAATATTAAATCTATATATTTGTAGTTATTAATGTATAAATTGTCGTTATGAATTTAATAATTTAATTTCATATTAATTTTAATATGTGTTGCATATTATTTCGATAAAAAAAACCTATTAATTATTACTATTATTATTATTATTATTATTATTATTAATATATTTGTGTAGAATGAGGTGTAACAAACGCATTCAATTAAATGTGTTTTGTTGGATGTGTTCAATTATAAAAAAATAAAATATTAATGTTTTGTTAAATTTAAATGTGTTTTATTTTAGAAAATAAAATATCATAAATATCATAAGCAGGCCAAAAAATATTTTATTTATTTTTAATAAAAAAAAAAAAACAAAAATAAAAATAAATAAAATTTTTTTATGAATTTAAATCATTTTAAATGCATGAATTTGTTCATTTACGTTTTTAAAACTCACAGAATATTTTCTGGAAATTTTATATAAATAGTAAAACATTTTGTTAATAAAAATTAAGTAACTATGCTTAGCAAGAAAATTGTGTAGTAAGTTTAAATTATTTTCAGTGAAAATCTGAAATAACCAATGTACGCTTTGTTGCATTGCTTGTATTGAAAAGCAAATAAACCAAGCAATGCAATCAAAGTACTTTCAAAGTTCCCTCAAAGTTCCATCATCTCTCTCTCATCCCTGCATCTTTCCCTCATAATTCCTTTTAATTAATTTTTCTATTTAAAAAAAGCTAAAAATGGAAAAAAATGGTGTAGAGGTTGGCAAAGTGGCTTCGGGTGTACAATACTTGAGCTCGATGCACCAAGCACAGCACTCAGCACCATAGAAGCCAAACAAATAACTTAATTCGGTATATTAAAAAAAATTCCAAATAAAGTTTATAATTCAAAATTTATAAATAAAGCAAAACTCAATTCAAAAAACAACATTTAATACAATTTTACGTACATATAAATATGTAAATTTTAGAATGTTGGGTAGGTACATTGTAGAATGTTAACAACAAACAAATATTTCGATTTGAATCTAAAAAATGGTTGTGAAAACTAAGTATAGCATTATTTTTAAAAAAAATGTATACAAAATATTTATAGATGGTTGCGATTTCATTTAAGAATGTGGTATTGATATAAAATAAATGTATGTATATGTATATATGTAATTAGAAATAGTTCTTAATTAGAAAAAGTTCTTCTGACCTACTGTCATTCTGTGACGGGCCAACAGCTAAAATAATTTAATATAAAATAAATAAATTATTTATTAAAATTTATACGGAAATCTTATAAAAATAATAACAAATTACAAATGTATTATTTTTTGTATTAAATAATTTCTACTTTTGTTGTATTCATTAACAGTTCCCTGTAAAAAATTTATTTTTGTGTATAATAACCTATGCTGAAAGCTAAAAAGAATATTGTTTTTTAATAACAAATAAAAACAACAAAATTAATTCATTATTAAACGTTTTTATTATAAATATATTGGTGTAAAACTAATTTTTTTTATTTACCATATTTATTTACATATCTCATAATGTAACAATTATAAAACTATTTATGAATTTTATTTTATAATAAAAACTAAAAATATTCAACGGCAATAAATGTCCATCTGTTATTAAAAAATATTGATTTATTGAAGATTTTCAATGTCCTAAAGCTACAATAATGGCGCCTTCCAGTGGAACCTTCTTGGATTTTCTCATTTGTAGCTCCACTCTGAAACAAATGTTTTAAAGAAAAATTAAATTTGCAATTATAAAATATGTTTTCGGACTTCATCCGTTTTTGGCAAATAGTTGATGTTGTTTTCAATTTTTCTTTTACTAGCTCGATTTCAATCGATTTTGAAACACAAAAATTTACAAACCCCAATCACAACCACCTTACTTGAATTTTCAAATACGTTTAACTTTATGGTGTTAGTTTAACTTAAATTTAACGCACAACATCACGTATGTAGAAGAGAATGTTATTTTAAATTAATTAGTTTTTTTTATAAACTTAATTTTAATATTTTTATAAAGTTAACTTATAAAATTTATACCGAACAAGTTTAAATTCTATAAGTTTTATATATTATTATAATATGTGAAATTTATAAGAGGAATTTATAAATTTGGCTTTTTAGAATTAATCTATTTGAAATATAAATGTGATAATATTTATTAATTTTATATAGATTTGCTTATCACCTAACAATGAATACGAATTTCATATTACATTTATAAGAATAATCAGATAAAGATGATGGTCAGTTAAGTTTTCTTTGTAAATAATAATATCATCCAAATATACCAAACACACTTTATATCTTGTAAAACAGTGAGTACCAAATAGCATTCGATTGATAGCATTCACCACAATTAGTTTTCGTTCTAGAATATGTTTTGAAATTAAAGCTTTGCTGTCTAAAGAAGCGGGTCCATATTTTATAATCTTTTCAGATCTAGCTGGTATAAAAATTGATTTTTTTTTGTTTTGATAATAATTTGAATTATTTTTTTATTGAAATTAAATTGGATTTAACTTTTACCATAATCTATAATAGCACTGACTGCGCTTAAAAAATATTCTCAAATTATACCACCTTGAGGATTAGGAAAATTTGAGTCTACTATATGAAATTTTATAGGATAGTATGAATTTGTAGTATTAGGTATATTTCTATTTAAAATCCTTGTTCCTAAAGTTTTAATAAATTCCAATATTAAAAAGCTGATCTCCAGGTACTAACCTTCCAATTTGGTAGAAAGGTTTATAAAAAAACTAGATGTAAAAATCTTTATTTAATATAGAAAAGTACGCTTCATAAATAAAAAAAAAATTTGCATCAAATAAAACGAGGAAGAGTCCGGTAGAGTAGACTGTGTCGACTCTGGGATACCCGCATGACCGTAACATATACATTATATCATGCGGTTATTTACTTTTGGCAAAATTTAAAATATTCAGCTTTATTAGGTGTAGAGTTATAGCTTATATAAAATAAGGAGTTGTATAGCAGCTGCTCGAACCCTCTGCATTAGACCAACCAAATTTTGCGGTAACTTTGGCCATTACACTAAACTATTTTTGGGAAAATTTCAGACACCCTCCTTCATTTGCTGTAGTGTAATCCTCATATAAAAGAAGGAGTTGTATGGTAGCTACTCGAACCCTCAGCAATAGACCACCCAAACTTTGCAGTAACTTTGGCCATTACACTAAACTATTTTTTGCAAAATTTCAGACACCCAGCTTCATCAGGTGTAGTGTAAAGCTCATATAAAAGAAGGAGTTGTATGGCAGCTACTCGAACCCTCTGTAGTAGACCACCCAAATTTTGCAGAAACTTTGGCCATAAAGTTAAACTACTTTTGGCAAAATTTCAGACACGCAGCTGCAACAGGTACAGAGAAATACTCATATATAAAAAGAAGTTGTATGGCAGCTACCCGAACCCATGGACCAAAATGGCTGGATTTAAATAGCGATTCCGGTTTTTGTATAAAAACGAATTTGTGAAAATTTCATAATCCTAGCTCCTTTATTTTTTGCGTTATCGTGATGACGGACGGTAAATCGATTTATTTTTCAATTGTGATCCGATCCATACACTTGAGTCTATATCTACCCCCCTCCTTCTCTGCGTCGCAAACGTAATGAAATCAATTACATTATTTTTAGCACATTTTCAAAAATTTTTGTAAAAATGTGCCTATATAGTTGCACTCTGTCCGTCCGTCTGTCCGTCCGTATGTTTACAAAAACTTTTACATCGTTTGAAATATAGAAAAGAAATTTTAACCACGAGTAGGTGTAACAAAAAAAATAATTTTGTACAAGAATTTTTTTCTGTAGCCCCACCTGTTAGGGAGCTGCAGCCCCCAAAGTTGGGAAAATCCCTATATTCAAATTGTTATAACAAGAGTTCTATTAGGTGTATTTTCAATCTGAAAACGGCAAAAGATACTTAAAAAGAACTTTATAAATTTTAGAAAACAAATGTTTAGGGTTGCCATACGGTACTAAAATTTACCATTATGCTAAACTCAATTTTTGCAAAATTTTTGGCCGCACATATCTTCTAAACGGTTCAAGCTAAGGTCTTAAAATTTTGGGAGAAGTTAGATCCTCAGAAATTAGTAGGAGTCGGTTAACAAATTTTTTTTGTCACGTCCCCTGTTTTGCAGCTATAAGGGCTCGAAAATTGAAATTTAGCTATTTTTAAACACCTGTAACTTGAATACCTGTCCAATTTTTTTTTTGATATACAAAATTCAAAGCACTATAATTATATTTCAACATGTGTCAAAGGTTTTTCTTAATTTTGAAGGGTGACGAAGCTACAGCCCCTGCAAATTCCGAAAAAGCCCTATATTTAAATTGATATAACAAGAGTTCTGATAAGTTTATTTCCAATTGAAAAACGGTTGAAGCGAGCTGCTTTTATAGACTTTACAAAAATACTTCGCTTAAATGTTTAGGGTTGCCATACGGTACTAAAATTTACTACTGTGCAAAACTCAATTTTTGCAAAATTTTTGGCCCCACATATCTTTTAAACGGTTCAAGCTTGTCAAGCCCCATATTCAGGAGCTATAAGGGCTCGAAAACTGAAATTTTGCTATTTTTAAACACCTTCAACTTGAATACCTGTTTAAATATTTTTTCCTTAATATACAAAATTTAAAGGTCTAATATTATATTTTAACATATGTTAAAGATTTTTCTTAAATTTAAAAGGGGTTCTTTAAATTGAAGAGAGTGTCTCTCAGTTTTAACCATTTTTGCCTAAATAGTAAAATTCTAAGAAAAATTCCAAATTTTGGTGGAATTCACAATTTAATTCCTAGAACCTAAAAAAGTTTGGGGGAAGGGGAGTAGTGAGCATTATATCCTTGAGAAAACCTTCCCCATACAGGGGCTACTAGGACTTAAAAATTTACTGTTATTATAGGTAAGCAGTAACTTAGTCACCAACGTATATATTTCCTAAATTAAACGTTAATATTGAAGCTTCAACATTATATTCCGATAAAATACTTAGTATGAAACACTATATAATTTTGAAAATGTGCTTTTTTAAAAACCCTTGGTTTTATTTTCATCACTTGTTTTATATTTATAATTACAGAAATTCTAAGCCACTAGGCTTCACAAATGAGTACTGGGCTGAATCATTACCAGTTATAGATGCCCCATTATGCGCAGTTATTGATCCAATCAGGGATTATCGTTGGCATGCATTGAGATGTGGTGGACCAGAAACAGCATCCTTTTTATGTGAAATGAACGGTAAATATATTTTATTTATAAGTTTGACAAACAGTTAAAGTTTCAACCAAAAGTTTTAAATTTTCATCAAAGCATTTTAAACTTTCTTGAATTTTAAATTTAAACAAGGTTTACAATCAACTACTATTATAATAATTTAGATATTGGAAATTGAAAATTGAAAAAGAGTTTATTAAATTGTTTGCTTTGTTTAAAGTATTTAGGCTGTCAATGATTGTAACAACCTACCATAAAAATACATATAAACAACATTTATTAAAATATTGTGTTAAATACTATAACAGGCTACATTATATAATACATTGTATATTTAAGTACCCAGTTGGGCCGAGGAATGTGTTATTCGAGATATACCATCATTGACAATTCAGTACATGGCTGATAGTGGTACTGTGGAAATAACAAAATATT